>OZ024918.1:57128421-57135921 GCA_964017125.1 Flabesymbios commensalis
TAATTATCATCCAATTTAGTGATATTTCCAATAATCTAAGACATGCTTGAAATTCCAGCAGCACGAGGGTTAAAACCAATAGTGTGAAGTAGCATTTAAATTCATGAGTTTGGCATCTCACCTGAAACACCGGTAGTAGCCTGGCACGCCTGCGCTGTTACACACGACGTCACCTGTGTGAAACGAGGGGACTTCTAAGACCTTTTTGCTGAGGAATGAGGACAACGGGTTGATATCACTGCTGGGGGTGTTCTCATCTGAGATGGCTGCAAGCACAGGAAAAAAAACCCCATTGTTATTGTGTATATAAGCCGACTTGAATTCTATAGAATTTCGGAAAATAATCATGGGGATCATTTAAAAGCTGGATGTGGTTGTAGAGGTTTATGTCGATGGAACCATTACTTTCACATTAACATAATTATTGGTAACTCCAGCAACACAGTAGGGGGAGGTACAACGTAAGACGTACCAAATTCACAATTATGTTCTCTCTTTTGAAATACCAACACAGATAAAAATAATGGACAAAATGACCTAATGCAGTTTCTATTGACAATCAATTTTGTTGTTTTTTTATAGTAAAATTATGCTTACAATGGTTAGTCAATTCATAGCTTGTAGGTCATTTTAATAACCACCAACCGTTAAATAACGGGCCTTTTATTTGTTTGTTATGACTGAAACAACGTCTGTTTTTCTAAATTATAAAGTAACATATTCTTTTGTATAAATTATAAATTTTTGACTTCTCGCCCAATGTGCCCTTCCAAGATTCAGTGACGTTTTGGGTTAGCTTGCATGCTTTTGTCAACTTTGCATGTTTATATCTGTATAATTATGGCCAGTGTTAATGCTTAAGTCTCTACAGGATGGTGGGATATTGAGCTAAACAACCAATATACATTTTTTTATAAACACTGAATTTCCGGTTTAATTTTTGAGGTACTCAAGTGAAAAAGATTTGTAACGTCGTTTGCACATCTGATGGGAAGCTTGATAATGTACTGTGAATCGGCCTATGTCACAGGTCACATGATCATATGTAAGTGAAGTATATTAGATAAATGCTGCAACGGAAACATCACGATGTACAGCCTCATAATGTCACCAAGCTGAATGATAAATAAGGGGTTTTTAACCCTTGAAGCGCTGAAATAGTTATGTATAAATCATGATTTGAAATTATCATAAATATCTTAGTTAGCTCTCTCCGCTTCATTTGAATACATATGTTATGTACATATGTTATGGGTCTACAGCCATTATAAATATTTTACTCTTTCGGTGCGGGGATTGACTTTAGACAGAATCGTCTATAGTCAATCCCCGCGCTGTGGGGGTTAACTTTGGCGCAACGTTTATCAAACATAGGACCAATGTACGAAGTTGGTTAGACAGGAACATGTTAGCAGCCAGTAGCAAAATATATGAACGGCGAAATTGTGCGATAAACCATTAAGGCATTAGGCCTACATTCGCAAAATTAGGCATTAAATTCGCTAATAGAAATGCGAATTGTGACAGCTTGGCCACCCCTGCATACGACGAAACCGCAATATCACAACCCATCCAGATTGTTATGTGAGGTGATAACGCATTGTCAGCGTAGTCATCCATTTATCGCAAAAAACCTGAATGGCTTAAAAGGTATTAGTTATTACGTTATAGTTTAACGTTCACTCAAGTTTTGGACCAACGGTATGTATGAATTCAATTCTATTCGCTTTGTTTAGTGAACACATGCCGTAAATAAAGTAATTACCTGTTGTAATATACTTGTGTAAAAGTAGTATAAAATATACCATAATAAAGACAAAAGTAATATCATTATTAACTGCTAAATCATGCAAATTGCAATCAACACTATGCAAACTTCTGCTAATATTCTAATATGAAATCACAAATTTGTATAAATATAGTATGACGGAAGTTGTCTGTTTTGTACTCCCTGTGCAAGTATATGTTTCTTTGACGCCAGCAGTTGAACAAGGGTCAGTTTTCGGACCACTCTTTGTCACTTGACACCACGACTTTACACCATGACTACGGCATGAGTGCTTATTAACTTACCAATTACGTCACGTAAGCTGATGTTTGAACGATTTCTACGCACGTGGCCACGCACTAGCGTCCCCCGTAGAGTCTGGGGGAGTGACAGATCCAGATTATTGGCGTGGAGGGATAAATAATCCGGGTAAAGAGCACTTCACTTCCGCTGTGATAGTTGCGCTTTGCGCCTGCGCGAGCACCGGGACGAGTCTACACTGCAAAAGCAAACAGCAGTAACTGCTTTTTTTCCAAGTAAGCAGTTACTGCTGTTTGCCTTTACACGGCGGCCAGTATGTCATTACTCGATGGCAGAAGAGAATCCTGCAGCTCAAAGACAAACAGCAGTAACTGCTTAGTTTCCAAGTAAGCAGTTACTGTTTTTGCCTTCGCGGGGCACGTTATTGATAACAGTGATCATCAGACAACTGAGTTGTACTCGGGTCAGCACAATGGTTGTAAATTTAATGGTGGGTGTGGGCAGAGGGGAACAAGATATAGACCCACACTTATGTACACTAGTAATTTGTCCGGTTGAGAAGCGTTAAGCATTGTCAACAAACGCGGTCGATGACACTTGGACGCTTGGAGGGCGGGGACCCTAGGGTAGTGGTTAGCACTGCTGCCCTTCACGCTAGAGTTCTGGTTTCGTTTCCCGGTCTCGGCGGTTTGAAAGAAACAAAATTGTCTCTTCCTCATTCGCTCGTAAAATTCAGTATTGTGGGGAGCCTCTGTGACCGAGAGGTAGCGTGCTCGGACTCAGATCTTCAGGGTTTGAATTTCGAATCCTGTGTCTGGAAGGCAGTGTCATCTCACTCATCTCACCATCCTCAGGAGGTTGTCCTGGCACAATTTAACCTGTATGTGCGCAAAAGTGGCATAAAACCCGATTCATTTTACTTGGACGATTGGGCGGGGCTAAGAAAATTGTTTAATCAGCATTTCCTCAGAAGAAATATATCATAAATTACAAATAATAACATTATTGGTCAGATGATCCATTTTGATTTAACCCACATACAGGCATAATCCTAGCCATAAACATTACAATTTCACCAGTATATATGGAAGAACAAGATGGTGATGACGAAAAAGAATAATAATAGAAGAAAGAAAAAGATGATATCCGCATAAAGTCAGTAAACAGTTTGACGTAATCGATTAAAAGTATAATAAAGTATATTATTAGTAATGACTCATTAGCATCATGTCTAAAGTGTTTTCTCAGCGTGGAGAATTCATAAACAAAGGAGTACCGATGAAGGCCATCAAATCAATGACAAATAACACGGCTGCTTCTTGATGCTTTATTGCAAATCACGAGCGGAAATGTCAGTGAGTTCGATTCCCACTCAAGTTATCTAATCACAGCTATTAGAACGGGAAAATAAGCCGATGTAAGTCCTGGTGAACAATATAACCATATAGCGGGACCTCAGCGCATGATCGAGTAGATGATATCAATTGTGCAGATGGTCAATTGTACAGATACTAAGAAACAATTCAACACCTGTCAGATTGGTCTATATGTGGCGCAATGAAACACCTGTGTGCACAATACTGCTCTGCAAAACCAAAAGGCAGTATATCCACACTTGTAAAGTAAGCAGATACTGCATTTTGCTTTTGCACTAAAGGATGTGTTGACTCAATATTTTTTAGATGTTGCGAAGCATCGTGCACTACGTGCGCTACCTCTCGGTTATAGAGCGCGGATATCGACTTTAGACGTCAAATTCTGGCGTCTAAAGTCGATCCCCGCACTGTAAGGGATAACCCTTAAAGCGCTAATTTTTTTAAATATATAAACCATGAAGACCAAAGAGTTTTATTCAAAAAAATTGAAATTTGAAATCATCATAACTTTCTGCTCCATTTAAATACATGTACATATGTTATGGGTCTACGTACATTACAAATATTTTAACTCTTGCAGTGCTCTGTAGACGTCAGATGCTGACGTCTGAAGTCGATCCCCGCACTGTAAGGGTTAAACATCACAACGTCGTATATTACAGCCTGGCGTTTTCTTCACAAATGTCTTAGTTAGCACTTTCTGCTTCATTTGAATACCTATCTTAGGTTCTACGGACATTAGAAATATTTTTACTCTTACAGAGCGGTGATTGACTTTATACGTCAGAATCTGACGTATAAAGTCGATCCCCGCACTGCAAGGGTTTAACATCAAGACTACAACCTGCTGTTTTCTGCCTCACGCTGGTTCATCATGGTAACAGTTAATGAGTGTGCTGATTCTTATCATATAATTGCCCGCTAAATCTTGCACTACGATGGAGAGATAGATCGAGTTTATAGCACACATACTAACAATACTACCGAACAATATACATACTTTTACTGCTATGCCCGTATAAATATACACCTTCAGGCAAATTACATATAAATTAAAATTACACTTAAAGGGACTGGCCCAGGCTAAAATCATAAAAAAATCGGTGATTTTATTTCGGCTTCTTAATATGACCATATGATGTAAACATATCCATAGACTAGAACTGCAAGAGTTTTTTAATTTTTGTGCTGCGCATTCACCAGTTAGGCTAGATATAGATATGACATTCCTCAGTTGTAATTATTGACAACCATGTCAAAAATTAGAGATAAGGGAATTTCGTCTCTATATCTAGCCTAACTGGTGAATGCGCAGCACAAAAATTAAAAAACTTTTGCAGTTCTAGTCTATGTACATGTTTACATCATATGGTCATATTAAGAAGCCGAAATAAAATCACCGATTTTGTGATGATTTTAGCCTGGGCCAGTCCCTTTAAAATGGTGAAATACTTTGTTGTAAATGCTTAATTAAGCAATTAATTCAATTTGGGAGATATCTATTTTTTATAAATATAAATATTTCTCGTCATTTAGAACTGAGAATTGTGTTAGTAGTTCCCGATTAAATGTATAACAAATAGTTACAAACAATACAGCAGAACAACGGTTAGATCGACCTTAAAGGTGATCCATCACCCCTTATATAGTATGAATAAATTTGTGACAAATAAAGCAAAGTTGCCACAAGATGGGGCACACGTGTTTCCTTATATGGGGTGATTGGCCCTCTGAGAGGGTCACATGATAGCCAACCACCCCCATATATGGGGTGATTGGCTATCATGTGACCCTCTGAGAGGGTCACATGATAGCCAATCACACCATATAAGGACATAATTATTCATACCATATAAGGGGTGATAGATCACCTTTAAATGTAGTGTTTTTTATCATGAATTGCTTGGCTGCTGACATTGTGGATGTTTCATATCAGCGCAATCATTACGATTAGCTGTTGTTATCGGGGAATATTGTGGTAAAATGAATGACTTGATTATTTTTTAAAACACACCACTACATTATTTGCTTTGTCCGACCACTACATTCTAAGCCGGCAATGGAGAGTTATTGTTGACCAAGTACAGGCCAATTATCATGGTAGGCCTATGGTGCTATAATCAGTCAGATGTGACCGAGCCGTTGATTATGAGGGATCCTCATTATGGTCGGATATGTTTTAAGTCAGTTAAAACACTCGGACCTCTACATTCTTAGCTGTGAAAAATGCCTCGGCCTTCGGCCTCGGCCTTTTCCACAGCTAAGAATGTAGAGCTCCTCGGGCTTTATCCCATACATAATGTTTGATCTGGTTCGCGCTGCTGGCTGCTGTACATTATGCCGGGCTGTGTGCTGTCTGTAATAAGGTAAGTCAAGGAGAAAGAACGAAATTTGATAGATTTGTAGATCCGAATGTACGAGGCGCGAGGCACCGAGTATATTCAGATCTACGAATCTATCGTAATTGAGTTCTTTCTTTGACTTAAAATACACAGAATATGTGCAGATGTTCCAAGATTCCATATAGAAAACCTCGATTTTATTCTCAGTATGGCTATTAAACCATAAAATCAGACATGCAGTGCTACGGTTTAACCCGTATATTGTGCCCGATCTGGCCAGTACAAAATAGCAGTAGATTCGTAGATCCGAATCTACTGTTTTAACAATAGACTGACGTCACTGGTCTATGTAGGTAGAACCACGGGAAATTGGGATGTGTCTATGCGGTGACAATCACTGCCATGTCTATACTTCTACTGAGGGAAGGAAACTTTCAAGTCCTCGCCATTTTAAAATGAGAAATGGACTATGTAGACTTTTGTTTTCTACAAAACAAATGCTACCATGGCACATCCAGTTCTTGTAGCAAATTAATTATGAATTTTCAAATGGAAATCTCATAATTTACGTGCAATAATAATCATTTTACTAGCTCGATTCTGACAGAAACACTATTTCCAACAAAATGAGACATGTCGTGAATAATACACTGCAGTATTCAGCTTAATATTATATTGAGAAGTTACTGCCTTTTGGGTTTACACGATAGAATAGTGGAGCTGAATATCCCCTATGTTGAGCGTGCGGGCGTGAACAATAGGCCTAGTATGTTGAGATTGCTGCTTCCACGATTTCAGTGAGTTACCGACCTTGTATAGAAAACCAATGAGCATAATGCTGACCCTATCCCATCCAGCTGTGGGTAGAACCACCAGAGCAGAATAACACGTTATTATATTAGCCTGATTAGGTGTTATACACGCTGTGAAAATGTACAATAAAAACAACCCATAAAGCTCAGTGAGGGAAGACCACAACATACAGCTCGCGTTTCTCACGCGTAAGCGTACGCGCACGTAAGCGTAGATTTTGTGATCCATAAATTTGTCATCACTGAAATACACAGCCCGCGGACGTAAAGCGTACACCAAGCGTAACGCGTAACTGATCGCTCGTGGAGCGATTTTCTACGGTTACGCGTCTGTGCGCGTGTGGAATTCCGAATTTATGACGTAATTTAGTGGGATTGGTGTGGGGTTTCCAGGACTGTGTATATTAAGGCATATTCCAATTGCGACGCAAACCCAAAATTAATTTTAACCAACATTGTGTCGGTTTTGCTGGGATATATAACACGTGGTTGTAGGCTCTATAGACACTGTGAACATGTCGTCGAAATCATTTAAAGGTGATCTATCACCCCTTATATGGTATGAATAATTATGTCCTTATATGGGGTGATTGGCTATCATGTGACCCTCTCAGAGGGTCACATGATAGCCTATCACCCCATATATGGAAACACTTGTGCCCCATCTTGTGGCAACTTTGATTTATTTGTCACAAAAGTATTCATACTATATAAGGGGTGATAGATCACCTTTAAAAAATCTCCGAACGATATCAACTCGGATCATCAGTCTTATTAGGCGTATTGAAGCGCACTAGAAGTACCTGTATAACACAGAGCAGTACTCGTACCGAGATGAGCAAAAACAGGCGAGCCTTTGGTCGGAAATCGCGGTCATACACTGGTAATGTTTATAGACACGATCGTGATGATAATCAACCCTTTAACCGGTGCCGCATATA
>OZ024918.1:57138421-57190921 GCA_964017125.1 Flabesymbios commensalis
CTTAAAATACTCTAAACAAACATTTCGTTGCCGTCCACACTGTAAAAGTTTCATCTTTATATATACCATGAACTCGAATAGCAATGTAAATCATCTTCACATGCGTTAAAAATAGTCTTAATTATTAATAATTTTTTTAAAATGATATGTCAATAATAAAAATCCATATATATATATCACTGAAAAAATGTAATTAGCTAAATATAGCTTACGAGAGCATCATTTTAATTAATCATTTCCACATCACGTATGCAGAAGTTAAAACTGGAATATAAGGAAAGTCTTAAAAACTAAAAACTAAAAACTAAAAATACTGTTTTCTCATCATGCATGTTTTGTCATCATGCTTTTAATAGATTATTTCGTCACCTCAGCTTCAACCCTTATAGCGCCGGGATCGACTTTAAACGTTAGAATCTGACGTCTAAAGTCGCTCCTCGCGCTATAAGTGTGAAGATAATTATAACGGCCGTATACCCATAACATGGGTATTCAAATAAGACAGAAATAGGTAGCTAAGACATTTATGACGATATCGAATTGAAAAAAACCTTTGTCTCTATGGCTTATGCAAAATTATTCAGCTTTTTAATCCTTTCATCGACAAATTATTCAATTTGAATTTTCACCCACTTGAAGTTGTGTCTCGCTGACGCGATCAACAACTTCAAGTGAGTGAAAATTATTCAGATTTGACAAAATGGAGGTAAACTGTTTTCAAATATTGCTGATAGATGTCACATTTTATTTTTAACGTGTTTAAAAGGTGGTACTTAATGTGCTAATAAAAAATAAAAATCCGAATACATGCGGCACCGGCGGTTGAGGGTTAAGGGTTAAAGGTCTACAGAATGCATGCTGACTTCTTCACTCGTGTCACCAATGTCTCGTGACGTACTGCGTCACTCACTACTAAGTCAGTGTAGCTGACTATATCTGACGGGGGAGGGGGGGGGGGTTGTGATTAGCCCTTAACCCTTAGAGCACTGAGCCAAGAAATTTAAATTTTCAGCCACGTGAAATTGTGCATCGCTACCGCGATCCACAACCTCAAGTGACTAAAAATTAGTTTAATTGGCAAAACCTAGGTTGAAATGTATATGATTATCACAGATTCGGGACATATTTAATTTTTAAAATCTGTTTATATAAGACAATTAAAACATGAGAAAATAATACTATAGTCCACTGTAGTCGACATCAGTGTGCTAAGGGTTAGCTGTTATCCTTCATATCACAACTATTGTCGTTTTTAAACGATTTTATTATCGACCATTGTTATTGTTAATAATATGTGTGTTTAAACATCAACATTTGCAAATATTTATCCTCAAATTAAATAAATATGTGTAATTTTCAGCCACTTGAAGTTGTGGGTCGCGGTAGCGAGACACAACTTCAAGTGGCTAAAAATTTAAATAAATTAACTCAGCAGGACAAGGGTTAAAACGCTCAAATATTTTTGTATATACCATTGTAACCAAAGGGTCTTTTTCGATTTAAAAAAATCATAGATGTCTTAGTTAGCTCTTATCGCTTCATTTGAATACCTAATAGTATCTCATGAGTCTACGGCCATTGGAACTATGTTTACTGTTTCAGTGCGGTGATCGACTTTAGACGTCAGAATAGCCGTCATAATCTGACGTATATAGACGTCAGATTCTGACGTATAAAATTAATCACCGCACTTAAAGGGCTAAAGGTATACAGAATGTATTAAATGATTCTTGTTTTAAATATGTTTCATATTGCCACATAGTGCATAATGCCACACGGATTCCTTCCCAGCAAACACGAGATGTTGACACAATGTTAGAGTAATGTTGGGCCAGCCTCGAAGACCATGCCCCAACTTTAAATCAACATTGTGTCAACATCTTGGTTAAGCTTTTAAAAATAAGATATATGGTAAAAATGACAGTTTTCGCATTAAAATAACGAGGAGAAACTGTTAATAACAGTAACAGCTACCTATTACGAAGGCATATTGCCACAATGTGTATTCAACACTGAATAGAAATCGCTCTGATCGTAATGGAGAGACTGCATGTAAGATAGTAGTTTCTCGCACTCGCTGTTGGCTTTCACCACGAGACGTACATGTATGGTGAGATCAGCTCATCACGCACTCTCTCCTATACGCTTCACTGATCAGTTCGATTTAGCCGTTTCAGATAGATATTCGTACGAGAAAATATATACTGCATCGTTGGGTATGGCAAGATGGGCTCATCTCAGCACTCGTCACCACATCAAGCCCTCGCCTAAAGGCTCGGGCTTGATGTGATGACTTGTGCTGTAATGAGCCCATCTCGCCTTCACAACGATGCCGTTTGCTTATATTCTGAAACTAGCCCGAAACATCTTATTAATGCTGCTTTAATGTTGGAGCGTCAAAGACGTTGGGCCAACATTAAAACAGTATTGGGTTTATATAGTGTTCGATTGTGGTAGCTTCAGATCATAGTTGTGAATCATTTTGATTCTCCGTGTTCTTTCATTCGCTTTGATCTTTCCGATGAGCTGTTGTAATCTGGATATCTTACGCTTTATTTTGACGGATCAGACAAAGTAGCGGATTAGCCCAGCGCGCATGCGCAGAGCTCACTCACAGACCTGAAAATCATGTTGTCACAGATAAAGCAGCACATTGGTCAGGCGTTATTAAAAAGCAGAAACAGTGTCCACGATGTTGGCCCAACATTAAAACAACCTAGAAGCACAATTCTGGCGTAAGATGGGACACTAACAACTACAACCCTAAGTCGTTTCGAATCCGTTTTATTTGTCGTTTAACGTGTTTAATGCACTGTTATTGGTAACAAAATGATTGTTTAAGCACCAAGATTCCCACATGTTTGATCTCAAATTAAACACATATGAGGTGAAAATTTAAATTATTCAATTTAGCGTTTTAAGGGTTAACCCTTACAGCGCGGGGATCGACTTTAGTCGTCAGAATCTGACGTCTGTAGACGTCAGATTCTGACGTCTAAAGTCGATCCCCGCACTGTAAGAATCAACATATTTTTATTGGTCGTAAACCCATGACATAGGTATTCAAATAAATCAGAAAGAGCTGACGAAGACATTTATGATGATTTCAAATTGAAAAAACCCCTTTGGTTGCGATGTTTTTTAGAAATTAATTCAGCGCTTTAAGGGTTAAGATTGGACCAACGTCTACGACGCTGGTCCGTCATTACCCCTTTCGTATTTAGATTCGGACGTCTAAAGTCGATCCCCGCACTGAAAAAATTAATTAATTATAATTGCCGAAGACCTATAAGATAGGTATACAAATAAAGCGCAAAGAGCTAAGTGAGTCATTTATAATGTTTTCAAATTAAGAAAAACCTTGTATCTCTGTCATGTATATACAAATATTTCAGCGGTGTAAGGTATAAAACAACAAGGTTTATCATGTTATCGTTGTTGATAAATCCCAGAGCATTCCGTTCGCTGGCCGGATCTGGATTAATGCACCAACATTAAAACAACATTGGTTTAACGTGCCGTGTTTTTAGGCGACCCAATGCTGGTTTAATGCTGGCCTAGCGTCTTCGACGCTGGCCCAGCGTTAAATCAGTATTGGGTCGCCGTCCCAGTTTTCTGGTAAAGTCGCACGCCCCGTCCATCCAGGGGGACTGCTCTAAAAGTAGAATCAGGCTTTGATAACGTGACATGACGTGACATGACGTGAGATGACGAGTGGAGCGAGCGGTGACAGGGATTTAGCTCCCTGTGTTTGCAGGGATCAGCCCTGGCGTTGTGTGTGGAGATCGGCGGGTCACACGATCTGTAAATGCTGAGTCAGCAGACTGGAAAACTCACGTTTGGTAACCCTTTAGACGCTCACGACGCTAAAATATATTTGTATTTTGTATAAACCATTTAAAAAGAATAGTTTTTTTCAATTTGAAGTCATCATAAATGTCTTAGTTAGCTCTTTCCGCTTTATCTGAATACCTAGGTTGTGGATCTACGGCCATTAAAAACTTGTTTATTTCTTTCAGTGCGGGCATCGTCTTTAGACGTCAGATTCTGACGTCTAAAGACGATCCCCGCGCTGAAAGTGTCAAAGTTGAAGCTTATAGTATTTATACTTCAACTTTTTAATCCATACAGGAACATCTTACATTAAGAACAGCACAGATTCTGACGTCTTCTAAAGACGGTCCCCGCGCTGAAAGGGTTAAGCCATTCACACACCACATGCATGTATTGAATATGATTCATTTGATAAAAACTAGTAATTTCCGTCATAATAAGGAGGTTCTCAGTTTTTATTTGAGTTATTATTGCTGGGTATTTTCTCAAATCTTAATAACCATTAAAGCGCTGGATAATTTTGTAAAAAAAACATCGCAACCGAAGGTTTTTTTTCAATTTGAAATCATCAGAAATGTCTTAGTCAGCTCTTTCCGATTCATTTGAATACCTATGTTATGGGTCTATCATCTTTTTTAACCCTTGCAGTGCGGGGATCGACTATAGACGTCAGAATATGACGTCTATAGTCGATCCCCGCACTGCAAGGGTTAACCTCTAGATGGCAATTGCGATAGAAATTCACATCTCAAGGTGAATGAGAATAAGAGGTAATGGCTGTGATCTGGGAGGGAGGGGTTCTAACTAAATCAGTTGTATTGGCACATCGTGAAGGTGGAATATTTCCTCAATATATTTCCTAGTATATATAATTTTATATGTTTCTACGCTTTCCAGAGTGTACATATATCGCGATAATGCTGTTTGCTGCTTAGCTCTATTTCAAGTAGTTATGAAGCATATTTTAAATACCATGTGCGTGTTTAAATATATAAATGGCAAACCTGAGTTTAAGTGTACATACTAGTAGCAAATCGATTTACATGTGATTTCACAGAACTAACAGAACTAACAGATTTCACTCTAACCCAGTAGCCATGTTGTACATGTTGTATGTACAAATATTTTGTTATGACAAATAAGTTAGAAATGACTTTTAATTATGTCGATAAAATAATTATCTATCTTAATATAATGGGCACAAATTAAAAATAATTAAAATAAATCATTTTTCCACATTTGTTCTTGTATGTCGCGTCAGATGCACAAAAACGCAGGGGCCGTATTCTCGTACAAGTTACGATATATCGCAGGCTTCTGATTGGTCGAGATGGCCATCTCGACCAATCAGAAGCCTACGATATATTTTAACTAGTACGAGAATACGGGCCCTGGGCGAGTAAAACTTATATAACTTGGTCCTCAAAGTAAAAGGGTTAGACAGAGATCAGAAGACATAAAGGGACCTGGGCCCGTATTCTCTTACAAGTTACGATATATCGTAGGCTTCTGATTGGTCGAGATGTCTATCTCGACCAATCAGAAGCCTACGATATATCGTAACTTGTACGGATAGGCATTTAACCCTCACAGCGCTGAAAAATGTTTATATAAACCAAGAGACTAAGGGTTTTTTTTCAATTTGAAAGCATCATGTATATCTTAGTCAGCTCTTTCCGCTTAATTTGTATACCTATGTTATGGGTCTACGGTCTTTATAAATATTTCATTTTTTTTCAATACGGGAATCGACTTTATACGTCAGAATCTGACGTATCCTGGTGTCAGATTCTGACGTAAGATTACTCTGACGTCTAAAGTTGATGGCAAGAATTAAGGGGTATCACATACTACTTACTAGATAATTAATGTGCTCCCTGGATAAATCAGCTGGTGGCATGGTTGACTCCGGGACCCGCGGTCATCTGTTCGAGTCCTACTGTCTATCAAAATGCATTGTTTGGTGCACATGCAGATATAGGGAGAGGGCGGGCTACACCAGCCCATCAATCACGAGACATTGACCTAATGTTAGATTAATGCTGGGCCAGCGTCGAAGACGTTGGGTCAGCTTTAATCCAATATTAGATCAATGTCTTGTGTTTGCTGGGAAGTGTCTCTAAAATAATGGGATATTTAACATCCAGAAAACTTCATTATTAAACTAGAAGAGGAGTTCCCCAACTCTGAGGATCGGCTTTAGGCTGTATGAGAGCTATAGACAAAAATTCGGCTTATCTCTTTTGTAAAGATAACTGTATTAGTGCTCCTCATGGGCAAGAATCCTAAATGTCCAGGATATCATTAAGGAAAGGACCAAGGGGAGAAGTTAAAATATATACCTTCAACGTTTATTCATTCCAACACCATCGCCGGTTCTGGCCAACATCCATTCGATACTTGTCATTGCAGCACGTTGGGTCTTGCTTTGTGATGATACCTCTTGGATTATATCACGTATTAGACTGTCTATCGTTCTCTATCTGACAGCGTTCCAGTCAATGAACACATGAACGCGGTTAATGGACACCTAGCAAACACCAGGCCAATGTAGGTTTCAAGTTGAGATGATGGCCCAACATTAAACCAACATTGGTTCAACATTTTGATAGGGGGGGGGGGGCAGCATTGAACCCTTTTCGTCCCTTCAGGGACCAAGTTTGCAAGTGGTTTGTTTTTAAATAGAAAGCACAATAAATCTCTCAGCCATTTGGTTGAGTAATTATTACGATCCGGAAATTGATAGAAATTAGATACCGGTACAATATCTGAAGATGATTGTAATCCGTAGTAGCGTCTTTTCAGTGTCATAATATACAAAAATAAATTAATTAAAAGTTACATTAATAACAGTAAATTGCTAGTATATCCACTGTTTATCGATTTTTCTACGGTAACTTTTACCCTGTATTTTACAAAGTTTACTTTAACAGTGTTAAATAATCATGATAATACTCATGCATGTAATAATTACATCAAAAGAGACTGAAAATTACAAAATTAAAATGATATATAATTATATGAGAAACCGGAACTTACTGTCGAGCCTTCATGTAGAAAGGTAATTTGTAAATAATCACCTGGAGCCGTATTCTCGTACAGGTTACGATAAATCGTAGGCTTCTGATTGGTCGAGATGGCCATCTCGACCAATCAGAAGCCTACGATATATCGTAACTTGTACGAGAATACGGGCCCAGATCTGGTGTTTTAAAACTGCCTCCACATCCGCCACAAATAACACACCGTGATTATTCTTATGTGTCCTTTGTGGAGTGTTTTTAAATGTTTTGAAAATCTAAGAAACTATAAGACAATATCTGTTTAAAATCTATTAGATCTTGGGTTGTAGGCCTGCCTAATCATGTCCAATTGCGAAACCGTGCCGTCTCCCTACATGACTCTCAGCATTATAATTCTTTGTACACTATTGTGAAATTTATAGAGAGTGACTGATTGAAATAACGCTGACCCTATAATTCTGATGTTGTTTTAACGTTGAACCAGCGTCGTCGCCAGTGGCCCAACATGAAATATAAAAACATGCAGTCGACATTTGCCTTCATTATACCCAGCAAACACTAGATATTGAAACAATATTGGGCTAATTCTGAGCCAACGTTGTAGACGATGGACCAACGTTTGTCAGCACTAACGTCACTGCTTTTTGGTACCTGTAAGCTCAAGGTATCGGTATGTCTGGTGGCCGTCTTTTGTTTGTTCTTTCAGACTGTATGGCTATTCAAATAAAAAACAAAGGACAGCTCGACCCAAGTACTGCAAGCTAGTTATTGTCCGGCCCTCGTCATTGTACTCCCAATTTCTGTTCAATGGTGAAAAACCACTCCGACACTGACCGAACGGGGGATTCTTCTACACCAGCGTCTACAGCAATCACTGGACGGCTAACGAATGTTGCTTCAATGTTGATCCTATGTATCTGACGATGGCCCAGCAACAACCCAGCATTCTTAGGTTACTTTGCGGCAATTGGTATAGGGGTGACAATGTCATCCCCCGTGGCCAGAAAGGCCACTACCAAGATACATTGGCCCAATTGTGAAATAATATTGTGCCACCGTCTGCGACGCTGGGCCAACATTATTCCAACCGAAACCCTTTAAGTTCTTATTATAGACTTAACCACAAATATAATTGTGAATATTATTATTTCTGAACACTTGCTTAAGACAAAAGTACTTAACCTAAGGACCTGAAACGTTATATTCGACATGTTCATAAGGACTAGTGTACAGAAATGTCAACTGTTTCCCACCCCCCCCCCCCGCTTTCCACTAAATAGGAGACAAACTTAGGCAAAATAAACTAAATAGTTCAGGCCTCTGGCCGGTCTTAATAGATAATAACGATTTGTATACACATACTTCGTACACTAGAACACTCGGTACACGTTTAATACGTCTGTAGACGTCAGATTCTGATTCTGACGTCTAAAGTCGATCCCGGCACTCCAAGCAGACACAAGACGTTGAATCAATGTTGATTTAACGTTGGTTCACCGTCTGCGACGCTAAACCAACATTAAACCAACATTGTTTCAATGTCTTTTGTCTCCTGGGCTGTAATAGTAACATATTTATAATTGCCGTGAACCTGGGTATTCAAATGAAGCGGAAATAGCTAACTGAGACATTTATGATGATTTTAAATTAAAAAAAACTTTGGTTTCCATGGTATGTACAAAAATATTTCAGCGCTTTATGTGCTAAATCACACATCAATAAATCCGTGAACAGACGTGTGGGTTTGTGAGGTGATCATCTGGGGGGTACGATATGCATATGGCACTGCTTTTTGGTCGATAAAGGCTCAGATCGGTACGCGTCGCCAGATACAGGCCGAGCCGAAGGCGAGAGCCTGTATCGGCGACGCGTACCGATCTGAGCCTTTATCGACAAAAAAGCAGTGCCATATGCATAACGTACGACCACCCACATGTTTAACTGATAAATAAAATATTTAGACTACAATGCGTCAGTATAACGTAAATAATTCGCAACCGGAGCACACGTTTTGGTCGATACAGGAAGTTATCAGCACAAGTCTCGTGGTCGATAACACCTGTGGGAGTACGATAAATTAGCCGTGTTGTCCTGGAGGCCGTGGAATGATGTATTTGCTTTATCAGAAAAAATCAACGTGGCGGTGACTGAGAGAGATCTCGACCCCAAGGTCAGAAAAATGTCTCTGACTGTTTAATGACTGTGCGAGCTGTGAGCTGAGCATGCGGGCATGTACCTGAAATGCTACTGATTCTAAAGACCTAGTTTCGACCTGATTATTCGAGGAGAGCTCTTAGATATAAAAAAATAGATAAAAAATGTCCCCCGATTTTGTACGGAGTCAATCTGTGGCTGGAACCTGTTTCAGCCACTAGGGCTAGGTGTTACTTGTGCACAGGTGTCTTATCAACATGATGACGAGCGGACCTCGCCTTGTCTCTAACGGTCAATAGCAAGGTGAAGGACGCCCAGCGGCTTGTCAGAAACCTGTGACGTAAATTGAAAATACCACCACAAATCAGTCTCCTTTGCAGATTAAACAGTTATTGAGATAACCCTTTAAGCCCTCAAGATGCATTAAAGCATCATTTTACATCCCTGAAAACAGAATTAATTATCCTACAACCAAGGGTTTTAGAACGAAAATTCCCATGAAACTGGTTTACCAATAGGCCGCCGACATGGCAATTTTCTTTACTTTTTCACCCACATCAAATCATCTTCATCCACTACAAGTGGAGAATTGCGACAGCAATTCGCGGCTTGTAGTGGATGAAAATGACAATGGTAAATTCAGGCTTGAACGGGTTAAAGCGACACAATCAGGCTAAAATCATCCGAAATTAAATTTCGTCCTTATTTCTCGCTTAAATGGTAAACGCGCAACACAAAATTAAAAAAATACGCAATTCTAGTCTACTGACATGTTGACATATTATGTACACATCAAGGAACCAAACAAAAATACAGATATTCTGACTATTTTAGCTTGATTGTGTCGCTTTAATGTATTTTGGTGGTTTTGCATGGTCTCAGTAACCAACACGTTGGCACAATGCTGGCATATTGTGTTCCATCGTCTGTGACGCCGATCCAGCATTAATACAGCCTTAGGTGAATTTGCCGTGCTTGTGGGGTAGCTTGACAATTTAACCCTCTCAGTGAGGGGACCGACTTTAGACGTCAGAATATGTCCCATAAAATAGGTATTTAAACGGTATGAACACATGATACAATGTGCCCTGATGTGATTTATATTGTTTTTATTCGAACAGCGTTGATCATCGAGAAGTATTTTCGATTCTCCCAGCACATGTGTCTAATTACTTATTTTCACCATAGGCTGAACATGTATCGATTCAAGTCCTGATAATTTTGCACAAAATGTCTAAATATATACTCTCTTAAAGCGTAATAGATCAGCAATACAGGACACTTGATATTTTTTTTATAATGACTGACCATTTTAGAAAACAAGTGTCCGAAAGTATCAGAACCACAGTACATCAATTTCATTGTCAAGGTGGATCCATATTTTTAGAGGGAGGTGTATGTATTCAAATGAAGCGGAAAGAGCTAACTTAGACATTTATAATGATTTCAAATTGAACAAAAGCCATTGGTTTATTGATTTATATAGAAGTATGTTATCGCTTTCTGGATTAATAGAGGAGAAGAAATGAGCATGAAACGTTGGCGTAGCAACATGATCAACGTGGGTAAATTTTACCCACTTTGGAACTTAGTGTGAAACGATTGCGACGTTTCCATCTGCCATCGACACGTCGCAATCGTTTCACACAAAGTTACAAAGTGAGTACAATTTAACTACTTTCTACATGAATATTGGAACCATGAATAACATATTCTGTATAGGATAAAGCCCGAGGAGGTCTACATTCTTAGCTGTGAAAAAGGCCGAGGCTTTTTCCACAGCTAAGAATGTAGAGCTCCGAGGGTTTAACTGACTTAAAACACATCCAGACATAATGAGGATCCCTCATAATCAACAGCTCGGTCATACCTGACTGATTATATCACCATAAGCCTACCATGATAATAGGTCTGTACTTGATCAACAAAAAATCCCCATTCCCGGCTTAGAATGTAGTGGTTGGAGAAAGAAAAAAAAATGTAGTGGTGTGTTTTAACAACGCCTCGTGTATTGTACCGTCCTCAATATCATCAATTTAATAGAAGGAGTAACACGACTGTCTAGTGTTCAATGTAAAGGCGTAGATTCACAAAAAATATATGTAGTCAGAATCTGTGTGACAAATGTAGTGGTGTGTTTTAACAACGCCTCGTGTATTGTACCGTCCTCAATATCATCAATTTAATAGAAGGAGTAACACGACTGTCTAGTGTTCAATGTAAAGGCGTAGATTCACAAAATATATGTAGTCAGAATCTGTGTGACAAATGTAGTGGTGTGTTTTAACAACGCCTCGTGTATTGTACCGTCCTCAATATCATCAATTTAATAGAAGGAGTAACACGACTGTCTAGTGTTTAATGTAAAGGCGTAGATTCACAAAATATATGTAGTCAGAATCTGTGTGACAATGGGATTCTCTATGTAGAGTCAATGACTGCCTTATCCGTGCTTGAGGGCGGATACACAGCGCCGCACTCGACCTTGTCTGCTGAGAGCTGCCTCTCCAATAGCCGTGTCGTCCTCTCCGAGGCCGTGGATTGAAGTATTTGCTTTACCCGAAAAATCCAGCATGGCGGTGACTGAGAGCGATCCCGACCCAAGGTTCGAAAAATGCACATAACTTTTTAATGACTGTGCGACCTCTGAGCTGAACATGCGGGCACGGAACTGAAAGGTTACTGATTTAAAAAAAACTATGTTCAATTTGATTATTCCCTGATATATTCAGATATGACAGTCCAGAGAAATGTCCCACGATTCTGTTCGCGGTCAATCTGTGGCTGAAATCTGTTTCAGCCACTGGGGCTACCTCTCCAATACGATGTGTCGCTGACCAGGACGCAGGACGGCTTGACACTTGACAATGAGATGCTTAGAAAAGCCGATAACAATAGACTAACAGCAAAACAATATTCAGCAGTGAGAGTTATATGTGAGACTATGGCATCGCAGCAAACAGAAAACATTTGTATAACATGCATACAATGTTGGGCCAACGTCGAAGACGTTGGACCGGCGTTGCATAGATATTATACAAATGTTTTGTGTTTGCTGGGATTTACTCTACATAGTGTCTTTTACGTTATAATTGTTTGATACAATGTTATTGAATTTGTATTTTACATTGAAAGATTCACATGCAATAATATTGCAAATATATTGTAAATTAATCATTCTATTTTATGTGAAATAAATGTACTATTCACATCGTATGATGTAAGCACATATATTACTATAGATAACATAATGTTGCTTAAGTTACATAAATATCAGTGTAATCTTATATTTGTATATGTTAGAATCTGGTATCCCAAGCTCTGTGTGACGAAACTGGCAAAACATGCTAATTGCTGCGATGATAAATGTGCTCCAAACAGTGCAAAGGACGGGCTCGTGGTAATGGCCACTTGAATGTGAACCATAATTTGTCCGTGGCAATAGGAAAATACGATAAAAATTATTATAATGCCTAATTATTTATATCTAAATGACTTTGAGATGTCAGCATTTAGATTGGAATCAACGCTATTTCATGACCCACCAACAACAAGACCGAACTAGCTTTTTATATATGCAAATTACATTGAAATTCAGTTTTTCCTAAGATATACAGTTTTATCTTGAAGGAGGCCTGACATCGGGGCTGTGCTCTGCTTTTATCGAATTACTGCAAGGTTGTTTTTATAGTACACAATATCATAGACGATATTACAAACTTTGGGCCTTTGAACGATTTGGAGCATTGTATATGTAGGCCTACAACCCCGATGACAAATCGTCCCATTGGATATGAAAGGGTCTATCTGTCACTTTGGACGGCAATTAAAAAACTACCCTCACCCGAC
Source organism: Flabesymbios commensalis (assembly GCA_964017125.1). Lineage (NCBI taxonomy): Eukaryota > Metazoa > Annelida > Polychaeta > Terebellida > Flabelligeridae > Flabesymbios > Flabesymbios commensalis. The sequence continues at coordinate 57,151,282 of OZ024918.1, forward strand.
GCGGAAATCTTGGTCGGAGCGCTGTTCACATACCGTACGAATTTCTACGATTTATTATGTCACACTCGCAGCCACATGCAACACCGGATCGCGGACATTCGCAATCGCAAACATTCTTTTATGTGGTTTATCATTTTGACGCATACTGAATGTCGTACCATTTCTAATATTATTTCTGATAATTCAAACTAATGACCACAACATAAAATTGCTCATTAGAACACAAATAATGTCAAAACTGCGAACTCAAGGGGTCATATTATACACTACATCTCGCCTTTTTCATTTTCTCTCTGGAATTATCTTTAATATCTGTCCCTTCTGGGCATGATGCCCGCACTTACCCTGGCATGACACACGGCGGCAAAGTGTGTCCCGCGTCGCGAAGTGATACACCCAGGCTTATTAGGACGGGGCTGATCTCTTCGCGGATGCATCGTGTTTTATAAAGGCGTAATGCGGCCCGGTGCCTTGACGGAGGAGTCAGACCCCCCATCAACCTACACACAGATTAATAGCTGCGGTCTGACTCTGAGACGGCTCACCACTCTCCCCCAACTCCTTCATCTTACCCAACTCTCCCCTATCTCTTCTCTATCAGTCACAATAACGTAGATCTGGTAATATCCGCGAGGGTTTAATTTTCGTGAATTTCACGAGGACGGCAAATTCGCAAATTTAAGAATATCGCGAAAATTATTATTATAATAGCGCTATTATCATCGAAATTAATAATTCGCGAATTCTTGACTTCGCGAAAAGTCCCCAAATCTCAAATTCGCGAGAATCCAAGCACGCGAAAAATACCATATGTACAGTATCGCCAGTCGCTGAGGTGACAGAAATATGAACAGAGAGTTTTTCACAGAGAAAATGAAAGGCTGTCACTCCGAATACACAATACGACAACGTTAGATTACTGTTAAGACAGCGTCAGATATGTTGGCTTAACAATAATCAACGTTAGCTTTTTGTTAATCGTAGACGTTGGCTTAACAAAAATCTAACGTTGTTTTTTCCTCGCTTCGGGCTTACGCCAGCGGTTGTATATTCAAACCCCACGTATGCAACGTGACACTTCACACTCGGGGCTTAGGCTAAAAATCAAAATGGTGGATCAATGAGGCCGTGGGCCACAACACACAATTACAATGGGACTCCTGTCACACATAATATCCACTTGTAGCTAGCCCCACCCGCTGGGATCAATTTAACCTATTGAACACCAAAAGAAATCCTCAATATATCTAAACTCTCTCCCATAATGTGACAGTGTCGCTGAGGCTATAACACTGTTCCATTGATGATTTTTCAAAGATACATTTAATTGTTTTTCAAAGATACATTTAATTGTAATGCAAATTCATTTACTATCAATCAAATATGAATCTACTATTATACTGCAGTATAGATGCATCCTTTTTAAAAACGATATTATCAAAATCATTTCTCGATATATATATATATATAATTCTATGGTGGTTACCCCTATAACAAAAGCAAAGTAACAATTACATTAGAACATGATAATTATGTATGTCTCACAGGCAATTAAATACATTGTACAGGTATCAATAACTCTTAAAGTGCTAATTTATTTTTGTATAAACTATGGTTAGCTCTTATTTGAATACCTATTTTATGGGTCTAGGACTATTATAAAGATTTTAATTCTTTCAGTGCGGGGATCGACTTCAGACGTCAGAATCTGACGTCTAAATTCGATTCCCGCTCTGAAAGAGTTAATTCAGGTGAATTCAGAAAGAAAACGGAATAATGGAATGACTGCATCAGTATATCGCGAATGAGTTTCTTACTTACTTTCCAGCTGACTTTCAATGTCATTGTGTGTCAAAAGTGTATGCAATGAAAACATTTTCTCCAAAAAATGCGACAGATATTAATTTTGTAAAAATTAAAAATTCCATGACTTATCCATGATTTTTGACATTTTTTTCTATGACTTTTTCAAGCCTGAATTCTGTTTTTTTTTTCATTTTTCACGATTTTCCATGAAATTTAACGATACCCACAACGCGAACCACAAATTCAACTGGGTAAAATGACTTACATTTCATGTACAATTGAAATCAAAACATATATCAATCTGGATAATTTAACGTTTATTTCTCCTACACATATTCGTCTCCTAGGGACAGACAAAATGGCTACAAACGGATGTAAACGTGATTATCATTTTGCGGGAACCGACTTTCCCTGATGTCTAAAGTCGATCCCAGCACTGAAAGAATTCAAACTATTTATAATGGCCGTAGACCTACAACAAAGGTATTCAAACGAAGCGGGAAGAGCTAACGGTCGAAGACCAGTATTATACCCGTCATTCAGTTGTTATTCAAATTAGGGGGTAGAATACCAGATTTTGGCCGAGCTAGCTAAAACATTTATGATGATTTTAAATTGAAAAAAACACATTTGGACTCTCGGTCTGTATACACAAAATTCAGTGTTGTACGGGTTAACCCTTACAGCGCGGGGATAGACTTGAGTCGTCAAAATCTGACGTCTACAGACGTCAGATTCTGACGACTAAAATCTATCACCGCACTGTAAGTATTAAAATATTTCTAATGACCGGAAACCCATACCATAGGTATTCAAATGAATCAGAAAGAGCTAACTAAGACATTTATGATGATTTCAAATTGGAATAAAACCCTTTGGCTGTGATTTTTTTGTTACAAATTAATTCAGCGCCCCAAGGGTTAAATGTTAACGTGATCCTAGCCTGTCAGATGCATCTATCCATAGAGATAGTCAGATAGTCAAGTTGACCAATCAGCATGTAAGTAACATATCACCTCGCCCTCTGCATTAACAGATTACCTGTGTGCGTGTTCTTTTGATCTCTTTGATTCTGTTTTAGATACCCCCACAATAGCATTCGTCGCCATAGACCGCTTGGCGTAGATAGTTTTTAGAGAAATATAATATTTTTCTCCCTTCAAAGTTAAAGGGATATTGTTGCTGTGTAGTAGAATGCTTGATTTACAAGATAATCATTTTTTCATATTTTTCCAATTTTGTGTCTTTAGACAAGACAAAATACACCCATATGTGCTTCACTTCACCTAGTTGTAGATGAATATCTAGAAGGTATGTGATGAGATTGATGTATTTATATCTTTATTTTCTAATATTAATAACAATTTTAATTAATAAATCAGCTTATTCGATAATTTGTGTCATGAATCAATATTGCTCATATACATGCCTAAAGGAGACAATTAGACCAAGATATGGTCGCAGCATCACTTTAACCCCTACAACGCATAAAGCATGGGAACCAGAGTTTTTTTTCAATTTTCCATCATAAATGTCTTAGTTAGCTCTTTTCGCTTCATTTGAATACATATGTTGTGGGTCTACGGCCATCATCATTTTTTTAATTCTGTCTGGGCGGGGAGCCTCTTTAGACGTCAGAATCTGACGTTTGAAGACGTCAGATTGTGTCGTCTAAATTAGGTAAAACATTGACTTAGCTGTGCACAAAGATGCGTTACACCGCAGTTCAACCACAAAATAATGGAGTATTTGACCATATTCGACAGTGATAGAAGGTTCTCTAACTTCTAATACAAGCATCTACATATACATATAGTGCATTAAAATATACATAATATGTTCTTAAGAACTAAATGGGTGGCTTACGGGCAGATATTTGTGTCTCTTTCTGTGCCCTTTTTATTATATAATAGAGTGGTTTGGTCACAATGACATGCCCTCGTTAGCATTATGACAGCTGATGATGTAGCTTCAGCGAGGACTTTTCTCCCAATCAACTACAGCAAAGCGTCCGATTTCAGAACACATTCCTCAAGATCAGATAGTGCCAGATGAGAGCTTTGCAAGAGACGTTGGCTCAATGCTGGGCCAATGTCGTCAGACATTGGCGCAGCATTGAGCCAACGTTGAACATTCGCAGGGGTGCGCCGATATACGTGGAAAACCGCTCAATCAGCAGACCGGCGTCGTGTCACTGCCACGGAAAACATAACCAGCCAATCACGATCGCCGTATCAACTCCAGCAGATCACGTGACATATACGCTATCCTATCTGAGCGATCACTCCGGAAGTCGGTCATAAATATCACATAAATAAACCGCCATCTTCTCTTTTTCTGAGATATTTGTATCTACGCATTTTAAGTCACGTGGCACAGCAATGGGCTTAAATTATTTGGCTGCAAATTTTAACGCATTGGGAAAGTGTATGGCATACAATCTCCACAGTATATTTTACATTTATTATACTACAATTATATTATCAATTATTTTTCAATTCACCCAATATTATTTTGTGCTGTATTTTAATGTTTCAGCACAAATGGTCAGTTCAAAATAATATTAAAATACTGTAGACGTGATGACAGTGAGGCGGAGACGTGAATTTGGGCCGGGAAATACCACTGGTAACACTGAGCACTGAACGATCAAGACGTCACAACTATATATGATTTATAGGGCGTCGTGATCACATGCATTGCTCTCACACCCTCAAAAATTCTAAATTTTAGTTTCACAAAGAAACAAATATTGCAACAACATGACAGCAAAAACACATCATTTGAATAATATAAGATATACTGCGTTATCACGTTTGTTTTAAAAACTTGGGTTGGAAAGGGTTAAAATTAAACTCTATTATAACAACGATGTTTTAACGGATATTAATTACCTAAATAATTTGGCAGCTACAAACATAAAACTAGAAATCCTCACTAATTTAGCGTAGCAAACACATAATTAAACAATTTTAAGTATGATAATAGTCGTGCCTGGTGGGTTAAGTGTCATGCAAAGACAATAAAACAATGGTATAAATGACCCGGCGTGGGTGGCGGGACACAAATAACCGCCTATATGTTTGACATAATACACACAGATCAACATTTGTAGGTATTACTGAGACGTTTGATGTCAAGCTGACCTAGATGTAGTCATAACTGAGACATCTGATCCCATGCTAAATGAAATTAGCACTATGTCCGTGCGTCAATGACTTATTACGTAGTAACTGCTACGTATACGTCTATACGTCTACGTCTCCATGCTCATCATCGTGTTATATGAAACACGATGATGAGCATATGAAACCGTAGGCGTAATACATACATTTAGAACCCTCCCAGCAAACCATAACACAATGTTGGTCTGATTGCGACCCAACGTCTGCGACGTTGGAAAAACCTTAGTTCAACATCAAGTAAACGTTTGTTGTGTTTGTTGGAGTAGGCGTATTAATATTATTAAGCTAATAATGTGTGCGAGTGGTAAATCACTGAAAAAATAATAACCGGTATATAATTGTTTCAAGTATTTTTGCTGTATTTTGTTTTTTTTAAAACGGTGCATATCATTATAATCTCGTAATTTATTTCTTCTATATTATTACGAGTTGCAACCACTATTTTCGCGAAAATATAGTAGAGCTTGATGGATTTGTTTTCAAACAATTGATATTGTACATATATCAGGTAGTGAGATCAAATTGTTTTTAATAAATAAGGACTTTCATTAGGTAGGGGACGAGACAGATAATCACTTGAATTAAACTTCAAGGGATTTATCCGGCTATTATCTGATTATCGTTTATCTCGTTCTGAACTAATCATCACTTTTTGGCGTTTGGAACGCTCCTTTTTTTGATCGTGCACAAATCCGGTTAGTGCAATAAGTTTAGAAATATCAGCATAATTATATCCTCACGTACCAGAATTGATTATAATTAAGTTTATTTCTAATAGAAGCTTTTCTATGTGATTAAGACATGTAAAATTTTACGCAATGAATACTAATGATAATGGACCATTTTTTGCATGTTTTCAACTTTAAAGTCAAATAAATAAAGACAAATTCCGCAACGTATATATTGAGTTTGTTATCTACGCAAAGCGAGTTTTCAGGCGAGTCATTCAGAATTCAAACCTGTAATCGATGGAATACCATTTTCCTAACCGAGATATTGATCCTGACTCGTTCTTAGCTGTGAATCTTTGAAAATACTTTTTTTCTCAGAATTGTGCACGTAATTAACGTTAATGGCTTACCTGATTATTGTGAGGGACCTTTTTAAATGCCGAGATGGTGAGTGGCAAAATGTAGGTGTTTATCATGATTATAGACATGACTAGATAGGTGATAACATTTTAATTAAGTGGCCAATCTCTATTCATAATAACACGACTTTTTCACACTCTGTGCAGTGGTTTTCACTGATAGACGTATTTCGGTATCAGGCCATATCGCACTTTAGCTGTAACTTGAACTGAAATGTATTGCAGATATGTCATGTTTGACTTGATCGTGTAAGGATATATAAAAATTGTTCATTTTTCGTGTGATATGGGAAAATACAGCACATGTCTAATGAATTAGATGTTCGCCTGAAGGCTCACACCTTTTTCATTGGACGAGTATTTTCCCATATCGCACTCTAATGAACACCGTTTACATACCTTACAGATATCGGAACACGCCTGACGATATCGGCCGAGTAGCTAATAGTGGGTGGTGAAAACCAGAATAACAAAAAACATGATTACCTTAGCTCGAAAACAAACACGTGGTGGTGGCACAATTGTGGGTCACGGTTGGACCAACGTGGATCCGTTCGCCAACCTTGACCCTTAATTGACCCGTGGCCTTTTAGTCCAGACGGCAGCTGGTCAACATGTCCAGTCAGAGTCATCTCAGATACCGCTGGCAATCAGCCCTGGGACAGACAGTGATCGGTTGGACGTTGACAAAATGACCAGACTCTCTCCACCCGGGGGCGATGGTTCCTCCCAGCCATAAGTCACACGGCGTCCTTGTTTTATCCCTTGAAGCGCTGAAATACTTGCCTTTAAATCGTGGAGAAAAAAGGTTTTTTTTCAATTTGAAATGATCATAAATGTCCTAAATAGTTTTTAGTAGTTAGTAGCTAATAGTTAGTAGTTTTTAGTAGCTAGTTCTTTCTGCTTTATTTGAATACCTATGTTATGGATCTACGACCATTAGAAATATTTTTACTTTTACAGTACGTCAGAATCTGACGTCTACATACGTCAGATTTACCCTGATGACATCGCAATGTGAGTAGCCTGGCTTAGCCGGGCACGTCAGATTCTGACGTCTAAATGAAATGAATCGGGCATTAGCCTTTTTAAGGCCTCTTTTGTGCACATACAGGCTAAATTGGGTCAGGAGAATCTCATGATGGTGAGATGAATAAGATGACACTGCCTCCAGTCACAGGATTCGAAATTTAAACCATGGAGGTCTGAGGCCTAGCACGCTACCTCTCGGCCACGGAGGCTCTTCTGCACTCTAAAGTCGTAAGGGTGAAAGCTGGGTGGACGGCATACCCAGCAACCAACAGACGTTGAACCAATGCTGGTTTAATGTTGGCCCACCGTGTGCGACGTCGGCCCAACATCAAACCAGCATTGGGCCAATGGGACAATGTAGCGAGTAATGCTTTTCCAGCAAACACGACACGTTGACCTATTGCTGGTTTAATGTTGGCCCAGCGTCGTAGACGATGGGCCAACATTAACCCAGCATTAGGTCAACTTCTCCTATTTGATGGATCAGTGCTCGGTGTTTGAACTACACGGCAATAATGGTGAGGCAGAAGCTGACAGCCGGGAAAATGCCGGGCTTGAAACGGTGAATGGTCTAACAAAAACAGTAAAATAATAATATTTTCGCAAGAATTTACGCCCAAAACAGCGCGGATTTAAGATTTATTTCAATTTCCAAATCTAAGACTGCTTGGTGTTAACGTTTCAATCGAAAAGAGAGTACATGTTAGTAAAGATAAGGATTGGTCATTTCGGATGTGATACCCTGCACTCAAGACACAGGATTTGTCATTTTGGGTGTGACGTCCTGCATTCAAAACACAGGATTCGTCATTTTGGATGTGATACCCTGCACTCAAGACACAGGATTTGTCATTTTGGGTATGATGTCCTGCATTCAAGACTCATGATTCGTCATTTTGGATGTGATACCCTGCACTCAAGACGCAGGATTTGTCATTTTGGGTGTGATGTCCTGCACTCAAGGCACAGGATTCGCCATTTTGAGTGTGATGTCCTACACTCAAGACACAGGATTCCTCATTTCGGATGTGATGTCCTACACTCAAGACACAGGATTCCTCATTTCGGATGTGATGTCCTACACTCAAGACACAGGATTCCTCATTTTGAGTGTGATGTCCTACACTCAAGACACATGAATCGTCATTTTGGATGTGATGTCCTGCATCCAAGACACAGGATTCATCATTTTGGGTTTGATGACCTGCACTCAAGACGCAGGATTCGTCATTTTGGATGTGATACTCTGCACTCAAGACACAGGATTCGTCATTTTGGATGTAATACTCTGCACTCAAGACGCAGGATTCGTCATTTTGGATGTGATACTCTGCACTCAAGACGCAGGATTCGTCATTTTGGGTGTGATGCCTTGCACTCAAGACGCAGAATTCGTCATTTTGGGTGTGATGTCTTGCACCCAAGACGCAGGATTCGTCATTTCGGGTGTGATGTCTTGCACTCAAGACACAGGATTCGTCATTTTGGGTGTGATGCCTTGCACTCAAGACGCAGGATTCGTCATTCTGGGTGTGATGCCTTGCACTCAAGACACAGGATTCGTCATTTTGGGTGTGATGCCTTTCACTCAAGACGCAGGATCCGTCATTTTGGGTGTGATGCCTTGCACTCAAGATGCAGGGTTCGTCATTTTGAGTTTGATGCCTTGCACTCAAGACACAGGATTCGTCATTTTGAGTTTGATGCCTTGCACTCAAGACACAGGATTCGTCATTTTGGGTGTGATGTCCTGCACTCAAGACACATGATTCGTCATTTTGGGTTTGATACCCTGAACTCAAGACACAGGATTCGTCATTTTGGATGTGATGTCCTGCACTCAAGACACAGGATTCGTCATTTTGAGTTTGATGCCTTGCACTCAAGACACAGGATTCGTCATTTTGGGTGTGATGTCCTGCACTCAAGACACATGATTCGTCATTTTGGGTTTGATACCCTGAACTCAAGACACAGGAATCGTCATTTTGGGTGTGATGTCCTGCACTCAAGACACATGATTCGTCATTTTGAGTTTGATGTCCTGCACTCAAGACACAGGAATCGTCATTTTTGGTTTGATGTCCTGCACTCAAGAAACAGGGTTCATTTTGGGTTTGATGGCCTGCACTCAAGACACAGGATTCGTCATTTCGGATGTGATGTCCTGCACTCAAGAAACAAGATTCGTCATTTCGGATGTGATGTCCTGCACTCAAGACACAGGAATCGTCATTTTGGATGTGATATCCTACACTCAAGACACAGGAATGGCCATTTTGGATGTGATGTCCTACACTCAAGAAACAAGACTCATTTTGGGTGTGATGTCCTGCACTCAAGACACAGGATTCGCCATTTTTGATGTGATGTCCTGCACTCAAGACATAGGATTCGCCATTTTGGGTGTGATGTCCTACACTCAAGACACATGATTCGCCATTTTAGATGTGATACCCTGCACGCAAGACACATGATTCGCCATTTTGGTTGTGATACCCTGCACTCAAGACACATGATTCGCCATTTTGGGTGTGATGTCCTGCACTCAAGACACAGGATTCGCCATTTTGGATGTGATGTCCTGCACTCAAGACACAGGATTCGCCATTTTGGATGTGATGTCCTGCCCTCAAGAAGCAAGACTCATTTTGGGTGTGATGGCCTGTAAACCCTGGTGATTATATTTGTCATTTTGGGTGCCATGTCCTGAAAACCCTGCTGGTTATATTTGTCATTTGTTTGTTTGTTTGTTTGTTTGTTTGTTTGTTTGTTTGTTTGTTTGTTTGTTTGTTTGTTTGGTTGTTTGGTTGTTTGGTTGTTTGTTTGTTTGTTTGTTTTATAACCCTGCTGGTCATATTCGTCATTTTTGGTGTCATGTCATGTAAACTGTCATGTTTGACTTGATCGTGTCTATGGTAATTCAGGTGAAAGGGTACCCAGGTGGCGCTGATGACGGCAAATGGTGAAAAAAAGCTGCGTTAAATTGTTGTGAGGATGAGATGACAGCTATTGACGATGGCTGCAGGTCACCATCACACTTCACACCTGCCTCAGCAATCACAGCCAAGATAACACGAAACAAGGGCCCTATGCTGGGGCAATGGTGGGCAAGCGTCGTAGACGGTGGCCCAACATTTCCCCAACATTGGGCAATGGGCATTTCCCCAGCATCTGGGAAGGAAAATCCCACCTGAGTAATCCAATGTCTGTTGGAAATGGAAAACATACACCAACACAAAACCGTCATTGGGCGCTGAGCGACGTTGTTTCAATGCTGGGCCGCCATCGTAGACAGCCAGCGCACCATCATTGAAGCTACATTGCTGAAAACTACCGTTTTTTCTGGGAAGAAACTAAATAGATTCATTTTGAAAAAGTGTCACATCTCGGGGGGGGACCTCAGATTTTGGAGATGGAGACATTTTATACCTGTTAAGTTATTTTCCATGGCAAGTCGCAGTTGTGTTTCGCCATCGCGACCCACAACTTTATGTGATGAAAATTACTCATATTTGTTTATTTAGAGAGTAAAAACATTTGCAAATCTTGTTGTTTAAACACGCATTTCGCTCCTAATAACTGATATTTAAACGGCTTTTAAAACAAATTAACCCTTTCAAGCCTGAGTTTACCGTTGTCATCTTAATCCACTACAAGCCGCGAATTGCTGTCGCAATTCTCGACTTGTAGTGGATGAAGATGATTTGATGTAGTTTAAAAAACAAAGAAAATTGCCATGAAATGGTAAAAAAGTTTCATGGAAATTATCATTATAAAACCCTTAGTTGTTGGAAAATTAAGTCTGTTTACAGGGATGTTAAATGATGCTTTAATGCATCGTGAGGGCTTAAAGGGTTAAAACGCCTATAGTCGCGCTTAGCGCTTAGCGCCGTTAGGGTTAGTATTCCTATTCTCTACAGAACATACACATTACAATGCTGGTCAACACTTTCAGTTGATGATTTAAAAAAAAACATATGACTACTTTTACAGTTATATATCAGCATATAGATAGATGGATATATATTTATTGACAACGGGAAGTTTAATGTAGACTTATGCATCACAAAATGAATAGTATAAAAAATATTATGTACATGTATATACAACAAGGTTAGTTCTGTAAACTGATATAACAATCGACATCATATGTAAATTGAAAATCAAATTTGCCATTAGCATGAATATATACTCAAACAAGCACAGGGTAATTAAACTATGCATCGTAACTGCCTAAATAACGTTTAACAATTTTTTCGTGAAATATATATCGGCCCCATGGATATGAAAGGGTGTATCTTCCACTTTGTGAAGTGGCATATACACCCTTTCATTTCTATGGTGCGTCGGAGTTTTCCACATTCTGGATCCTGTCATGTTATCCTGGGACTGACATTATGACAGGTTAACAGTGGTACGGTTGTAAGCACGGGAAATTGGGATGTGTCTATGCAGTGACAATCACTGCCATGCCTATACTTCTACTGAGGGAAGGAAACTTTAAAGTCCTCGTCATTTTAAAATGAGAAATGGACTATGTGGACTTTTGTTTTCCACCAAATAAATGCTACCATGGCATACCTAGTTCTTGTAGCAAATTATTGATGACTTTTCAAACGGAAATCTCATAATTTACGTGCATTAATAATCTTTTTACGAGCTCGATTCTGACAGAAGCACTATTTCCAACAAAATGAGACATGTCGTGAATAATACGCTGCAGTATTCAGCTTACTATTATATTGAGAAGTTACTGCCTTTTGGGTTTACACGATAGAATAGTGGCGCTGAATAGCCCCTATGTTGAGTGTGCGGGCGTGAACAATGTTGAGATTGCTGCTTCCACGATTTCAGTGAGTTACCGACCTTATATAGAAAACCAATGAGCATATGCTGACCCTATCCCATCCGGCTGTGGTTGTAAGTGACCAGATACCATCCCTATAAATGTAGGCGGGGCCCTGGTGCGATGGTAAAAGCTGCCTGCTTGGAAAGTCGGAGATTGCGGCGGGCTCGAACCCCGCTCTGGCATTCAAGTTTCAAAGAAAAAAAGTGTTTCTTCCCCGCTCACTCGTGAAGTTAGACTATTGTGGGAAGCCTCCGTGACCGAGAGGTAGGGTGCTCGGACTCAGACTACAAAATTTCGAATCCTGTGTCTGGAGGGCAGTGTCATCTCTTAGCATACATGTGCACAAAGGCTAAAAACCCTGAAAACCCATTCATTTTATTTACCATCCTTATACATGTATCCACAGAAAAAATCTCACACTTTGTGTAGATGTTGTTTTAAAGTTGGGTCGCCGTTGCAGACATCTACCGAACATTGAAACAACACAGGATCAATGTCGCTTCTATACTGAAGTAGCACATAAGCTCAATGTCGAGACTGGGTCGGCCCCAATAGCTGATTCGGGCTGGCTTTGGCTTGAAACTCCAACATCAATGGTACTGGGTTCGAATCCCGGCCGGGTCGGATGTTGGTCATCGAGGTTGTGCATATCCAGTGCTGCAAACTTTTCAACGCCTTGGAGTATGCAGTGTTGTCTATGATACTGTGCTCTATCGAGAGCCCTTGAAGTTATTCGAAATAAGAGTAGGGCATATACCCGGCTTCGGGCTTCCTTCTGTCGCGATATTGCTATGATTGTGCAGAAAGCAACGTAAAGCAATATTCACTCACTACGTGTCGAAACTGATGACCGTAACGTTAGCTGAACATCGGCCAAACTAGCTTACCAGCAAACAAGACACATCTACAATGTTTGACCAATGCTGGGCCACCGTCTTCGACGTCGGCCCAACATTGGTCAAACAATGGGTAGAGGTGTCGTGTTTGTGGGTTTCTCTCTGGGATATCGGATACAATTTTCACGCATCACACGTTATCTGGCCGCTGAGTTAATGTCGTATACTCCGGACCAACGTTAAGACATCATCTCCCATAGGTTGTTATACTCGTCGTAGGTTGACAGACTGGACAGTTTTCAATATGCCAGACTGTGTCAAGGGGTCCATGAAGACAGAAGAAGAGCTATTAGTTTGCCTGGCGTGTTTTTAACAAGACGCAACACAACAACAATAAGCAGAAGGCGTCTCCCTGTGGTGGCGTGTTTATTATTTGTCATCGGCTGCTTGATAATATAACGACGTATATCAAATTCTGCTAAGGAGATGAAAATTTCATATCGTAACACCTTTAAATAAAGCATTTGGGTTGAAATAAATTAGTAGAAACTATGAACTAGCAAATTTGTGGAGCTGGAAAGTAGACATTCAATGCTGAGCCTGGTCGTAAAGCTTGGCTGTTACTATATATGCTTGAAACAAAATCTAAAAAAATTAGTCTTTCTGCAATGTGAATGCTTTTACTATAACAATAACATTGTTCTTCCGAGATATAAAGTTAATGCATTTTTGTCATCTTAGTAATAATATTAAAATCTTGTTGGTTTTATGTCTATGTGTATTAATTCTTTCACGAACTTATCAACTACTTAAAATGTACAATTTTTGTCACGAATCTATTGATTATATCACACTGGTTTATCCAAAGACTGACTCATAACTTAGGTTTTCAAATAAAGCGGATAGACACATTTATGATGATTTCAAATTTGAAAAAAACCCTTTGGTCTCCATTGTCTTTGCACAAATATTTCGTTAAGTTAAGGCTGACTAATACCAAAAAGTAAGTGCATCCGCAGATATGTATACTAGTATTTCTAACACTATGTATTTAATTGCGAAAAACTAATATAAGTTTATACGGAAAAAAATACGTCATAATAATATATGCCTACTATGACACGCAGTTAAGCATTACTCCATCTCATGCATTGTCAAAAGGGAACATGCATGTGCTAATATCATGGTCACGCAACCCACCTTGCCATAGATGCATCAGCTTCATATTTTGAACAAGCGCAGGCCTTGACCCATATAGTGGCTATTAAGCTAGTAGAGGTTGCAAAAAACGTTGACAACAAATTAAAAAATTAAAAAAGAAAAGTGTCTGTCTTTGTTGTCAACCAGAGTATCATTGTAAGCAGATAGGGTTTTAACTGATACTAAACGCATCGTGGACGTCGTAATCATAGTACGTTAACGTTACGTATCGACTCACGATCTCTGTCCAGATGACAAGCGACACGTAATCATAGTAAAAAGGCTGTGTTTCAATGTATCTGATAATAATGGTGCAAATTACGAAATTACTTTGTGCTTCATTGTCATTAGAGTGGGAGTGCTGAACAGTGATTAGGACAATGAGAACATTACATCTCCCCAACACTGTGTCAACGTTGGGTCAGCGTCTGCGACGTTGACCAACGTTGAAACATCATTGTATCAATGTCATGCTCTCACCACATGGAGCAGCAGGGTGATGGATAACCAAGGCGGATGATGTATGGATCTCAGACCATTCCGTTTTACTCCAGACGTCACCCCAGCATTGGCGAATGGCTGCCCTAGGACACATGAGAGGTTAGTGTTTTGTGTATTAACCCTTTGGGCCCCCACGATGCATTAAAGCATCATTTCACATTCCTGAAAACATACCTAATTGTCCTATAACTAAGGGGGTTTAGAAGAAAATTTCCATGAAATTATTTCACCAACACATTGCAATTTTTTTCAATTTTCAACCCACTTCAAGTCATCTTCATCCACTACAAGTCGAGAATTGCGGCAGCAATTCGCGGGTTGTAGTGGATGAAGATGACAACGGTAAGTTCAGGCTTCAAAGGGTTAAGTCCCTCTTTAACACCTAAAGCGCTAAAATATTTTGTATAAACTATGGAGACGAAAGTAGTTTTTGCAATTTGAAATCATCATAACTGTCTTAGTTAGCTCTTTCCGCTTCATTTGAATACCCATTAGAACTAGTTTGTTCTTTAAGTGCGGGGATCGACTTTAGAGGTCGAAATCTGACGTCCATAGAATGAACCACCGTGAAGACCAGCTTGGAGAACAGCAGATCCATATTTTTCATGAAGTGACATTTTTTTTATTGAGAACAGGATTTACATCATGCTCCTCACACCCCGTACTGGTTTTCACTATGAAGCGTATATCATATCAGCCCATTTCACACTCTGTGCTGTGGTTTTCACTATGAGACGTATATAGGTATCATATCAGCCCATTTCACACTCTGTGCTGTGGTTTTCACTATGAGACGTATATAGGTATCATATCAGCCCATTTCACACTCTGTGCTGTGGTTTTCACTAGGAAACATATATCGGTATCAGCCATATCACACTCTGTGCTTTGATTTTCAATATGAGAATATATAGGTATCATATCAAGCCATGTCACGCTCTGTGCTGTGGTTTTCACTAAGATACGTATATAGGTATCATATTAGCCCATGTCACACTCTGTGCTGTGGTTTTCATTATGAGACGTATATATAGGTATCATATCAGGCCATGTCACACTCTGTGCTGTGGTTTTCACTATAAGATGTATACCAGTATCTGTATCAGTCCATATCACACTCCGTACACCGGTTTCCACTATGAAACGTATCTCGGTATAAACCCATATCACACCCTGTGTTGAAATGCAATGTTTAGCAGTTACGTCATGTGTGATTTGATCGTTTGAGAAAATACAAACCTTGTTCTATTTTCGTGCGATATGGAAAAATACTGCACATGTCCAATGAATAAGGTGTCGCCTAAAGGTTCGCCCCTTATTCATTGAACGAGGGCTGTATTTTCCTATATCGCACTCAAATGAATACCGTTTGCATATCGCCTCTCGTATCAAGCCATCACCCTAAAAATACGACGGTAACACTTTCAGTATCGTAAAATACACCGGTGACTTCAGTGCTAAAAAAGTACATTCGTATCTACGAATCTACTGTTATTTTGACATTGGCCGGGTCACGCACAATATAAATATCTCACCATAACACTGTATGGATACTGTTACATAGTTAACCATGCTGACAATAAAAATGAGATTTTCTATACAAAATCTTGGAACACATGTACCTATGTTGTGTATTTTAAGTCGAAGGAACACAATTACAATAGATTCGTACATCTTAATATACTCGGCGCTGCGCGCCTTGTACATTCGGATGTACGAATCTATCGGCTTTCGTTCTCTTTCCTTGACGTAATCATTTCTGGGGTATCGATTCTGTCTGTATACATATAGTCCTAGAAGAGTATAATCCGCGATACACGAGTCACTAATCATCACATTTATAAAATCGTGCTCACAATTATACTTACACAAACAGTGAATTGGTCAATTAATTAAAGCGCCCTGTTTCGATTGTTTCCTTATATTAGTTGATTATATCTCATTGTAATGTCGTGATGTGAAGATTGAACTTTTGGTGTTTATAGATTAGCTTATCCTTTAGATAGAATTACTTTTTTTCGTTGAATTGTTATTCTCTGCGTACACTGGTCACGAGCGTAGTTTACAAAACCGGTTTTCCCATTCTGCTCCATTCTGCTCCACTATGTTCCACTTAACTCTGCTCCACGCTGGCGCTAAGTCACGTGGTTGTGTTTAACTCGGACTAAGAAAAGTACGGTTGATAACGCTGAAATCTTCTTATATATAAACCATGGAAACCAAAGGTTTTTTTTCAATTTGGAGTCATCATAAATGTCTTAGTTAGCTCTTTCCGCTTCATTTGAACACCTATGTTATGGGTTTACGGCCTTTAATTATTTCAGTGCGGGGACCGTTTTTAAACGTCAGAATCTGACGTCTAAAAATGGTGCCCGCACTGAAAGGGTTAATTGGTAATGATTACGTGTTTTACACGTCTGTTTCCTTTATTATTAACCCTTTAAGCGCTAAGTATGACTATAGTCGTTTTTTCTGCTTTATCAGCCGATTAAATCTCAGTTCCTGGGGTCGAAATGTGTGTTTAAGCAAGAGATCATTCATATAACATCGATTTGTCTCAAGTTTAAGGTGATCTATCACCCCTTATATAGTATGAATAATTTTGTGACAAATAAATCAAAGTTACCACAAGATGGGGCACAAGTGTTTCGTTATATGGGGTGATTGGCTATCATGTGACCCTCTGAGAGGGTCACATGATAGCCAATCACCCCATATAAGGACATAATTATTCATACCATATAAGGGGTGATAGATCACTTTTAAACAAATTTCAAGCGGGTGAAAAATTTAAATGATTTAATTTTGCTCTTAAAGCCGTTGACCTGGATCACTGGCCGAGAAGATCCAGAATAAGATCCGGAACTTCTGTTTAAATCTTAAGAGTTATTTATTGCCTGTTCTTCGGAGGCTTAGTTTGAAGGGAAAAAACTGTCATAAAAATATTAGGCATGCTTTATGTATTTACCTCGTAGAAAAATAAAAAGTACACAAGATTGTATGTACAAGCCAATCTTACATATTATATATTATTGAAATACACGTTTTTAACCAAACCACCAATCAACATAACACGTGCGCGAGACGTTGACTAATGTCGGTCCACCGTCTGCGACGCTGGCCTAACATTAACTTAACATTGAGTCCGTGTCTCAGTCCGAGACAAACAGACAGACACACTAGCGCAAAATTGAAGCAATGTAGCTCTTCAACAACATCGGAAGAATATTCACATTTAACCCAAGTAATAATTAATCCATATCACAATAATAATTATGTTACAGTAAATCTGATCTGTTTAGGTTGTTTTGGTTGTAAAGGCGGTCTCTAAAGTGCTGCATCAGGCACATCATAGACATGATATTAAGTGGCACCACTCGAGAAGTGATATCTGGCAGGCGTAACATGCAGCTAATAAAGACACTGAGATTTACATCACGGAAACAGACACATTTAAAATTCCAATCAGAAAACTTACCCACGACTGTTAACAAGTAGTATGGCTTCAAATCCTGCACGTCTTGCAGGCCTGACGCTTCTTAATTATAATTAACTCTACTGTTTTTCTATGATCAGCTGCTCTACTTATTTGAGACGACAATATTCTTCCGTCCATATTTAAAGCATCCATTAATCTGGAGTAGCAACATTTTCAAAACATCTACAACTATAAATATTATAAGAAGCTGCAAGTATCACTCTGGGCCCGTATTCTCGTACAAGTTATGATACATCGTAGGCTTCTGATTGGTCGAGACGGCCGTCTCGACCAATCAGAAGCCTACGATGTATCGTAACTTGTACGAGAATATGGACCCTGATAATGTAACCTTTTAAGCGCCAAATTATTTAATTTAATGTTACACCCAATTGAGGTTGTGGTAAATTATTAAGATGAAACATCGCACTTTTAAAAATGGCTATTTAAATAATAAAAATGATTAAAAACGAATAGTGGCGATTAGTGATTAAATTAATAATATAAGTTTGATCCAAGACAAAATCTTGTTTTGGCCTATACTTTGGGGATTGTATGCATAACGTTATACCTGCCGTCAAATTAACCAGGATCGCATGATTTTCGGCAATTTCTCCGTCAATTCTGAACCGATTTTCTTGAAATTTTGCAAAGGCCATTTTCTATTCAAATCCTAACAGCGGTAAAAATTTCGCTAAATTATATGAAATATTTCAAAAGTTAGACCATTTGACATGTAATAAAATTCTAGAATTAGTCTAATAGGTTTATAGAAGGACGTCGTAATTTCAATTTATTACATGTCAAATGGTCTAACTTTTAAAATACGATATTTAATTTTACGAAATTTTCAGGGATATTAGGATTCTGTTGAAATATGATTGTTACAGAATTTCATGAAAATCGGATGACAATTGACCGAGAAATCAGCGAAAAACATGCGATCCTGGTTGATCACTTTTAATGTGACTTTGGGTATAGTATCGTTCGTTTGTTCGACACATGCAAGGTTGATATGTTGATTATCTCTTTCAGTGCAGGGATCGACTTGAAACGTTAAAATCTGACGTCTAGATTTCAACGTCAAAAATTGATCCCCGCACTGAAAGAGTAATCTAATTATTATGGTCGTAGACCCATAACAGCAAGCTAAGAAAATATGATGATTTCAAATTGAAAAAAACGTTGGTCTTTATGGCTTATTTATACATATTTCAGCGCTTTAAGGGTTTAAAACAGTACAATATACGTATGATATGAAACGTTTCCCAGCAAATTTTAATCCAAATAAAATGCCAACTTGATCTAATAGTTTATGGTGGATGCGTCCTCAGGTAATAAATAACTCGATTTGAAGGGAGCCATTGTTCATCAATAGCAATAATTTTAGCATTAACCCTTATCCTGCTGATCACGATTATTGTCCTTTTTAACCTGTTTTATTTGTCGACCAAACTACTGCTATTGGGAATGAAATGTGTGTCTAAATAGCAAGATTTGCAAATATTTGTGCCAAAATTAGACAATTATCAGTAATTTTCAGCAGCTTGAGGTGGTGGATCGCGGTAGCGAGACACAATCTCAAGACAATGTCTCAAGACATTTGCCGATCTATAGTCAGATTCACATTAAATTCATCAACAAGGATTATTGAATCTCGCCGATTTCTCAGTCAATTCTCAACCAATTTGCATACAATTTCACACACACTATTTTCCATTCATGTCGTGACTACCCTGAAAATTTCGCGAAGTTTTGATAAGTATTTTAGATTTGACATGTAATAAAATTCTGAGAAGAAGCTAATGGGTTTATAGAGGGAAACTTTCAAGGTAGTCACGACATGAATGGAAAATAGTGTGTGTAAAATTTCATGAAAATTAGTTGAGAATTGCCTGAGAAATCCGCGAAATCCATTCATCACAGTTAATGTGAATCCGACTATAGCAATTTTATTGTTCATTTCCTCAAAAGACTTATAAAAGGCTATAGACGCGATAAGTACTTCAACCCTTTCAGCCTGGGGACCGCCTTTAGACGTCAGGATCTGGCGTCTGTATGAGTCAGATTCTGACGTCTAAAGACGTTCCCCGCACTGAAAAAGTAAAACATTTATACTGGCTGTAGACCCATAACATAGGTATTCAAATGAATCGCAAAGAGCTAACTAAGACATTTATGATGATTGCAAACTGAAAAAACCCTTTGGTCTCCATGGCTTATATAACAAGTTTTCAGCGTTGTATGGGTTATTAGTTCAAATATTACCTGGCATCTCAGCGCGACAAGGGTTATCTTACATTTCACCGAGAGTTGTCTTTTATATTTTTAATGAAATGTGTTCAGTTGCTAAAACACACTATGTTTTCAGGAGACTGTCTAGGAGACTACCAATGAGACTCACCCAACGTGTTTACTTAAAGGTGATCTATCACCCCTTATATGGTATGAATAATTATGTCCTTATATGGGGTGATTGGCTTTGATGATTTTATTCCGATTGTGTGATTGTGCTTTAAAGCGAGACAATCAGGCTAAAATCATCAAAAAATCAAAATATTGACACCCACTATTCATGCCTAGGCCTACTTGTGAAGCTACCAGTATGTTATCATTGCCGTCTGCGACAGAAACATCGATGAGCACACGACCGCATTTGGATAGCTTAATGCTAAAATTTTGCATATTGAGTTGTAAATAGTTGAATGGAAAGATGTTCTTGTTGAATGATAAACACCAGACCAACGTGACACATAGTGATGGTATTTCCATTTCCAGCAAAGTTTTAAACTATGAACGAAAATCCAAGCCACATTTTACAGCATGCACACGGGTGTTAATGATTCGAGAAAACAGAAAATGATCAAATGATTTGTGTTATGCTGATACATAGCATTGCGTACCGCCCGGATACGATTTTGAATCCCTGTGTCTGTAGGAGGGTGGTGTCATCCGATTTATCTGATCATCTTCAGAAGATTATCTTTGCCAATTTAACAGTTTAACCTGTGTTTGCACAAAAATGACTAGAGACTCCAATAATTATTTAACTCATTCATTCATTCATTCATTCATTCATTCATTCATTCATTCATTCATTCATTCATTCATTCATTCATTCATTCATTCATTCATTCATTCATTCATTCATTAATTCATTCATTCATTCATTCATTCATTCATTCATTCACTCACTCACTCACTCACTCATTCATTCATTCATTCATTCATTCATTCAATCATTCATTCATTCATTCATTCTTCCATTCATTCATTCATTCATTTATTAATTAATTAATTTATTAATTAATTAATTAATTCATTCATTCATTCATTCATTCATTCATTCATTCATTCATTCATTCATTCATTCATTCATTCATGCATTTATTCATTCATTTATTCATTCATTCATTCATTCATTCATTCATTCATTCATTCATTCATTCATTTATTCATTTATTCATTCATTCATTCATTCATTCATTCATTCACTTATTTGCCTTATTTGAGCACCTTATATGAAATCTTTGAACTTTATTTCAACTTTATTTAAACTACATTTAGCTGCACATAAAGTGTGCAAAAATGTCAAATAATCATTCACGATTAGTACGATGCAATCGAATGACCTTACGGAATTGTGCAAATTTGCGCGAACGTAACCCGAGTTGTTTAATTCGGCTTAAGCCCAGCTGAAACATGCCAAATAATGTCCATAGAATGAAGCATGTTGATCATGTTAAACTGCAGCGATCGACTTTAGACGTCGGAATATGACGTCTATGGACGTCATATTTAGAGTCAGATTTAAACGTCTAAAAGTCGATCTCCGCACTGAAAGAGTAAACATTTTTAATGCCTGTAGACCCATACCATACAAGTAGGTATTCAAATGAAGCGGAAAGAGCTAACTAAGATGTTTATGATGAATTTAAAAGATCCCTTTGATCTCTTGGTTGATAGACAATTATTTCAACGCTGTGAAAGTTAATATAATGACAAACATGTTGGTATTGCGTCATTGACATGACTGTTTGCAGCTGTGCCGTTAACCCTTTAACCGCCAAATTATTCAACCTGAATTTTCACTCACTTGAAGTTGTGTCTCGCTGACGCGATCCACAACTTCAAGTGAGTGAAAATTATTCAGATTTGACAAAAAATTGAGGTCAACTGTTTTCAAATATTGCTGATTGATGTCACATTTTATCTTTAACATGTTTAAAAGGCGGTACTTGATGTGCTAATAAAAAATGAAAACCCGAATATATGCGGCACCGGCGGTTAAAGGGTTAATAGTGTAAATACAATACCCAGGAGGATACGTCATCCTCATCTGGCTCGAGTATCTGGAGTATGTGTAGAATCCTAACCAGCAAACACGAATTTACCCTTAAAGCGCTGATTATTTATAAAAAACCATGGAGATCAAAGTGTTTTTTTCAATTTGACATCATTATAAATGTCTTAGTTAGCTCTTTCCGCCTCATTTGAATACCTATATAATGGGTCTATGGTCATTATAAATATTTTCACACTTACAGTGCTGGGATGAAAAACGTCCCCTTGGTGTTAGAAGGTGCTAAACTGCCACTTTACAAAGTGGCAGTTCAGCACCTTCTAACTCCAAGGGGACGAAAATATCTTAGCAATTATTGACTTTAAGCAATTAAGATTTTTTAATTTGTCCTGCCATTTTATTCCACTACGATGCGAAACGTGCGACATTAATTTACAGCTTGTGGATTGAAATGTCTTGGTAAAATTAGAATTAAAATTAATGTTGGGTGTTGTTTATAGAAGTCAGATTGTAAGATCACCATAGTAAGTTATTAATCCTAGTAAATCCCTTTGGAAAGTTTGAACATAAGTATTTGCAAAACCAGCACCGCATCACCCTGTCGAGCGGGAATTCTACGACATTAACCATGCTAACTGCTTACTAAACCCCATCAAGCCTGAAGTTACCATCGTCATCATCATCCATACACAGAGCACTGTGCAGCCTGTTCCAACCAGACACAGACGGCACGCGTGTATCATAATGCAGACAGCTCTCCCAGCAAACACGAAGACTTGACCCAATGTTGTTTCAATGTTGGTACAGCGCCGTTGGCGGTGGGCCAATAGTGAAACAGCATTGGGTCAAATCCTAGCGTTTGCTGGGCTCCACACAGGTGTCTGTCTACACCCACCCTTCCCCCACCATAATATTCTCGCCAGCCGATCAGGGTACTTTTAGCAAGACAGCCGGCCAATCACAAGCTTACTACAATACTTGAAATTGAGAGCGGGGGGGGGGCATATGACGTAAACCATCTGCACTTTTTAACATGCGAAGTAGCAGTGTCTAGGGTGGGCAGTGTACATCATCCACTACAAGTCACGAATTGCTGTCGCAATTCTCGACTCGTAGTGAATGAAGATGATTTGATGTGTTCAGAAATAAAGGAAATTACCATGTACTGGTAGACCAGTTTCATGGAAAATCTTGTTCTAAAACCTTTTGTTGTAGGAAAATTAGGTCTGTTTTCATAGATGTAAAATGATGCTTTATTGCATCGTGAGGGCTTGAAGGGTTAAAAAGTTACTTCTGTGTGGTTTCCAGGGCAGTATTGTACCAGAAAACCACGTGGTATCAAGGTCACCAGAAGACGTGGTAGGGCCAATACACCCAGCAATCACGAGGCGCTGACCCAATGTCGCTTTAATGTTGGGCCACCGTCTGCGACGCTGGCCCAACATTAAATCCCATTAGCTCAGCATTTCCTGGTTGCTGTGACTGTTCCCGTTTCCCTCGCCGTGTGAATAATGTAGTTACTTCTCAGTAGTGGGTTGTGGGATGATGTAGTAGGCGAGCTGAGACATCTTCAAAAGCGGGCATTTCACACTGGGCCAGTCTTAAGTTTCACATATTCTGACAAAACTGTTAACATTTCATAGGATAAGGTGTCTGTGGAGGTGACATATGAAGGTCATATGTGAAGGTCATACGTGGGGTCACATGGGGCAGTTAAACCAGGCTAGGATCTTCAGTTTAACTAATCAGCGTAGGTGGGATCATCCGGTCTTAGTTTTACCAGGCTGCAGCCCACCACTACCAGTTAGGTGGTTTAATACATACACAAAATGATCACATTAAAACATATACATGTATATCGTAACCTAGAAAAGATGTTTCTTCTCCCACTTAGTAGACTAAATGTTATACTCCTTCAAATCCAAATACACAATATTATTCTTTTTAGTCTCCGCAATAAAATCTGCCGTCTGTAGACGTCAGATTCTGAAGTTTAAAGTCGATCCCCGCATTGTAAAAGCTAAATATTTATAAAGGCAGTAGACCCATAACATGGGTATTCAAAGGAAGCGGAGAGAGCTAACTAAGACTTTTATAATGATCTCAAATTAAAAAAAAACCCTTTGTCCTCTATGGCTTAGATCAAAGCAGTTCAGCGTTGTAAGGGTGAATGAATAAATAATATTATTAATATTAACCCTTTAACCGCCGGTGCCGCATATATTCGCTATTTCATTTTGTATTAGCACTTTAAGTACCACATTTTAAATATGATAAAGATAAAATGTGACATAAACAAACAAAATTTGATAAGAGTTAACCTCCATGTTGTCAAATCTGAATAATTTTCACTCACTTGAAGTTGTGGATCGCGTCAGCGAGACACAACTTCAAGTGGGTGAAAATTCAGATTGAATAATTTGGCTGTTAAAGGGTTGATGAGAAAGGATCCGCCAGTCGTCATTCATTGTTACTGAAATCACAGTGGATTACAATACCTGGAACAAGACAATTAGCATATGTATGACTTACTTAGGCTCACATACAAAAGATAAAATAATTACCAATGGGAGAGAACTGTTAAAAAGACCAGAACAATAAAAAAAAGGGTTGATGAGAAAGGATCCGCCAGTCGTCATTCATTGTTACTGAAATCACAGTGGATTACAATACCTGGAACAAGACAATTAGCATATGTATGACTTACTTAGGCTCACATACAAAAGATAAAATAATTACCAATGGGAGAGAACTGTTAAAAAGAACAGAACAATAAAAAAAATACTACTTTATCAGAGTAATTATGTTTTTTTCAGCTAGAGGGCTTTGGACTGAAGGCCTAAGCGTTTACCAGGGTGTTTACTTTCTCATCTGTGACTTTATCAACATAACTGATTGTACGTACTATTGAGTAAAAGTGAGTTTTGGTGAGTTAATGATTACAACACACATTTCTTCTGATTTTTGTCCGAAATCATAGAAATAATTATATATTTGTCAGTGATAGAATGAAACACACTTCAAGTTCATTTAAATTTACTGCGCTGACATTATTATTTTAATTTAAAATCTTAGATGTCAAATGATAAAACATAACTTAAATACTGCCTATAATTGTATAGATAGATACCGAATAGATATATTTGATAGCACCGATTCATCCCCACCGGGAGGGTTATGTTTTGGGTCGTGTTTGATTGACTGTTTGACTGTTTGTTTGTTTGCTTGTTTGTCTGCCCTTCTTTCTCTCCGTAAGCATGATATTTAAAATGTAATGAGTGGGTTTGCATTGAACGTTTATGACAAATCCATAACATTTTCGGGATGCTACGGATCACGATACGGATCCAGAATACGGATTACGATCCGGATCATCCCGATCTGTATGAAACTTTTGCCAGAGGTTTGTCTCATGATTTTAGTTATGTATGTCATACTATGTATATTGTCATATGATTTTAACAAATTAACAATGTTGTATATACATGTACATATCTCTATTTCTATGACAAATAAGTCTGGATTGACTTTCTTTCTGTCAATAAAATATCTGTCTGTCTGTCTGTCTGGCCAAGAAACAATCCGCTAATAGCGGCGGAGGTTTGCAATCTCTGACTAACGGTCTAGTTTTCAATAATTATTGTTCTTTTTATCATTGTCCGTCCCAGACCTCTACAAAGGTCAGTTGACAATTAACCCTTTAAGACCTCACGATGCATTAAAGCATCATACCACTTCCCTGAAAAACAAACCTAATTTTCCTACCAGTAAGGGCTTTAGAATAAAAATTTCCATAAAACTGGCTTACGAATACATTGCACTTTTCTTTAATTTTTCAACCATTTCAAATCATCTTCATCCACTACAAGTCCACAATTGCGAAAGCAATTCGCGGCTTGTAGTGGATGAGATGACAATGATAAATCCAGGCCTGAAATGGTTAAAGCAACTCTGACAATCTCCGTTGAACCATAGCCCTATTGGCTGAAACAGTTTCAGCCACAGATTGACCACGTACAAAATCGTGGGACATTTCTTTGGACTGTCATATCGGAAAATATCGGGGCATAATCAGGTCAAAAATAGTTTTTTTTTAGAATCAGCAACATTTCAGTTCCATGCCCGCATGCTCAGCTCAGAGCTCGCACAGTCATTAAAAAGTTATGGACATTTTTCGGACCTTGGGGTCAGGATCGCTCTTAGTCACCACCGTGTTGGATTTTCGGGTAAAGCAAATACATCAATCCACAACCTCAGAGAGGACGATACGGCTACGTTTAACCCCATCCGTTCAGTAGCAATGAACAGTCAGTCTAGACCATCAAAATCATACATCTCATCTGCCTTTCTAATATTTTCAATCACATAAAGCCGTGTCTGGCTGTCGACTGGGCCCAAAAAATTCAAATGAATAATAAAAACAAATTATTGATAATTCAGAGTGTTTTTAAGAGAAAGCTTACACACGTAGTCTCTTTTTTTGAAAATAAGTGACATTTACGGGAGATTATTTTTTAGAGTTGTTTCCTTCAGATTGTTATTTTTCTGCTTTCTGCAGAGCTTGTTAATTATGCAAACGAAGTGATAATCGTGCTAATCAGAATGCTATAATGGTGTTGTTACGGCAGCCCAGCAACCTCGAGGGACGTGGGCGAACGACTTGTCTGGTTTTACTGAAACATTGTAAAGCGGCATATAATCATTATGATATTATCCTCTCTTTGGATCCAACTATGCTTGTAAAGTAAGCAGATACTGCATTTTGGCTTTGCACGGCAGCTCTCTATCCAAAGGTGGCGGTATTTAAAAACCGGAATAAAAAATGTGAGAAATTATGAGACGTAATTTGTACAAATCCAAGCAACTTGAAGCTGTGGATCGCGGTAGCGAGACACAGGTTCAAGTGATTGAAAATTTAAATTGAATTGTTCGGAGCTGTAGGGGTTATATATACAAATGTACGTCACAAAACTAAAACAATCCTAGAATATGAAAAATAGCAAGATGTATTACATTTATTAAATCACGTATATATGCAATAATATTCTGCGATTCTTTTGCAATAGGCCTACTTAGACTCAGACTCAGACTCAGACAAATTTATTCGATTTTCTACATCATACAAAGAAACAACAAAACAACAACGAAAAAAACAAAAAATGCAGAAAACCAGGAGACTTCTACATAGACTTTAGGTCGCTAGCGTAGAAGCCACCTAAAAAAATAATATATATATATATGCATAGAAATAATTGACTTAAGAAAAATATATTACAGCAAATGTAGCTAATTAGCTATAGTGTGTTCATAGTACAAAAAACTACACATGTGAGCAAACAAAACAATTGACCAAATTACAGTTATTTGAAAAATTTTCAATAAAAAAACGTTTCATATAGATCATTAAACCAGAGAGACTGTGTGTATATAATTTATCTTTTATAATTTGAGGACAACTGTTAATAATAGTTACAATACGATATGCAATACATTTTTTTACAAATTCATTTTTTATACGAAAGTCGATATATAGATCTTGGTTTCTGGTGTGGTAATTATGTGGATTTTTATTCAATATCAATGTTAAAAAATAACAAGGTAAGTTTCCATTCAGGTACCGATAATAAAATTTCACTTGCTGCATTTTTACCATATCTTCGAATTTTATCAATGAAAGTTGTTTTAATAGAGGTTCCGAATGAGCGAAAAGTTTACTAAACGTAATGATCCTTAAAACTTTTTTCTGTAGCAAAGAAATCTTATTATGATGATCACCCCAAGCCAATAAACAATAGGTCATGTGAGGTAAAATTAGAGAATTATATAACAGAACTAAAATATCAGTTGGCAATGTATGTCTTAATATCATAAATAGTCCTATAGAACGAGACATTCTACTAGCAATATAGTTGACATGAGAATTCCATTTCAAATTCTTATTAATTATTAAACCGAGAAAATTAAAATTATCAACCTTTTCAATTTCAACACCATTTATAGTTATTATTGGATAAATAATTGACTTTTGACTCTGATGGAAAAACATACATTTGGATTTTGAAATGTTGAGTGACAGTTTATTAAGTTCAAGCCACAAAAATAATTTATCTAATTCTTTATTGATTATTTTTACATGTTTTGCATCAATTTTACTGATGATAGTAGTATCATCAGCAAACAGTATAAAGTTAAAAAGTGTACTTGTATTTACAAAATCATTAATATATGTTAGAAAAAGAAGGGGGCCTAGGATTGATCCCTGTGGAACCCCCGTCGTGATTTGCGCTATTTCGGAATTTTGGTTGTCAAAACGTACATATTGCTGTCTATTAGAAAGATAAGATGCTAGAAGATCTTTAGAAATACCTGAAATACCTAGATATGAAAGTTTATCCAGTAATATATCATGATTTAATGTGTCAAAGGCTTTTGACATGTCCAAAAAGACTCCAACAGGGACCTTCCCTTCTTGCATCAAAAATGTAATTTTATCTATCAATTCCAAAGCAGCAAATTCAGTTGAATGTCCTTGTCTAAAGCCATATTGACTGCTATAGAGTAATTTGTTACCTTCAAAATAGGCATACAGTTGCGAGTAAACAATTTTTTCAAATATTTTAGATAAAGATGGCAAAATAGATATAGGTCTATAATTCGAAAAGAGTGTATTGTCACCTTTTTTGTATAAAGGAACAACTTTAGCAATTTTTAGTTTATCTGGAAAAATTCCTGTCGTTAACATTTGATTAATTAAAACAGTTACCGAAATTAGACGTAATATGAATCATATAAATCGTTAAATCCTGTGTCTGGAGGGCAGTGTCATCTCATTCATCTCACCATCCCCAGGAAGTTCTCTTGGTCCAGTTTAGCCTATATGTGCACAAAGGTAGCCTAAAACCCCATTCATTTAATATTTACCTGTTTACAAAGCGTTTATTGCGGTGGCCATGGGTGTTTCTATCATTACATGATTAAACAATCGATTTGGAGCAAAACACCTCCATAGCACCACAAACTATTTTGACTTCTCACTCCACCTCAGTTCTGTGCTATCTGTAGAAGCAGATAGAGAGGTGCGTATGCCTAACTGATCAAATATTTTCATGCTACCTGTGGCGACCACATGTGGCCACGCATTTCTACGACAATAAATGTGACACTATTTTACCCGTAAGAACCATCAAGTTTCCACTTTGGAGCTTCACAGTTCAAGTGTGTCAAGGTAAATCAATGTGATTATTTTTCAAAACATACAAATTTGTTTGACCTCTCGAATGATAGTATGGTTTACATATTTAAGAATCTTAGCTGGGTGAAAATAGACTGTCTATGTTCTTGAAGCACCCCACATTTGCCAGCAACATTTTTGGCGGGTTCATTTTTGAATAGAAGGTAAAGTTATGACGTCGCGTTCAATAATAACCCTGCATTTATTTATAATTCAGATGCGGCACCTGTTTAAGTAAATGTTATTGACGCATAGTTTTAATTTTAATGGTTGTTTAATCATAACCTAAATTAATTTATTCCTGTGATAATAATAATACACTGGCATAATAATACACTGGACAAGCCACGGGGTTTTCGTCAGTTTTTCTGTCATTTTCCACTCTGTATGTGCTACAATCATCCAATTTTTTACCCTCATTCTAAGTTCTACCTCGGGACAAACATTCCAACTTCTTCGGTTTATTTTAAAGGTTTGAAAAATATTGTGGGGATCTGAGTTGAAAAGAACGTCGTGTGACAAGCATCGCATTTGCAGGAAACATTTGCACTCATGAAACATGTATATTAGTGCACAATAGCTTCTTTGGGACGCACAGATAAGGGACGCACCATTAGATATCTGAAGGGGGGGGGGGGGGGGGGCTAGAGTTTTTGTTGCTTGCAAACTTTTTTTTTCACCTCCACGAGAAAACAATTTTTTTTTTTGGCGATCAACCTCCGACAATTTTTTTTTATGTTTTGTGGAAGAAATGAAATATCTTTTTTTTTGTCGTATGCTTTCCCTATTATGTACGTTAAAATTTGGTGGTTTTTCTGGTCAACATATTTTTCATCAATTTCGACAACAAACTTTTTTTCTGACTTTTGTGTCGACAAACTATTTATTTCAATTTCAATTTTATTCCGATTAGACACAGTGGAGGTCAACTGTTTTCAAATATTGCTGATTGATGTCATATTTTATCTTTATCATGTTTAAAAGGTGGTACTTAATGTGCTAATAAAAAATGAAAAACCCGAATATATGCGACACCGGCGGTTAAAGGGTTGAAACTGAAGGTTTCAGTCACAGATCGCACCTAAAAAATCGCGGGACTGCTATTTATGCGATCATATCTAAGACTTGGCCTCGATTAACTGGTCGCCAGGTTGATTAGAATCAGTAACATTTCAGCTACGAGATCGCATGTTCAGCTCATTTGTGGCACAGTCATTAAAAAGTTAGGGACATTTTACGGACCTTGGAGTCGAGATCGTTCTGAATCACCGTCATATTAAAAAACGCTGCTTTTCCCGGGTAAAATGAATACAGCAATCCGGGCTCGGCCGTTTTGTACTCGATTAGCTCGAAATGTCTCCGGAAATTTAAATCTAGTGTCAAATTATGAGTTATTTTTAATGGGGAATAGCTCTGCCTGCACCGTAATCAAGTGAATAGTTAGAGGAACATGAGGGAAAGCTGTGAGGTGAAAAACTGACCTGATCGTATGTCGTCCAGCACCTCTTGAGGGGGGACAGGTCCTCTCTTGCCGAACCTGCCCTGTGGTCTCCAGGCAAACTGTTGCTGTAGAGATTGCTGTACCAGGAGAAGCAGTGTGAATGTGACCACAGTGATGGCTAGGCCGGTAGAAGTCATGACGAAGCAGGCCGTAAGAGCGGTGTCTTCTTCAACGTTATGAATGTCACTGGTGAAGGACAGGCAGTAAAAGAGAGCTATGAACTGATTGTATGAGGTTTTTACTTGCTCTGGTCGGCTCTTTATGTTCTATGCCCGTTCTGGTGATAGTTCTACTACAAGTCTCTGGATCACCTGTGAGGGGAGGGGTGGGGGGATCACGTGATGTGTGGGGGTGCGCGCGCCGCCTCCCGTCAATATGTGGGCGTGGCTTGATGGACAAGCCAGGATCTGTCCACAGGGGGGCTGTTAACGTCCGAATACCCGGCCTGCAACACCACAATTGTACAAAAAATGGAAGACTGGACAGTGTCTGGTCTCCTGGTCTAGTTAAGAAATAAGCAAATTAATGTAGCCTCTCTTCGCTGCGGGTGTCACGAAAACAGGAATTTAGACGCCAGGTCAGAATTAGTGATGGTCTCTGTTCTACTTAATTTTCTGTTTGACGTCTGGTCAGCCTCGTTTTCAATTCTAACTCACAATCTCTTCTCGTGATACACCTCTCAGTTGAACTGTCAAGTCGGCCGTTCTATAGTCTGCCCAAGTCAATTTCTTCACCCACTTTTCATAGTTTTTTCATGAATTAGACGGACGTCTGTAGCATTGATCCAGTGCCGAATCAATGTTTATTGAGTTGTGTAAACCAGTAAGACGTTCCCTGCCATGAAAAGCCAAAAGGCAGTATCTGCTCACTTGAAAAGTAAACAGTTACAGCCTTTTGATGTGTGAAAGCAAAAAACAGTAAGTGCTTACGTAAGCAGTTACTGCCTTTTTAGCTTTACACATCAGTGCTGCAGTCACTCGATTGGTCAGGCCGGGGGCGCCACCTATATTAGGTTCTTCCTACCACCCACAAAATCGTAGCGCCACCTTGAGGGGACGTCCCCCCCCCCCACCATGGACCCCCCTCCCACGTGACATGACAAGCTCCCACGCTATATCTCACAGACCTGACATAGTAAAAAACCATCGTGTTTCCAAATAACAAGGCGTTTGTCTCTTTGATATTCACGTGATGTCAGAGATGAATGATGTTTCCTCTCAGAGATCTTCACTACATTTTTAGGATTTAAAAAAACGATGCAGATATTTACTCCACTACCGGCGATCTTTTAGGCGTCTTACAACTGTTCTGTTGCATCATAAATTCATTTTAACACTTTCAGCGCGGAGATCAACTTTAGACGTCAGAATCTGACGTCTATGATCTGGCGTTCCACAAGGTTCAATCCTGGGACCTATGTTATTTTTATTATTTATTAATTATATGCCTAAGGTTGTAAGCTGTAGTATGTTAAGTTTATTTGCTGATGATGCAAAATGTTATAGGAAAGTTTCAAGTCACAATGACTGTCAATCACTACAGAATGATATAAATAATTTATATGATTATAGAATACGTTGGGGATTAAAATTTAGTTTTGAGAAATGTACTATGTTATCTGTTACCAGGAAGAAAGTTCCTATTGATTTTACTTATACTATCAACAATAGACCAGTCCTCAGAGTGCAATCTATGAAGGATCTTGGTGTTTCTGTAACTAGTGATTTGTCATGGGATTCTCATATAAATGCATTAGTATCCAAATGTAACAGAATGATGGGGATGATAAAACGTTCAGTGGGTTATAAAACTCCTATAAATGTTTCTTCTTATCTGTATAGTACACTTGTTCGCAGTAATCTTGAACACTGTTCTACAGTCTCCATTTACTTTCAATGAAATGCAAGCATTATAATCCATGCAACGAGCAGCTACGCGCTATATATAATACTGCATTATCCCGATGTAAAATACAGTGAGAGATGTACCACACTTAATCTGCTACTGCTGTCATTTCGAAGAGATTGTGCAAATCTTATTTTATGTTTTAATTGTTTACATGGACTATACGCAGTACAATTAGAGGATTTTTTAGACACAAATTTACACGACAAATCTCTTCGTTCGACCAGCGCAAATTGCATCTTTCGCCCTAGGCTCTCAAAACCAACGTCGTTCAGACAATCCTACTTTAACAGAGTTGTGACCCTGTGGAACAATCTTCCACAGGATATAAGAAGCAGTGAGTCTTTGTATGTTTTTAAAAGTCGTCTTCATTGTTATTTTATAAATTTAGTATGTGATTTCGATGTGAATAATAAGTGTTCTAGGTCGGGGACATGCAAATGTTACACATGCATGTGCAACCGGCCATTTTTTGCCCGGTAAAATGTAATTAAGCACATTTTACTGTTTATTTTATTATTTTGATTATTGTCATATTTTTTTGAAGTATTATATACATTGTGGACTACCACACTTGTATAGATAATATGGTACATGTACTGTATGTCTGTTTCTGGTGGCCCAGCCATCAATTTTTACCAAAACGAACGATTTTTACTGTTTTCTATAATTCTGTGGGATATATAAATTGTAATTGTTTTTTTTGTGTTGATGGAAAATAAAAAAATATATATCTAATTTCAATCCCCGTACTAAAAGAGTAAGATATTTATATTGGCCATAGACCCATAACATAGGCATCCAAATAAAATATAAATGTCGAAAAGTAGTGTAGAATATACAGCGTAGAGTTAAGCATGTCTTCTAAAATTATCTGTTTTTTTCTCGAAGACAGATGGAGTGTACATGTTACCACAACAATCATATTTCAGCCTCTTCGTGTATGCACTGATTTAGCCTTGTATCCTGGAAATATAGACTTAGATTGATCAGTCAGGTGCTGATAGATATCTCAAATAGAGTGCGACTTTTAAATTACAGCAGTTTCTAAGTGAGCTTATTTTTCATTCATTTAGAGAAACAGATCACGTCTTCAGCAAGAGTGTCCAGAGACCATGAGCAAATGAAATGAAATTATTGAGGTTTTAGGCCACCTTTGTGCACATGGAGGCTAAACTGGGCCTAGAGAACTTCCCGATAATGGTGAGATGAATGAGATGACACAGCTCTCAAGACACAGAATTAGAAATTCGAGCTCTAGCGGTCTGCGGCCAAACACGCTACCTCTCGGTCACAGAGGTTCTCCACAATATTGAATCTTTACAAGTGAGCGGGGAAAAAACATTGTGTTTCTATGAAAATTAAATATGAGAGCGAGGCTCGAAGCTTAGATCTCAAACTTTCCAAGCAGGTAGCTTTAACCACTGCACCAGGGCCCCCGCCCAGAACACGAACAACAAAATCTAAACTTCTGAACAACAGATGTGGCTGTGAAGAAGCACTGTATTTATTCCCGCCAAAGAATAATCATTAGTGGAATGCATGAAGTTAAAGTGGGCAATGAAGAAATTCACAAATTATAGCTCTAGAATGCACAACGCACATCCATTAGCGAGATAGCCGTACCGGGGATATGATAATTATTATTCAGTTTCAATGGCAGCAATTATAGTTCACCTCCTAGCCGACATAATTAATGAGATGTAATGGATCTCGTTTTTCATTACAGTTCAAGGTTGTTTACTGGATAATATTACCGTTTACCAAATTTGAGGCGATTAACTCATTCTGATGCTATTTTTTTACAATAACACAAGCTAGACTGATAATATCAAGTTCACGAGTCAATATAATAGCGAAGTTAACCCTTTAACCGCCAAATTATTCAATTTGAATTTTCACCCACTTGAAGTTGTGTCTCGCTGACGCGATACACAACTTCAAGTGAGTGAAAATTATTCAGATTTGAAAAAATGGAGGTCAACTCTTTTCAAATCTTGCTGGTTGATGTCACATTTTATCTTTATCATATTTAAAAAGGGGTACTTAATGTGCTAATAAAAAATGAAAACCCGAATATATGCGACACCGGCGGTTAAAGGGTTAAGGAGAGGTAAAAATGAGACAATTCATATTGCTGTAGACATACTTAAATATTGTAGCTGTTAACATAATATTCATTTAGTATTACATAACAAGAAATGCTTAAGCTTAGATTGAAAACTAGATATGGTGGTAGAGTTCCGTATTTCTTTATTTAAATTGTTCCAGAATTTAGGACCAATAAGCGATAAACGTCTGGTGTGTTGTCTTGGTACATCTAAGTGGCCAGACCCAGAACATGTGCTTCCCCATATACTACAACAGTACTCCAAATACGGTTTTATGTAGTAGTTGAAAAACAAAATAAATCCTACTTTGGGTTGGCAAGAAAGGTCGTATACGCTTAAGAAGAAATAATTTATAAACCACAGTCTTTTTTATTTTCGCTACCTGCAAACTCCATGTCAACGATTGATCAATGTGAATACCAAGTAACTTACTATGAGAGACTTGTTCAATTGGGATATCATTAATAATTATTTTAATTTCTTTATCAGAATCAGTTATTCTATTGAACTCGCATATCTGAACCCTTAAAGCGCTGAATAAATTTGTAAAAAACATCGCAACCAGAGGGTTTTTTTAATTTGAAATCCTCATAAATTTCTTCGTTAGCTCTTTTTTATTCATTTGAATACATATGTTATGTGTCTACGGCCATTAGAAATATTTGTACTCTTTCAACAGGGGGGGGGGGGGTCGACTTTAGTCGACAGAATCTGACGTCTGTAGACGTCAGATTCTGACGACTAAAATCGATCCCCGCGCTGTAAGGGTTAACCCTTATCCTGCTGAGTAAATTCATTTTATTTTTTACTCATTTCAGTTTGTTATCTCGCTACCGCAATCCACAACCCCAAGTGGCTGACAATTACTCAAATTTGCTTAATTTGAGAATACACATTTCCAAGCGTTGATGTCTAAGCAGTCATTTCCTTCTCAATAACGGTGGTTTATTAGGCCGAAAAAAACGTGTTAAAAACGACTGTTTTCATGATTAGAGCTTTAGTGCTAAATGTTTCATGCAAGTGGCCGCAACACAATATCCAAGGATTACTTCACAGTTCATCCCTTATGCTGCTTAGTAAATTGATTTACATTTTCACCCACTTGAGTTTATATCTCGCTACCGCGACCCACAACCCTAAGTGGTTGACAATTACTCTTATTTGTTTAATTTGAGACTACACATTAAAAAAATTGATGTTAAAGCACCAATTTCATCTCTAATATCAGTGAGTTGATCGACAAATAAAACAGGTTAAAAACGACAATAGTCGTGATCAGCAGGCAAAGGGTTAAGAGCTGATATGTCATGTAGAACATGTCTCTAATGGTCGCTGATATACTATTTTTAAGGTATTGCTGCAGTATATTAATTGGTGAGGTAATGTTGTTGGTGAGGGCAAAATTCAACCACAGCTAGAATTGCATAATTAACCCTTGTCCTGCTAGACCCGGATATATATGGTTTAAGCC
This sequence comes from Flabesymbios commensalis, assembly GCA_964017125.1. Classification (NCBI taxonomy): domain Eukaryota; kingdom Metazoa; phylum Annelida; class Polychaeta; order Terebellida; family Flabelligeridae; genus Flabesymbios; species Flabesymbios commensalis. The sequence continues at coordinate 57,187,784 of OZ024918.1, forward strand.
GAATAATATGTCACTGAAATGGACAATACAGTTTGTGGTAGATGTTCAGTTAGTAAAATAACTCAATTTAGAAGATGTATATTTTCAAAAAATATCTATATTTTTCGTCATTTAAAGCTGGAAATTGCGTTAGCAATTCTAGCCTCAAATGACGAGAAATACAATTGAAACAATTCAACAGGACAAGGGTTAACTCCCATATCGCCACATTCAGGTTATTCTATTGAATTTGTATACCCCTATAGCGATTATCTACAAGCGCATTTATACGACTTGGCACTGGTCAATGATCAAGTATACTTTATAGCATCGTGTTTTGAAATTTTAGCCCTATAATCTAAATCTTAAAATCACTAATCGACTTTATATCGAACACGCTGTTTTTATGGTCAAACTGATTGTTGCAATCAATTGCCGGTGTCCAAAAACATAGGTAGCCATACCTAAGCTACCCATTAAAACGAGAGCATCTAGAATTAGACAACAAAAATGATACAATAATACATAATATACTCACATACACTTTTTAAATGTCAAATCTCTTAAAATATATGGACCATTTTCAAAATATTTGAGCAAAAACGGTAAAGACATGTCTTAACCATTTTTTCAAAAAGTTTGCATTATTTCATCATTGTTATCATGTAATCAGTTAAAGACATGTATTAAATTTTTTTTACTAGCATTAATCTTAGAAAATAAAGTTTCTTTGTCTTTACCGTGAGGTGTACGAAATGGGCTTGCGATTTTGTTAATGTCATATAATTACGTTATTGCAATTCATGACAGATTGGCCCTATTTCTAAAATGTCTTTTCTTGATAATAAAATAAAATGTGTTTAAAAAGCTGACTGAATCAATAGTTATTCAATATTAAACCGTGGTCCAAGTTTTGGAATGCAAATGTTTTTACCGTTAACAAGAACCCATAAGATTATTCACCAGATGGCTCTAAATGTCTCTAGCACATGAATTCCCGGATCTAGTCAACTATTTTTTCTTAAAGTAAACAAGATTTGTTTTATGGACAAAGATAAATGCAACATAAGTGTAAAATAGGATGTCACAAATAAAATGTCACAACAATAGGATGTCTTTACCGTGTGTCCAATTACCTTGGTTGAAAAATTAAATAGCTGTTCTAGCTTATTCTTGTCATCAGTACACGAAGAAAACAACGTTGTGAAGTCAAAAATATGCACATATCTTGTAAAATGTCTTTACCGTTATAATGATTTGTCTTTACCATTATAACGGTAAAAACCGATATAAAACGGTAAAGACAAAAACTATTTCAAAACGTAAGTTCTGTGGTAATTTATTGTCCCTTTAGTCATAGGGTGTGGAAGTCTGCAAACAATTATACTGAAAACCAGGCTTGCTATATAAGGCTTATAACAACTATTTATTTAAAAAAAAATTTTCTTTACCGTTACAGCAACATCTTTACTGTTACAAAACTTTACGTTTAATATTCTTTACCGCCAGTATCGCTTAATCGGCTAGTATTTAAGCCATACCGGTAAAGAAAAAAATGTCTTTACAGCTATAAAATTGCCCACCATTTAAGCCATACCGGGGGAAAAAACATATATTCCTGGTATTGTCGCTAAAAGTGCTAATATATTACATGATGCTTGGATATTGCACACTGATTCTTGGCATAGTATCCTATATGCATAGCCTACCTTACATTTAAATTCCCGATCATAATTATTTTTTCTCAAAATGTCTTTACCGTTATTGCCCATTTTATTTTTCAAATGGCCCATATATATTTTTTTCCGAAGATGGCTAAATCGACTTTAAATCAATCGTTCTGTGTACGTAAAGACAATCTGATAGCTGCAATGGATTCCTAGTCTCAAAAAAACATATGTAACGTAATGTAACATTTGAAAAATGGTGAAAGGTCGATTTTCGCTAGCGTGATATTGGGAAAAACGTTTTAGTAAATTTCTCGAAATTGAACAGGAGTTTTGCTTGGGACTTTTCAGAAGTCCTAGTTGAGACTTGAGACCTACATCTACTAAAATAAATCATAAAACCTTTGTAAGTGACTTTGTAAGTCCAGACATCCGTGGTTTCACTATCATTATGACTACACTACACGTCATCCCATGTGTTTTGATAAAAATACGAAGACAGTAAACACATAATTGAAATATCTACCTGTTAATTATGTTATACTAAACGTTAAGTAAATATATGGAGATGGATGAACACTGTCACTACTGTCACGCCTGTTTTAAAATAAACATAAAGTTTTTCCCTGCTCATTCAATATTATAGGAAGTAAAGATTGCATTACATACCTTTCTGTACATGTGCTGCACATGTGCAGAAAGGTATGCAATGCACTATTCACTGAATTACTTCCTACCTTTCTGCACATCGTGGCAATATCGCGATGAACGGAATCCCGAAGTCGGGACAATGCCCTACTCTTATCAAATGACGTCAAGGTTTCTTTGTGCATTATAGTGGGGCGGGGGCTCTGGTGCAGTGGGTAAAGCTTCCTGCTTGGAAATTCGCAGATCTTGGGTTCGAGCCCCACTCTGGCCTTCGCTCACTCGCAAAGATTCGATATTGTGGGGAGCATTCGTGAGCGAGAGATAACGTGCTTGGCCCCAGACCACCAGGCAGCGAATTTCGAATCCTGTGTCTGGAGGGAAGTGTCATCTCATTCATCTCACCATCCCCAGGAGGTTCTCATGGCTCAGTTTAGCCTATATGTGGACACAGGTAGCCTAAAAACCCATTCACTGCATTTGACACATTACAGTGCACAGAAGCATAGGCAGCACGTCACACACCAGGTCTTATCACAGTTTGTATGCTTTGCCGTGTATATTTATAGCACAGATGAGAAACAATCTATCCAACCTAGAATCATCAGGGCCGGCCTAATATTGTGCGACGCGTCCGTGTCCGAGTAGGCCTAGTAGCGTACTCAGCCTCAGGCGGCCGTCAAGTTTGAATTTTAAATCGTGTGTCTGGAGGGCAGGAGGTTCTGTTGGACCAGATAGCCGAAAATAACCTAAAGTACAGTTATTGATTGATTGATTGATTGATTATTTATTTATTTATTCATTTATTAAAGTTTCTTTTATAGCGCCCACTCCCACTATGTGGATC
>OZ024918.1:57193421-57218421 GCA_964017125.1 Flabesymbios commensalis
ACTTTTTGCGATATCTAGAAATTTCAAATTATCGATTTCGATGATAGGTAACACTACTATAATTTTTTTGCGAAATTCTTAAATTTACGAGCTTGTCCTCGTCGCGAAATTCGTGAAAATTAAAACCTCGCAAATATCACTAGATCTACAGTATATATAATAGGAATTCAACCTTTCACTACTTTAAGATTATAATGCCGCTTTAAATTGATAATGCATACGTTTCATTCCACAGTGCACAAGACCAGAGCTGCCAGCACAATCATCATTCTTCTTTTTTTTGGTATTAAAACACACCACTACATTATTTGCATTGTCCGACCACTACATTCTAATCCGGGAATGGGGGAGTTATTGATGATCAAGTACAGACCAATTATCATGGTAGGCCTATGTTACTATAATCAGTCAGGTGTGACCGAGCTGTTGATTATGAGGGATCCTCATTATTGTCGGATGTGTTTTAGGTCGTTACAACCCTCGGAATTGTACATTCTTAGCTGTAGAAAAGGCCACAGCCTTTTCCACAGCTAAGGCCACTTTGTTTAATATCTCTGTTTTAGATCAGAAAAAATCCAAAATCTAATGAGGGAGGGCGGAAAAAAAACATTTAAGAAAAAAAAACATTGAACATATTTTGGAAACATTGGTCATATTTCTGGAAAAGTTATTGAGGGCGACAAAATAAAAAAAATTTTGACCTATTTGAAAAAAAGTTGGATGACGAAAAACAAGCAAAAAAAAAACATAGCCGGAAAAATATTTTTTATCTTACGAAATTAACTTGTTTTTTTTCGAAATGTTTTTTTTATCTCCCGCAATTGACTGTTTTTTCCCGGGGATCGGCAACAATCTAATGCGCGCGCTAGGCAGAAAAAAAACACCTTTTTTTTGGTGATGCGCGGCCTAAATCTAATGCGCGCGCTCATCTAAAACAGAAAAAAAACATAGTGGCCTAAGAGTGTGGAGTTCCTCGGGCTTTATCCTATACTGAACACGTTTCCAACAAACTAGGAATGCTTTGACAATGTTGGCCTAATGTTGGCACACGGTCTAAGATGCTAGCCTCACATTTAGACTAGCATAGGCTGAACACCTCGTGCTTGTGGGGTGCGAACAACTAGTGGTTCATCTATACAAAAATAGAATTGAGTTTTTTTTAGCAATTCACCTTTTTTTGCATTCACCCTTATAAGTCAGAATAAATAACATAAATATTAGAAAAGCATTACTTCCCCCCACACAGCAGTGCCATTTATTTTCAGTCAATAATGACTACGTTTCATTCCATACAGGTTTAAAGATGCCAGCACAACGAACATTGAATGTGTTGGGGCCCTATTCACCTATATATCGTACTGAATGAATGCAATTTATATACATTATACATATACACATATACAAAGGCTGAAAGCTTTTTCCAATTGAACGATATTTTTCCTGATACTTGTGTAGTTATTTTTAAATGCTGATACTGCTTGTCCGCCCGTCCGACCAACCGACGAGCGACTGACCGACCGACCGACCGTTCAAGAACGACTGGTTCACTAACAAAATTAAAAAGTAAAAAATTAAAATAACGCGACACCTTTTAGCGCTGAACAGTGATATCCGCAGATAACAATATGAAATGAATCGGGCTTTAGTCCACCTTTAGGCTAAACTGGGCCAGGAGAACCTCCTGAGGATGGTGAGATGATTGAGATGACACTGTCCTCCAGACACAGGATTCGAAATTCGAGCCCTAGGGTAGTGGTTGGCACCGCTGCCTTTCACGCTAGAGTTCGGGGCTCGATTTCCGGTTACGGCGGTTTCAAAGAAACAAAAATGTTTCTTCTCCATCTACGTGTGAAAGTCAGTATTGTGGGGAGCCTCCGTGACCGAGAGGTAGCGTGCTCGGCCTCAGACCGCCAGGGCTCGAAATTCGAATCTTGTGTCTTGAGGACAGATTCATGTCACCATCCTCAGGAGGTTCTCCTGGCCCAGTTTAGCCTATAAAAGAACAAAAGCCCGATTCATTTCATTTCATTTTCTAACCGACTATCTGCTTCACCTTTTGAGAAAATGATAAAAGTGATTTATATTGATGCGGTGTCGGCAGAAACTCTCTGTGTTGACTAATTACAATGGGTTGTTTCCCTTGATGTGTATTTACCATCAACTGGACATTGACACCGTGGGAGACCATAAAACAGTATCAAGATTTGAATTCCAAGCAGAACCAGAGAGTTTCAGTGGGAATTCCAATTTTAAATTGCTATCCTAAATCACCAGGATATTTATTTGGTTATTAAACTTTCTTACAAAATAATTTTTGAGCTATATTATATTTTTTCAAGTGGAATGAGCGTTTTTTTCCTGCACAAACACAGTCATAGTATTCACCAGATACCTTATGTTGACGTCGCCCTAATGGACCTGTGACTTATGGTGACATAATCGGCTGTTGACTCAAGCAAATCGAGGTCGGCAATAACAGGCCAGGACTGTCAGTCTATTATCACAGAGTTCACAAAGGGATCACATGTAGCATTATCAGAACATGGCCGACATGTCTGCAAATCTCTCCAACTTTCTCTTTCAAGGTCCACGATGGCTCGTTGGCTATGCGTCCTGGCATACAGGGTGACATCCAGCAGGAGCCATCTCGACCAATCCGAAGCCTACGATATATCGTAACATGTACGAGAATACGGGTCTATGTTGTATATTTAACTTCCAAAGAAAATTACGATAAAAAGTACATGTCGCCAAAAAAATTACATCGAAAATTTACATTAGTGAAGTGGGTGTTAATAATGAGTGATTATCGGTCGTGAATGATCAGGCAGACATCAAGTTATTTCATTGTTTCAAAGGTATTTTGATGAGTCAGACCCAGACCAGCCAGGGGATGGGTCTTGCTGTAATGGAGCGCACTACCGCCTGTCACGCCGTGAATCGCCAGTTTACCCATCGATAGTTGTATTCAGGTTGCAAAGAAACATTATATTTTCCACACCCACTCGTAAAAAGTAACTTGTGGATCCTACACGACCGAGATATGACGTGTTTGGCTTCAGTTCACCAGCCTAGCTGAATGCCTCTCACACATCGCAAAGAGTGTCCCCGATTGCCTAGGACGCGACGATAATCTTAAAACAATCGGTGCGGGTGTGGCCATTCCCACGACTGAGATTTCGTCGATTTCGTCGCGTCGGAAGCCGTCGTCAAGACTGAACATGTTCCTTATCTTCTTCGTGTGGCATGCTGCCGTCATAAAACCAGCGTGTCTGCGATTTTCTAAAACCTGTCACGACGGTTGCGTTTAAAGCAATCGCCGGGAGTCTTTGCGGTGTAAGGGAGGCCTAAAACACACCAACACGAACACGAGCGCGAGCGCGATGAGGCACGCAACGAGGGACGCGACGATATACGCGAAAATCGTGTGACTGTCCACACACCAACGCAACGACCAGCGCGACGTCCGACGCGACATGTGAGGCGCGACAGCCAGCGAGACGATCGCCGCGAGGAAAATGTAACAGTTTTGAAAACGATGGAGTTGCCTATCGCGCTTTCGTATGATCTCGCGCTGTTATATTTTGAAAATGATAAAATAATGTGGACAATCGCGTTGATGTGTTTTATGTTTCTCTCATTATTTCATTCATGCATTCTTAAAACCACGTTTTCCCCTGAATATAAAAAAACACTCTTATTTCTGCTATATAAAATCTTTCCAATGATCCCTGTGGTAAAATAGACATCCATTGTAACAGAAGCGCAGAAGGTGAAGGGAATATTGTGGCACACTATGGCCAAATAAACCCCTTGTGTACGAAAATACACTCCATATGCATGATATGGGTGGTTTGATGATACAATTTTTTATATGACGTAGGCCCTAATCCGTTTATATCATACACATGGACAGTCACTTGCAGACCAAAGGAACCCCTTGTGGACCACAATATATACTATGGCATACAGGCCCTAATCCATTGATATCAGAGAAATGGACAGTTGACCGCTCATTAAGGCCAGATACACATTTAGGTGTTTTGTCAATTTAAAAAAAATCAAAAAATTCGAGAAAAACTCGGAAGTGGGTGAGTGTTTTTTTTGTTGAACATGTTTTCAATTTTTTTTTTTTTAAATGTATAGGCGGATAAGTGGGTTGTAGTCTGGCCATTCCGAGTCTTTCTCGGATTTTGGGAATTTTTCTACCTTGACAAACTCCCTTACGTGGGATCAGCAAAACTGGATGATGTATACAGTGTACACGTCTCAAAATAGGTTTTTTGTGGCCAGCAATTGAGAGGCGGACTGTCATCCAACAAAAGTCACGTGGGCAGAGATTTATTAAAACAAGCTACATCTCCAGAGAAATGTACTAGAGGTGCATGCTGGATAAAGCACATGGTGCATGTCCACGCTGTGTAAACAACCCGTTATTATTCTGTGTACAGGGCGTGGTCTGATCACGCTTAACGTATCTTCTCAACGTTATAATACACGTATAGTGGCCACCTTCATCTGTCAATATTATACGTATAGTGGCCACCTTCATCTGTTAACCCTTTCAAGCCTGAATTTACCATTGTCATCTTCACCCACTACAAGCCGCGAATTGCTGTCGCAATTCTCGACTTGTAGTGGATGAAAATGATTTGATGTGAGTGAAAAATTGAAGAAAATTGCCATGTATTGGTAATCCGGTTTCATGGAAATTTTCAGTTTAAAACCCTTGGTAGTAGGAAAATGAAGTCTATTTTCAGGGATGCAAAATGATGCTTGAATGCATCGTGAGGGCTTAAAGGGTTAACGCATATTCTCAACGTTATAATACACGTATAGTGGTCACCTTCATCTGTCAATATTAGAGTATTGTTTTGTACACTCGGAGGCCTATCTGTCGGATGCTCATTATCAAATATAGGATATTGAACCAATTACCACTTGCCATTTGAAAAAAACCGTATACTTTTACAACGTTGAATGGAGTGTAGGAGCCCAAGCAAAAGACATTCAAATTGTCATGAAAAAGAAAATAACACCGATTTCCATAAGTGGCAGAAAAAATGGCGGTAATAAATACGTATTTGCTTATTTCTTTGAGTTACCGGATTATTGTCTTCTCACTATTTTCAAATCATATGAGCTTATTCCACATCTCGTCATTGCTGAGGTGGTTCCGCTTAATGTTTATAATATAATTTTAGCAAATAGTATTTTATTTATGCGTATCTGCTTATCAACTTAAACACTTAATATCTTATTAACACTTTGCAAAGTGGCAGATACACCCTTTCATATCCAAAGAGACGACATAACAACTACACTTAGATCCTGATCAGCGAGATAGCTGTAGTATGTAAATACATATTTCTCGCCTCAAAATCAGGGATAAAATAATCGCATATGATCCAACTCAAGGGCTACATTGTGAGCATTTTTGACTGAGTTATTCTAGGATAGAATTATTTATTCGCCATAACCAGTACATTCTCAAAACAAGTAGTACAATATGGCAGGTTAACAGCGAACAAGCAATATGCCTCAAACCATTGTCATAAAATTAAAATAATGGTAAAAAAAATAATCAAGTATTTACGTGAAGCACACACGATTACACACACAGAAGTGACACATAGCTTCCCCTGAACAGGCACATACATTATCTGTATCAAAATATGTAACAGGGTTGTCATTATGCATTAAAAGCTCACGTTTAACCCTTTCAAGCCTGAGTTTACCACTGTCATCTTCATCCACGACAAGCCGCGAATTGCTGTCGCAATTCTCAACTTGTAGTGGATGGAGATGATTTGAAGTGGGTGAAAAATTGAAGAAAATTGTCATGTATTGGTAAACCAGTTGCATGGAAATTTTCGTTCTAAAACACTTTGTTGTAGGAAAATTAAGTCTGTTTTCAGGGATGTAAAATGATGCTTTAATGCATCGTGAGGGCCCAAAGGGTTAAAATAATATATAAAAATGGCGGCCCTTAATTTCCGCGGGACGGCATTACACAGGGGAACAATTCTGTTCAAGAAACGCTCTATTTTAACTATTTTAAAACGTAGAGCACGGCCCGTATTGCCAGATCTTTGAGATGAGTTTAGAGGTGATCTATCACCCCTCATATAGTATGGATAATTATGTCCTTATATGGGGTGATTTGCTATCATGTGACCCTCTGAGAGGGTCACATGATAGCCAATCACCCCATGTATGGGTGATTGGCTATCATGTGACTATTACATGATAGCCAATCACCCATATAAGGAAACACTTGTGCCCCATCTTGTGGCAACTTTGATTTATTTGTCACAAAATTATTCATACTATATAAAGGGTGATAGATCACCTTTAAAATTACTTCTATATTATTATTCCAGGATACGTCATAGTAACCTTTAATACTTTTGAAAACATAAAACAAATTTGTAATTTCTCGTCGGTAAGGTTATGAATAGAAATGAAGCATGGTGCATAAATGCTCGTATTTAATTTCCGCACAATAAAGAATATAGCGAGTAGCAGCTGTCTGTATTGACTCAATAGCTTTTGTATCTGAAACTGTACAGGGAGACCACACTCTAGAACAATATTCTGAGTTACTCCGTACCGATTTACGTTACAGAGAGGTCGTAACATTAACAGGAGCATTAAACCAACTGTTCGTTTAATCATACCCATCGTCCTATCACATGTATTAATCAATCCCTTACAATGTGAGCCCAATGCGAGATTGGTGTTTGTCGCTACTCCCAAATCTCGCATGTGCTGTACTCGTTGTAGGGGCTAGTCTAAAATTGTATTTAAAAAAATAAATGGTAAATTATTTTTGGGGATGGATCATACATTGCATTTATCAATGTTAAAATCTATTCACCAGATATAACTCGTCTCCATTAAAAGACTTTCGATGTCTTGCTGTAGTAAAACATAATAATTTAAAGACCTTATTTAAAACAACACTTTGCATTGTCAGCAAACAAACCATGTTGTTTTACAAATATATCTTTACTGACAAAACCATAAATATGATACAACGTTCTATTATCTTTGATACTATACTTAATAAGATACAGGCATATAATTATTCATTTTGTCACGATCCCGTTTTTTATGAATTGGTGACATATATGCACACTTCCAGATATTTGGAACTTGTGAGAGCCTCATGCTTAAATTGTAAACAAACTTGTCAGTTATGGGGTTATTTGCTGGGCGCACATTTTTAATACATATGGGGAGACATTATCAGATCCACATGCTGTATTTAACATCGAGTTTAGATCAAGTCGAAATCATTAAAACACATACTACTGAGAATTTCCTCAAAAATGATAGGAATGTCGGGTTATTGATCCTGTCCTCTCTCATCTACTTGCTTAAATACAGATTTATAATAGTCGTTAAACAGACACGCCTTGCTTTGTGGGCCTGTAGAGCCAGCAGACTCGTTCAATTAATAATTCGCCATAAACAGGGTAGACATTTCTTTCTGATGCCCGATGTAGCTTACATCATTTTTATGTCTATATCACAAACATAAATCGTCTGCGTTACATAAGCCTCATATGTCGCGTGCATAGTTTCACGTGGGCAGTGTTTGATACTTGTATTTATATTTCTCATTTGTGTATATTATCACTATAATGAATCATAAACGATAAAATTGCCACTTGTTTATAGCTTTAACATAACATAGAATTGTCGTTTTATTAATACTCACTTGTGACTATGATAGGCGAGACATAATATTTGTTCGATTATTTACCCTAACAATGCTGAAATAATTTCGCATAAACCATGGAGGCTTAAGTTTTTTTTCAATTTGATATCGAAAATGTATTAGTATTAGCTCTCTCTGCTTTATTTGAATGCCTATGTATAATACATTTAGAACGTCTAAAGACGGTCCCTGTAAGTAACTGTAAGGATTATACTTGTTTATATTGTAGTGATTTATTTCACGTTCAGTTTGATACAAGAGCTTTTGCAAAAATGAGTACACTACAAATCAATTCACGTGTTAACATGGTAAAGGGATGCTTTAAACACCATATTGTAAACTAATGAACATGATGAAGCGAAAGTGTTTAGTCCGGAACTCCGAAGGGATGCAAATAATGTATAACTAGTTGTTGCACATAGTTGTCTACATTGAAAGAGGTATGCCTAATTTATGTGGTACACGGTGCTCATTGGGACAAATTTGGATCACTCTCTCAGCACAACATTGAGCCAATGCTGGACACATACATGTGATCTGTTACATACGATCTATCACTATTACTATTACTCGGTCATCGGTCTATTACTATTACTATTACTATTACTATTACTATTACTATTACTATTACTATTACTATTACTATTACATGTGTTGTCACTCTATTACTATTACTATAACTATTACTATTACTATTACTATTACTATTACTATTACTATTACTATTACTATTACTATTACAGGTGTCGTCACTCTAATACTATTACTCGGCTATCTATTACTATTACTATTACTATTACTATTACTATTACTATTACTGTTACAGGTGTTGTCACTCTATTACTATTACTATTACTATTACTATTACTATTACTATTACTATTACTATTACTATTACTATTACTATTACTATTACAGGTGTCGTCACTTTATTACTATTACTCAGCTATCTATTACTATTACTATTACTATTACTATTACTATCACTATTACTATTACAGGTGTTGTCACTCTATTACTATTACTATAACTATTACTATTACTATTATTATTACTATTGCTATTACTATTACTATAACTATTACTATTACTATTACTACTACTATTGCAGGTGCTGTCACTCTATTACTATTACTCGGCTATCTACTACTATTACTGCTCCTATTACTTTCTATCAAACTCAAACAAATGACCCTTTATAGTATTAAACAACATTTTTATTCCATACGTATAATAAAGTATGCATAGGCCCTGATTGTGTATGTTTATTGTGTAGGCCTATATCTCTCAAAAATTATTATATCATACAAATTGTATATTTATTAGCTCACAACGTTGGACTGTGAGCACGTTACATCTGAGACAAGAATAGCCATATAATTACAGAGTTCTCTCAGCAAACACAAAACATTTGAATAACATTTATGCAACGTTGGACCAACGTCTTCGACGCTGGTCCAACATTGTATAAATGTTACACAAATGTTTAGTGTTTGCTGGGTTGATCTTGTGATGACGTCATTTGGACGTGAGTGACAACGACAGGTAGCGAGGTTAACATGGTTAATGGATCGGTTACAGGCCGGGGCCCTGGTGAAGTGGTTAACCGTCAAAGAGCTCAATTTTTATATATATAAACCATGGAGACCAAAGGGTTTTATCAATTTGAAATCATCATAAATGTCTTATTGAGCTTTTTCTGATTCATTTGAATACCTGTGTTTTATGTCTACGGTCATTATGAATAGTTTTACTCTTACAGTTCGGGAATCGACTTTAGACGTCAGGATCTGACGTCTATAGACGTCATATTCTGACGTCTAAAGTCGATCTACAGTCGTCAGATTCTGACGTCTAAAATCGATCCCCGCGCGTCAGAGTCTGACGTCTAAAGTTGATCCCCGCGCTGTAACGGTTATAGCTACCCAGTACACACAATACAATGACCCAATGTTGGCTCAATCTTGGACCATCATCTGCGTGCATCGTTCTCGCTGGCCCAGCAAACACGACACGTTGAAACAATGATGTTTAAATGTTGGCCCAACGTCTGCGACGCTGGCCCAACATTAAAACATCATTGTTCCAACGTGTCGTGTTTGCTGGGGGGTGCCTGTGCTTGGGAAGTCGGAGATCGCGGGTTCGTCTCCCGCTCTGACATTCAGGTTGCAGAGAAACAAATGTGTCTTCCCGCTCACTCGTAAAGATTTAGAATTGTGGGGAGCTTCCGTGACCGAGAGGTAGCGTGCTCGACCGCAGATTGAATTTTAGAGCTCGAATTTCGTATATTGTGTCGGGAGGGTAGTGTGATTTCATTCATCTCCCCATCCTCAAGAGGTTCTCCTGGCCCAGTTAAGCCTGTTAAGCCTGCCACAAAGGTGGCTTAAAACCCTATTCATTTCATTTTTTTCATTTCAAAACCATATGCTTTTGCAGATAATTATTCGCTGTAAATGGTGATACTAGACAAATAATGATTTCAATAGCTGAACAATAAAACGCTAATTTAGTTTGCTATTCAATATAGTTTGCTATTCAATTTAGTCTGCTATTCAATATAGTTTGCTATTCAAATATATATCTTTTCAAATTAAGTTATATAATACACGCATATTTTATGATGCAAAACTCATCTGCATCTAAGCTGTGTACAAACATCGGAAAACATCTGTACCCAAAACGGTCCACGCTGACTACAGATATAGAGGCAACTTAGGTACAACTAAAAATAACCAGAAACATACATGGAGTTGTCTTAAGAGTTGTCATGGATGGTTCTTAAGCGCTGATTCTGACGTGGTTCTCAACTAGCTGTTTTTGGTCTGGTTAAAAAAACTTCTATAACCGACAACGTGTTTACACTTTGAAGAGTTTTGACTGAGTACATGAGCACTAGGTTTATGTATCTTAACCCTCACAGCGCCGGGAGCGACTTTATATGTCTGACGTCTATAAACGTCAGAATCTGACGTCCAATGTCGATCCCCGCGGTGAAAGAATTAAACATTGATAACGGTCGTAGACCCACAACACAGGTATTCAAATGAAACGGAAAGAGCCAACTAAGACATTAATGATGATTTCAAATTGAAAAAAAAACTTTGGTTCTCATGATTTTCATAAAAAAATTCAGCGCTTTAAGGGTTAATGATGGTTTTAAATTTAAAAACCATTCAAGATGATAAACTCAGCTTTTCCCAGTGAACCTTTCGTTTCTGTTGAGTAAGGGTTGATTAACCCTTTCACCGCCAAATTATTCAATTTGAATTTTCACTCACTTGAGGTTGTGTCTCGCTGACGCGATCCACAACTTCAAGTGAGTGAAAATTATTCAGATTTGACAAAATGGAGGTCAACTGTTTTCAAATATTGCTGATTAATGTCACATTTTATCTTTAACATGTTTAAAATGTGGTACGTATTGTGCTAATAAAAAATTATAACCCGAATATATGCGGCACCGGCGGATAAAGGGTTAATGACGGCCATGCGCGCTGCTGGGATTTGCTGGTGGTGACAGTTGAGTAAGAGACCTGGTTACCAGGGCATCCTGGGTGGGCGTCACTTCACGATTTCGTCCCCTAACCCCCCAGTCCCATCCATCAAGGCTCATCCCCGCCCGAGGCCGTCCCCGCCCAATATAATGACCCCCCTAATGAGACGATTGCCAGTGTGTTTAGCGTCAGACGGAATAGCAATGAGAGACACCTGGCATATGCCATGACAAACTCATGACTGGTCACCCCGCCTAGCGAGTATACAAGCAATTACAGAGGAAGAAAATGGCGGACCTATGGTGGGCCACAGTCGACGACGTTGGCCCACCATCGAGTTTTTTCATTTGCCCAACATCTTGGCAGACTTTAACGAAAAAAACACAATGGCAGATCGACGATTGGCTATCGTCGACGACGTTGGCCCACCGTCGAGCCGTCATTGGCACAGAGTCTGCAAAGACACTTATCCAGGAGAATCTGTCACGTGGTTTCTACGTCATCCCAATTTGGCAGTGGGCCCGGAATGGGTCGGTCTAATTATAGGGTTACATGCGCACCTCCCCGGGACATCTACATTTACAGAAATCTAGGTAAACACTACATGAACAAAGACAATAAAATGATAAACAACCAGCCAATTTGGCTAAAAGTCAGGGATTTACCGATGTCTCCTAATTCAGGAACACATCACACAGTTTCATTGAGGCTTGCGTAATGTTTTTTTCTGAAAATAGAATATGAGCCAGTCCGTGGGGACTTTAATTGCAGGCACCTTTCATGCGATTTTGATTATTTTTTCAGTTTTAAACGGTTGCTCGATCAATCGGCATCCTGCAATCTTTGGAGGTATTCGTTCTCACTGAACGGAAACACACCGCAGTCAGTGTGAGTGAATTAGAATTTTGGCCACTTTCGTGCTAAATTGGACCACGGGAGACACACGATGAGTCAGACAACGCTGTTTTCAAGAAACAGGATTCGAAATTTGCTCGGTATTGAGTGTATATTGGCCGGTGTAAGGTTATATTGGCTCAGTATTGAGTGTATATTTGCCCTGTATGAAGTGTATATTTGCCCGATATTGAGTGTATAATGGCTCGGTAGCGAGTGTATATTGGACTGGTATTGAGTGTATGCTGGCCCGGCATTGAGTGTATATCGTCCCAGTATTGAGTGTATATTGGCCCGATATTGAGTGTATATTGTCCCGATATTGAGTGTATATTGTCCCAGTATTGAGTGTATATTGTCCCGGTATTGAGTGTATATTGGCCCGATATTGAGTGTATATTGTCCCGGTATTGAGTGCATATTGTCCCGGTATTTAGTGTATGTTGGCTCGGTATTGAGTGTATATTGTCCCGGTATTGAGTGTATATTGGCCCTGTATTGAGTCTATAATATCCCAGTATTGAGTGTATATTGTCCCGGTATTGAGTGTATATTGGCCCGGTATTGAGTGTATGTTGGCACGGTATTGAGTGTATGTTGGCCCGGTATTGAGTGTATGTTGGCACGGTATTGAGTGTATGTTGGCCCGGTATTGAGTGTATGTTGGCACGGTATTGAGTGTATGTTGGCACGGTATTGAGTCTATATTGGCCCAGTATTGAGTGCGTATTGGGCCGGTGTTGAGTGTATATTGGTCTGGTATTGAGTGTATATTGGTCTGGTATTGAGTATATTTTGGCCCGGTATTGAATGCATATTGGCCCGGTATTGAGTGTATGTTGGACTGGTATTGAGTGTATATTGACCCGGTATTGAGTGTACATTGGCCCGTTATTGAGCGTATATTGGCCCGGTATTGATTTTTTACTGGCCCGGTATTGAGTGTATATTGGCCCCAGTTTTGAGTGCATAGTGGCCGAGTATTGAGTGTTTATTCGACCAGTATTGAGTGTATATTGCCCAGTAATGAGTGTATATTGCCCAGTATTGAGTTTATTGGTTTAGTATTGAGAGCATATTTTCCCGGTATTGAGTGTATATTGGCCCGGTATTGAGTGAATGTTGACCTGGTATTGAGTGTATATCAGCCCGATATTGAGCGTATATTGGCCCGGTATTGAGGGTATATTAGCCCGGTATTGAGGGTATATTGGCCCGGTATTGAGTCTATATTGGCCCTTTGTTGAGTGTATATTGGTATTGTATTGACTGTTTTTTAACCCGGTATTGATTGTATTTCGGCCCGGTACTGAGTGTATATTGGCCCGGTATTGAGTGTATATTGACCTGGTATTGAGTGTATATCGACCAGTATTGAGTGTATGTTGGCCCGGTATTGAGTGTATGTTGGCCCGGTATTGAGTGTATGTTGGCCCGGTATTGAGTGTATGTTGGCCTGGTATTGAGTGTATGTTGGCCCGGTAATGAGTGTATGTTGGCCCGGTATTGAGTTTATGATGGACTGGTATCGAGTTTATGTCTGCCCTGTATTGAGTGTATATTGAGTGTATATTGGCCCGGTATTGAGTTTATATTGGCCCTGTATTGAGTGTATATTTGTCTGGTATTGAGTGTATATTGACCCAGTATTGAGTGTATGTTGTCCCGGTATTGAGTATATATTGACCCAGTATTAAGTGTATATTGACCCAGTATTGAGTGTATATTGGTCTAGTATTGACTGTATATTGGCCCGGTATTGAGTGTATATCGGCCAGTATTGAGTGTATGATGGACTGGTATCGAGTGCATGTCTGCCCTGTATTGACTGTATATTGGCCCGGTATCGAGTGTATATCGGCCAGTATCGAGTGTATGATGGACTGGTATCGAGTGTATGTCTGTCCTGTATTGAGTGTATATTGGCCTGGTATTGAGTGTATATTGACCCGGTATCAAGTGTCTAATGGCCCGGTATTTAGTGTATGTTGGCCCGGTATTGAGTGTATATTGACCCGATATTGAGTGTATATTAGTCTGGTATTGAGTGTATTTTGGCCCGGTATTGAGTGTATATTGGCCAAGTTTTGAGTGTATGTTGGCCCGGTATGGAGTTTATATTTGCCCTATATTGAGTGTATATTGGCCCGGTATTGAGTGTATATTGGCCCGGTCTTGAGTGTATATTGAGTGTATATTGGCGGTATTGAGTTTATATTGGCCCGGTATTGAGTGTATGTTGGCCCGGTATTGAGTGTATGTTGGCCCGGTATTTATTGCATATTGGCCGGCATTGAGTGTATATTAAGGCTGACCGTAGTGTCCATTTAGTGGTCATCTATCAGTGGTGCTAAGCCGTTCTCGGCCCCCTCTGTCTTCAGGCTAATAAGCCATCACGAGACAGTCTAGCTCTGTCCCTCTCTGTGAGTCCATCCAGGACAATCCCCACACAATACAACCCAGCACCCCTCCTACTACATATACATTCATAACAATCACATCTACATGGTTCAGACAATAGACCCCCTCGATTACGTAGCATTGCTTGAGCTTAACAAGTTTCATGAGCATGTAAGGGCAAAATTGCTTCGTGATGTGTCAGGGATTTTATATTCGGGCTTCTCTTGGGCAGAAGGGGTGTCTGTGGTTGATGGATGTATGGCTGTATCCCCAGCTCGTCTCTCTGTCCTCCACTCTTTGAGTACCAGAACTGTAGTGTGCTATCCTAGAGCACTGATGTCGTCTACGGTAGACACCCCGTGTTTTTATTAGCACCAGCATAATGATTTGCTCAATCTAAAATATGCCTTAAATGTGGAAACACTGATCTGTTTTGGGACCTAAATTTCACAAATCACATGCATTTTCAGTTACTTAAGTTGTGTATGGCGGTGGCGAAACACATCTTGAAGTGACTAACGAAATAGTTTCTAGGGGTAAATGTGATTATTTTCTAAGTGCAATAAATTCAATAAGTGGGCAGTGGGTTGATTGTTGCTATAATGATCCGTCTTTACTCTATCACTTCTACACTTATTATTCAAGTGGTGCATGGCTATTTATCTGGAGTTTGACGATCTAGTACATGTAATATATCGTTGTAGAATAGAAATATAATCTGTGTTTATAACATGTGCATACAATATTCCATACATTATGCGTTTACAAGTAGGCCTACGAAGTGACAGCGACGGTGAAAACCTTTGGCTGCTGGGGGGTATAATAATAATTTGTTCCCACTGAGGGAGAAATGTCGATCCATATTTGTCGTGGTCCACAGTGTGCAATGACCTCAGGAATATCAGTGAGCATGAAGTCAATCTTTTTTCTATTTTTGTTTGCCGAGTAAAACATCTTTGAACGGAAACCAATAAATAATTTAAAGGGAATATAGGCCTTGGTCGGGTTTTGGAATTAAAAAGTGCTTGATGTTCCTTGATTAATCTATTTACGTATGTTTGCAGTTTGACTCAGAGGACTTGGGATATATCAACAGTTGTGTTTCAGACCTCAATGCATTCGTTTCATACATCAGGATGACGGAACTTCTTAATCAGATACCGTTTTACATATTAGACAATATGTGGGCAAACTAAAATGTCTATTTCAGAATTTCAAATTAGGAATACTATATCAGTATCCACAATGAACAAAAAATGCGTATTTTTTCCCATTCGGCGAACCAATATTGATATTTTGCAAATATTTATTATCGTGGTATCCTTGCATGATGCCTTTTCACTCACTTCAGATTAAAAAAAACATTGTACCAACGCAAACACACAATATATTGACACAAATCAAATGTGGTATTAATTATTAATTTCATAGCTTAAAAACATACATTTGCAAACCTAGCACCAAGTTGTCCCTTAGCAATACTATCAATTATTTATATCATGGCAATGCAGGTTGACAAACGATATCATATCATATCATACTCTACATACACAAGATTATATATCATATATTTTAAAGTGACTTATATAAGCCCATTTCACGGGGTGTTAAAACACGTACTGTATTATTGATGTTTTATGTAACAATTGTAACACAAGTCACTATAATAAAAAACGTTATCGTTATCGTTTTGTTCTATTAATGTGATCTTAGCAAACAAACCATCGTGTATATACATTTACATATACATATATATCTATGACAATTAAGTCAGAAATGACTTTTATATATTTCATGAATATATTTGTTTGTCAGTCAGTTCCTTTAATTGACTGTTGAAAATTTGCCCGCATCATTTTGTGGTAAGTGAAATTATTTTTAAATCTATCAAACCAGTTTAAATAATATTAAATAGCTGTAACATATAATAATTATTTCAAGACAAAACAACAAACCTACTGCAGTTTACCTGTTTAGTTTTACTGTTAGTTACATTATTCATCACCCACAGCCCCTTAGATTGACTTATATTGAGGATGCCTCATTTAAAAAAAATACTCAGCAAACACCGTGACAAAGAAACCTAAACCTTGACACATATACCTTTACATAGCGAACTTGACCTTGTCATAGTGACCTTGACATAGAAACCTTGAAACGAAAACCTTGACACAAAAACCTTGACACAAAAACTTTGCCACAAAATCCTTGACACAGAAACCTTGACAAAGAAACCTTTACACAAAGAACTTGACATATAAACCTTGACGCGGAGATCTTGACAAAAAAACCCATAGAAACCTTAACATAGATACCCTGACACGGAAACACGGAAACCCACGGATACCTTGACACAGAGATCTTGACATAGAGACCTTGACTTAGAGACCTTGACTTAGAGACCTTGACTTAGAGACCTTGACTTAGAGACCTTGACTTAGAGACCTTGACTTAGAGACCTTGACTTAGATACCTTGACACAGAGATCTTGACACAGAGACCTTTACACAGAGACCTTGACTTAGAGACCTTGACTTAGAGACCTTGACTTAGAGACCTTGACTTAGAGACCTTGACACAGAGATCTTGACATAGAGACCTTGACACAGAGACCTTGACTTAGAGATCTTGACATAGAGACCTTGACTTAGAGACTTTGACTTAGAGACCTTTACACATAAACATTGCCATAGAGACCTTGACATAGAGACCTTGACACAGAGACCTTGACTTAGAGACCTTGACACAGAGACCTTGACTTAGAGACCTTGACTTAGAGACCTTGACTTAGAGACTTTGACTTAGAGACCTTGACACATAGACCTTGACTTAGAGACCTTGAAACAGAAACATTGCCATAGAGAACTTGACTTAGAGACCTTGACACATAGACCTTGACACAGAAACCTCGACATACAGACCTTGACATAAAGACTTTGACACAAAAACCTCGAAATAAATACATTGACACAGAAACCTTTGCACAGAGACCTGATACTAATTTGCCATCATAAAAGACGGAAACATTTGGTCGATGACCCGTGTTTGTCGAAAACTATTGATCTGTTCGAGATATTAATACCTTTTTAGGTGATATTTTATTTTAACGAGTATTGTACTTTTCGGCATTTCGTTCCAGCTCAGTAGCCTAGGTATTTAATAAATTGAACCTTGTTTTCAACGCTGTCCCCATATGTCGCTGACGTGTACAGTGTTTTGTCGCGCGAAATAGTGAGACAAAAGATTGTCACCGAATCGAAAGAATGGGTACAATACTAGAATCAGCATATATACATTGTGTATCGCCATCATTATATAATAATTGTCCTGCCAGCGAATGAAAAAGAGATTATCATTATAGCAATAACACTATTTTGGAAGGATTTATTCTAATTTAGTTTCCCTCCTCGCGTAATTGTCAGCTTTAACAGCTTTAAACAAATGAGGAAAAATTATACCTTGTTGTACCTGATAACAATTCATGCCTAATTTTGGATCTGAACTTGAGCATTTCACAAATGCTCATCAAAATAGTTGTGCTGTGAAAGTGTCACGTGGATTGAGAGTGTTATCCCAGGAAACAAGTCACGTTGAAGCACTGATGTTTAAGTGTTGGGCCAGCGTCGCAGATGTCGGGCCAACATTGAAACATCATTGTTTCAACGTGTTGTGTTTGCTGTGTGAGGCTTAGTAGCAGGCCGTAATTAAAGTGATTAGTGGCTTGAAGAGTTGCCGAGAGCTGCTAATGAATACGCTGAAAAACAAGCCGTGCGAATAAATATATGGATATCTGCATTTGGTCGGAAAACAACAGAAAAATATACCCAGCAAACACAAGGCTTTGACAAAATGTTGTTTTAATGTTGGGTTAGCGTATGCAATCTACAAAGAAGGATTACTTGTATACATTTGAACATACATGATAAAATTTAGACTCATGACTAAAGCAAAATTAAAATATTTTTCTTATCTGAATTCCGAGACCGCCTCTGAAATACAACAAATCCAATTGTTCATAGGGTTCCGGCTTCAGCTTTACCAGAATAATTACATTTCCATTCTATTTTGTCCTTAAAATTGGGACCAGATCATGTTAGAAATATACTTCCAGGGACGAGTACGACCATCGAATTAAAAGTAACATATTCGCGCAAAAACTTGCTTGCAACAATCACATGCTTATAGATATCACATGTTTTGGAATTCCAAAATATGTACATGCACTAAGTGCACCCCTATACGCGGTGATTCTGCAAAATTGCAGCCAATCCAGAATTGTCTGGCTAGGATAGTCACTAAAGCCCCATGCTGTGGGCGCTCCATCACTATATTAAAGTCATTGCATTGGTTTCTAGTTAAATTTTGTATCTAGCTCAAAATATGCACATGTTTTTTCGCGGATTGACGTCAAATTGATTAAAGTCACATATCTATAACAACCAAGGTCTGCTTTTCGGGCACCAACAAACTTTATGTTCTCAGAATAAAGACTAAGAATGGCTGGAGGGCAGGTTCTGTTGCGGGTCCTAACTTATGGAGCTCGTTACCTGTGGCCATAAGAACATCAACATTACTAAAAACCCAGCTCCCTGTGGCTGTGTAGTGGACCATGCCTTGAATTGGACAATTTTTCGAGCATTAATAGGATTGATTGATTGATTGATTGATTGATGAATTGATTGATGGATTGATTGATTGATTGATTGATTGATCGACTGACTGACTGACTGACTGACTGACTGACTGACTGACTGACTGACTGACTGACTCACTCACTCACTCACTCACTCACTCACTCACTCACTCACTCACTCACTCACTCACTCACTCACTCACTCACTCACTCACTCACTCACTCACTCACTCACTCACTCACTCACTCACTCACTCACTCACTCACTCACTCACTCACTCACTCACTCACTCACTCACTCACTCACACGTTCTCTCCCTTGTTTGTTTATTTTTTTGTTCCAGATACGTTGCCAAATTTCACGAGCACTGATCTATCATCTTGTGATGTTTTTACACTCACCAGGTGTCCTTCTAATCACGTATAACAAGGCCTCACGTCGCGTTCTGTAGTCTGGCACCCCGCGCTGCTAATCATACGTATTATACTCCAAATAAGGGCAGAATGGTCACCCAACATTAATTCAACGACTGCCAGTCGTTGAAATAATGTTGGTTCACGATATCTTACTTCTTAGGAAAAACGCTCAAGTAACAAAATTCACGTCGTTTGACCTTAGACATTTGCAGGATCGCCCAATGGACAGAAAAAATCAGAATATTTTTTTCTACTTGAGAGCGCAAAATCAGAATTAGCGACACTTTGATAGCGCGTAATTCATAATTCGCGACATAAATAAATCGTTTACTCGGAAAATTGCATGTGATACAATAAAATTTCTTCTTCAAAGTTTCAATTATGTATTTATTAACTTTTTGTATAAATAATTACAATATTATTTAATATTAATGATAAGTAGCTCAATTGTCACAGACACACAAAGCGGCTGACTGTGAAACTGTAAAAAAATATTTACAATTTTTTTTTAGTATTTTTCTGAATTTTACAAAGTGTTCCATAAATATTTAGAGGGGGCCTTTGGGCTATTGCACGTCAGGCCATTCATACAATTGCCACGCTCTGAGGTCATTGTGACAGTTTAAGCCTATTTAAGACGCCATGACGCCCATTCACGAAGGTAGCGTGTTCATACCTATGACCTGATAACGGCATGTGACTCGTGGTCATCGATGGCAATGTTATAAAGTTGTATTTCGTGTTAGTTCAATGTTGGTTCAACGTCTATAGTGTTGGCCCAGCCTACAGACAAGCATTTTAGTGTGGGACTAAAGGTTCTAACAAACACGAGACTTGCGTCTTTTGGTCGCCATATAACAACTATAGCCTACAATTGCCCCAACATTAGGTCGATGGCGCGTGTTTGGTAATGAAAGATCGTCCTCTGCTCGACCAAATCGTCGCCTCGGAGCTAAATGATCCTATCTGCCACTCTAACGAGTGTCAGATAGGATCATTTAGCTCCGAGGCGACGAAATGTCGGCTCTAATGCTAGCCATCCGTTATGACGCTGGCCGAGCATTGAGTAAATGTCTCGTTTTTGTTGGGCGAACAAAGTCCAGCCTTGTAATTTTCTGGACATAAATATCCCACTTTTGCCCACGACAACCACAAAGCCATGGGCCCTTCATCCTGTCCAGCATTGTTATCAATGTGTAATCCCAGAAAACCGAAGGTTTGTTAGATGTTGGTCCACAATCTGCGCAGTGGCCCAATATATACCATCAGGTCCCCTGTTGGCTGGGACTTTGCAAAAAAAAAGTAGAAAAACTTTTTTTTTAAATATTTTTTAATATAGATGAAAACTACCTCACTTGTATAAGCCATTTCAAAAAACATTATCAATATCCATCAGCAATATTTGAAAACAGTTGACCTCCATTTTGTCAAATCTGAATAATTTTCACTCACTTGAAATTGTGGATCGCGTTAGCGAGACACAACTTCAAGTGGGTGAAAATTCAAAATGAATAATTTGGCGGCTAAATGGTTAATAGTGTGGTGAGGGCCCTGACACTTTCTGAGGTGCGAAGATTTGTCTAGCTCTTTCCGCACACATGTCCACCACAGTATCTGTGTAATGTATGAATACACCTACAGAACGCAAACT
This sequence comes from Flabesymbios commensalis, assembly GCA_964017125.1. Taxonomy (NCBI): domain Eukaryota; kingdom Metazoa; phylum Annelida; class Polychaeta; order Terebellida; family Flabelligeridae; genus Flabesymbios; species Flabesymbios commensalis. The sequence continues at coordinate 57,214,637 of OZ024918.1, forward strand.
AGACGGAAACACACTTTGACACAGACGTCCTCCTTTATTTAAAACCTTAGCGATGGATATTGATAATGTTTTTTGAAATGGCTTATACAAGTGAGGTAGTTTTCATCTATATTAAAAAATATTTAAAAAAAAGTTATTCTACTTTTTTTTTGCAAAGTCCCAACTTATATAATTGTGAGAGACTTAGGACATTTTTTACTTTTAATAGCTGGTGACAACTGCTAAGATAAACAGAGAGAGAGTGACTACTGTAGGTAATATACATTACACAGATACTGTGGTGGACATGTGTGCGGAAAGAGCTAGACAAATCTTCGCACCTCAGAAAGTGTCAGGGCCCTCACCACACTATTAACCATTTAGCCGCCAAATTATTCATTTTGAATTTTCACCCACTTGAAGTTGTGTCTCGCTAACGCGATCCACAATTTCAAGTGAGTGAAAATTATTCAGATTTGACAAAATGGAGGTCAACTGTTTTCAAATATTGCTGATTTATGTCACATTTTATCTTTAACATGTTCAAAAGATGGTACTTAATGTGCTAATAAAAAATTAAAACCCGAGTATATGCGACACCGGCGGTTAAAGGGTTAACACGTGATCCAATATCAAGAACGCGTTTTCAAAATTCGAGAAGAAATTATTGAAGTGCGGGAACACGTCGTCGAACTTCGAGAACATGTTGTCGAACTTCGAAAACACGTTGTTGAAGTTCCAGAACACGTTATCGAGGTTAGCAAACATGTTATCGAACTCTGTATCCCTGCGTTTCGAGCCACAACCGGACAGAATAAGCCATCGGCGCCGGGAACTAAGTCTAGACTAAGTATTCGCGCGATTCGTTAACGTGTTCTCGAACTTCGATCACCTGTTAGTTATATAACTTCGACAGCGTGTATTCGAAGTTAGCTAACGTGTTAGCTAACTTCGAAGACACGTTAGCTAACTTTTACAACTTCTCAAAATTCGAGAACGTGTAATCGACCTTTGAGAACCTGTTTTCGAAATTCGATAACGTGTTAGCTAACTTCGATAACGTGTGCTCTAGCTTTGAGAGCGTGTTCTCGAACTTCGATAACTTCGCTAACTACGATAACGTGTTTTCAAATTTTCAAAAATAGTTAACACGTTAGAGATATCACAGAAAAATAATAACTCAGATAAATATTTTAAGAAGATTTGCTCACTTATCACAGAAGAATCAATAAATCAAATAAAAGTATTATGAAACTAGAACTCCACCAAGAACAAGTGAATATACGAGAAGTCATTATTATTATATTTATATGTATGTTTAGGACTCGATCTCATTTATACAAACATCTGTACAAATTATACACAAATATACAATATCACGAGACACACTCGTGTGTTATCCACATACAACATTCTAATTTATCATCATAATGTGAAAAATCACAATGAGTCATCAATATATTTATAAATTATATCCTGTCCGCTTGAACTATGTTACTTGAGCCAAATCCTCCCAAAGCATGGTTTTACACCCAACTCCGAAGGATTCTACCTCAAGACCAGTCAAGTATCCTACCCTGCCCAATCGAAGAGTGGTTCAGCCTGTCACAAGACGCGATTGGCCAATCACCGCCGTCATTCAGTTGTTATTTGAATTGACTCAAATTTGTGGGTAGAATACCAGGCTTGGGCCCTTCTGGCTTGGGCGTGAGACTTTGTCTGGGGTTATGCTCTAGCATTTAGCCGCATATCACGATATATATTCTAGACACAGTATAAAGCCAATAACAAATTAAAGATGATTCCAACTTGGCAGTGACGTGGACCAGGGGCACGGCTGCTGAGGTCGTTGTTGTTACACTGTGGATTGAGACAGAAACAGTCAGTGGCTTCCCAGTTGGACGTCTCCATCATCAGTGTCTTCTCCATCTTAGTTTTGAGAGTCTCTGTCTCATGAGAGCATTTGAGGTCCCTCTGGTGTACTGTGGTCCCCGCACACCCCCTCATCAACCTCTGTATGTGAACATCCACCTCAAACTCTACAATTCGAAGAAATATTAACCCTTTAAGCACTGAAATACCTTGGTATAAACCATGGAGACCAAAGGTTTTTTTTTAACTTTAAAATCATCATAAATGTCTTAGTTAGCTCTTTCCGATTTATTTGAATACCTATGTTTTGGGTCTACGATCCTTATCAATATATTTATTCTTACAGCGCGGGGATCGAATTTAGTCGTCATAATCTGACGTCTACAGACGTCAGATTATGACGACTAAATTCGCTCCCCGCGCTGTAAGGGTTAATCATGCTAAAGAAATATAGCGTTGTAATTCTAAATAAAAAAGTGATAAAATAAATAAAAGTGATGATTGTTCTGATAAATGCAATGAAATGAATGAGGTTTTAGGCCACATTTGTGCGCATATAAGCTAAACTGGGCAAGTAGACCCTTCTGAGAATGATGAGATGAATGGTATGACACTGCCATCCAGACACAGGATTCGAAATGCGAACCCTGGCGGTCTGAGGCCGAGCTCCTACATCTCGGTCACGGATGGTCCAAACAAAATAAAATTTTACGAGTTAGCGGGGAAGAAACATTTTGCTTCTTTGAAACTTGGAGGTCAGAGCGGGGTTCGAGCCCGCCATCTACGACTTTCCAAGCAGGCAGCTTTAACCACTGCACCAGGGTCCCCGCCGGAAGGAGCGTTGAGATATGGCGCCAGATCTATGTTATAATACAAGACCTGCTTAGCAAGAAAGGCGCTGACTTCATTATTGTTGATTATTGTTATATTTTATTGAAGTACACTCTAAACAATATAGGTTCTTTAGAAGGAACCCTTCAGTACTATCACCATGCATGGTGATTGTACTGAAGGGTTCTTTTTAAATAACCTATATTGTTTAGAGTGTATTATATACATTGTGGACTACCAGACTTGTATAGATAATACGGTACATGTACTGTATGTCTGTTTCTGGTGGCTCAGCCATCATTTTTAACAAAACGAACGATTTTCACTGTTTTATATAATTATGTGAGATATATAAATTGTCCTTGTTTTTTGTGTTGATGGCAGATAAATAAATACCTTTTAGCTCGGTTGGAGAGCATAAGTGCAGTTGTGAAGAGCGACGTAATGACAAAACACACTGACTGACCTATGTGAATGGTGAGTGAATAAAATGTTGGTTTGAATTTAAAAAAAAATACGATAGAAACAATTAGAAAGAATATATATGACAATTCACATGTAAATTTAAAACTACTGTCGGATGGACGTACACAATGTGTAAATTCCACCTCCAACTCTACTTACTACTTGTAGAATATACATTCTCATGCTAAGTATTTGTGCGCCTTTGAGCTCGGATGACTAAAGATTTAGGCGCTATAGAAGTTTTCGACTGATTGATTGATTGATTTATTTATTTATTTATTCATTCATTCATTCACTTGGTCTCCCACCTTAAAGTTAACTTTAAAAGGGATTTCAATTTTTACGCGACCCACAACATTACGTTGGTAAAATTACTTATTATGCGTACAATTTGAATTAATATATGTCAAAGTAGAAAAATCAATACTCATTCCGCCTTCGAAGTAATTTCGATGTTGAAGTTCAAATATAACATTTTGAACCCTTTTAGCGAGACCGTTAAAGTTCGTCTTTATAGAATAGAGGATTTGATTATATTATCGATTGAGCTGCAAAATTTAGTGGCAAAGTTAAATATAATTCATTATCTTCTGTAAATACATTATGCAAGGGATAATTTTCAATTGCCCAAAAGGCGC
>OZ024918.1:57225921-57395932 GCA_964017125.1 Flabesymbios commensalis
CATATTTTAAATAAATCGTATAAACGAAGAAACCAGTCCTATCCTCCAGTATAATGACCATTTATATATCACCAGAAATACATAATACACACTGTATTATTATGATTATGTATTTCTGATATCACTTATACTCCATTATTGTACAGATTGTAGTGGTTTTATTATATGCAAGAACGAATGAATGAATGAATAAAAGAATGAATCGATGAACAAATGAATGAATGAATGAATGAATGAATGAATGAATGAATGAATGAATTAATGAATGAATGAATGAATGAATGAATGAATGAATGAATGAATGAATGAATGAATGAATAAATGAATGCATAAACACATGAATTAATGAATAAATGAATGAATAAAGAAATAAATAAAGGCATGAATAAATAAATGGATGAATGAATAAATAGATGGATGAATGAATGAATGAATGAATAAATGAATAGATGAATAAATGCATGAATGAATAAATGGATGATTAAATAATTGAATGAACGAATAAATGAATGAATGACTAAATGAATGAATGAATAAAGGAATGTCTGAATGATTGAATGATGAAATAAATGAATGAATAAATAAACGAATGAATTAAATAAGTAATGAATGAATGAATGAATGAATGAATGAATGAATGAATGAATGAATGAATGAATGAATGCATGAATGAATGAATGAATGAATGAATGAATGAATGAATGAATGAATGAATGAATGAATGAATGAATGAATGAATGAATGAATGAATGTATTTGCTTAAATGGGATACACAAAAACATAGACTTGCCTTAATATTTTGATTTGAATCTAAGACTCCTCTGTGTCCTGTATTTGTATTTTTGTGGTTTCAAATAACAGATTCTTCGTGTGACCACAGCTGTCAACCAGGATGTGCTGTATGCTTTGGAATATCCAACTGAATAATGTACAACTCAGAAATCAGAAGACCCAGAAATGGAAAGGGATAATTGAATAAGTTCTGATATACACGCGTTTTGATAAAGAAATGTGTTAGTGTCCTACGCGATAACACACGTGTCACAGTATGAGGTCCAGGTATGAATCCCTAAAATAGGCCAGGAGAGAACCCTAATGACCTCACTAGTAAAAACAAAACCTTCGTATAACATTTATACAACGTTGGACTGACGTCGAAGACGTTGGTCCAACGTTGTATGAATGTTATACAAATGTTTTGTGTGCAATATCACCTGTATCATTTCTGTTAGTAAATTAATATTTATATGTCGCCCGCATGGCGTACCATAATCATCCTACTATATGTGCCAGAAAATATTACACTTTGATCCAGTGTTGGGTTAATGTTGGGCCAGCGTTGCAGACAGTGGCCCACCATTGAGCCAGCACTGGGCTGATGTCTTGTAGTTGCTGTGTTATATCCGTACCACATCCGCATGTATAGAATCACATGACGAGAAACACAAATAAACCATAACCTCGGTGAGCTGTAGCTGAATTGTGCTATTGTTTAAAAATACTGAAATAACAGCAAATAAATCAAATTATTTTCGAAATATGAAAAGAGAACGTAGCATATATTATATAAAAATAGATTTTCATTATTTTGTTTTTTTTAAGCACACGCGGAGTATTTGCCGATTTCTCACATCAATTCTAAATGTTCTAGATGATGATCACAATCATAACTTGCCGCATAATATTGATTAATTTAAATAAAATAATGTCTATTAGCATTTTCCCCTCTGGTCATTGGTAACTTTACAGTTAGTGAGCTGCATATATGAAAAAAACCCACTTTACCCTAAAAAAAAATGCAGCAAAATGTTTCTCAACGGTTTTTTTTAGTATTAGGTGTGCTTAATAGCATATCAAAAGTTTACCAAAATCTTACCATACAAAAAGTATTATTTTCAAGAATGCATCCAAGAAGGCCGCCAGATTCCAAAAATTCCAATTATTTGCTCATCTATCATCCGAAATGACTCATTTTCATGCACTGTCACTTGTTTTGGGTCTAATATGGTACATATTGTACTTCACACACACCAAAAATAAAAGTTTTAGAAACCAAGATGGCGGACCAAAATTGCCGCCGAACTGCGAAAATTAAAGGAATAAATAAGAATCATTCCATACACCATTTCTTATCTACTACAATATTACTACAGGAGCTAGCTATGGTTGAATAGGACTGTCGTGGTCCATTAGGCTTGACTGTAAAATTTGATTATATACTGTCTGGACATAAAAAAAGCGGCAGATGGTCAATTGACCCCAAGATGTGGTCAAAGGTCATAAAAATCAACACAAATTAAATCGTTGTTATATAGTCATATTTATACTCAAATCGTCGGGAATTAAATACCGATTACTAATATATGCATTATATTGCAAAAAAATGATATGCCACAACATATACCACAAATATATGGGGTCAAAGGTCACAAAAATCAATAACAATAAAATTTTGCTGTATATAATTGTCATATGTATACTCAAATTGTCTGATATTTAAAGCTGGTTACAAGTATAATACACTAAAAAGCCAAAAATATTATAAGAGAAGACATGCTATTTTTCTGTTGTAAAGATCAAAATCTTGACTCATATCGGTTTACACTTGAATATGAGCATATACGTAAAATTCGCTGTTTTTCATTTAAAAATAATGATGTGACCCAATTTAACTGATGTTCATCTATGTTGAAACTTATACTTATATATAATTATGGTAGAAATTTCAGAGCGATGCAAAATAAGTACATTGCTTACACGAGCAAAAATGTTGAATTCATAGAAAGGTCAACTGGGAACTCAATCAAAATTGGTTAACCTCAGGATTATTCAATTAAAATTATAGGTTCTATAGACATATACACGGTTTTTTTTTAAAAAACGTGCGTCAGGCAGCATATGGGCTACATATGTGTTTTAACACGTTATTTAAAACTGTAAATTGTATACATACACAGATTCTAAAACATGTGCTAGTCGGTTCCAGGAATATTTAATGAAATGTATAGACCAACTGGGGCAAGAAATTAGGATAAACATTATTTAATAATTTCAGAAAAAATAACATTATAACTACTACCCAGGACCATCCCTTTCAAATTACAGCAATGTCGGCCAGAAAATTAATATTGCAGTCATTGTTACTCAGAGCTGCAACATTTTAACGTTCTCCACATAATGGTCACACTTATCGCTAATTGAATTCCAGAATGTTAGAAAAAGCGGCTTTAAAACGATTTTGACGATCATCATTAATAGAAATGGACGCTATGACATAATTTATTTTGCGGTCAAGGCTTCCAATAATCCGACTGAGACCTAAAATAGATTGATGTTGCCTGATTTCTGAATACTATTTCTTATCATCACCTGCAAAAGTGTATACCTTTGTCGACCCTGTATCCTGTTGTAGTATATTCTAGGGCATATGAAACCAGTGGTCCTAAATTTCAAGTCAGCGGCGATCAGTCACTAGGCCCATTTTCGAAATCTTACCTCTAACTGTTCAGTTCTTCCTAATTTAGCCCAAACTGAGCGGTGGGAACTAAACATTAAAATCTTTCTGGAACCCTTTGATATATTTAATAATGCTGGTGTCTATTTTTATATATTTATGGAGATACGAGGCATACAACACGATTTGGGGTAAAGATCAAAAACCGAGGGCATATTTATCGTCAAATTATGCACAATACAGCAGAGCTAATAAATGATCAATATTGTTATATTTTTAACCACCGACTGTAAGCATTAAATATGTTTTTCCTGGTATGGTAACACTCGCCGTCTTCAGCAATTGTTATTCTCTCAGCACGTCTCTTTGTAATCTACCCCTATTTTGCAGGGAAAACTCAAATTGTAACATCTCTAAAACCGATTTCGAGAATATTATTCTTTCCTATGTATGTTGATATGTCTGACTAGCTTGATATATATCCATGCTCTCATGTATCGGAGCCAAAGGCTATGGTAAATTTTAAAAGAACAATTGTTGGCAACACATACTTGTTAACTTTATTCCAAACTACATAGTGTAAAAATCATTTCCCAGGCAGTCTAAAGGATTGCCGAAGTTGATATTTGACCTTATGCCCTGCCCTGAACTTCAACATTATTCCTCGACGGTTTCTGCCCCTATATTACACCTACATGTAGGCCTATGTGATGCCCATTAGGCTGATATCAAGGCAGAAATCTCGGGAGTATTTTTAAAGGCCAAATACGGACCACAAAATAGCTTCTGAGATTGGTGCCAATAACTATACTCAGGTCCACCGGCAATGTATTTATTAAGTAATACCACTTTTTTGGATAGCTTTAACACGAACAATCTGCTAAGGTTGTATTGTTTTCAATAACAAGATCAAATGTTGAATGCTGGCATTTACAGTAAAATATCAATTGTCGCCCTTCGAAGTTTTTCCATCGCCCTCTACCATATATTTTCGATTTTAAACGCCTCTCCATCGCTCTTTAAAGCCTCCCTTTGCCTTTCAATGACTCTTTGTTGCCCTTTGTCACTTACCAATTGCCGTTTAACGTCTTTCACTCATGTTTTGTCTTTTAATGTGTTTTTTGTCGCCTCTCGTCGCTCTTTACAGTCTCCCCGTCATCTTTCAAAGCTTGTATTTCTGTCACCCTCTGACTGCCATCTGTCGCCTTTTACCACCTTTTTGCCTTCTATTTATCGCCCATGTGTCGCCCATTAAACCTCCCTATCGCCATTTACAGCCTCCTCGTCGCCTTTAAAGCCTGCCATGCGGTTTCGAGTTCCGCTTGGTGCAGGATTTTCAGAGAAATATCATGTTTCTCCCCTCTCAATATTGTGACATTGCTTCTATGTTGTGTCCAATGCGCCGAAATGGCTGCAGGACTGTATGCTCTCCGTGGCGTTGATATTGCACACGAATGAACAGGTCCAGTGACCAGGGGGTAAATATGTAAACTTGAAATACTTGATATCAGATTATAAACCTGCACCTTTACCTTTTTTACCTATGACCCGTTATATTTTGTTTATATCATTTTTTGACCAAATAGGTTATATACTAGTAATCGGTACTAAATTTCTATTTTTTTGTGACCTTTGACCCCATATATTTGCGTTATATTTTTTTGTTTATATCAGTTTTTGGCAATATAAAGTATATATTGGTAATCAGTATTAAATCTCCGACAATTTGAGTACACATATGACTATATAACAAAGACTTAATTTAGATAGATTTTTGTGACCTTTCACCACATATTGACGTCTTGCCGTGTCGTCCCCTTACGTTGAAAAAACTTGCAGTCACATTTGGGATTAATTGAGGTCAATCTGCTGTTTCTTTTGTCCAGGCAGTATATAATCAAATTTTGAAGTCAAGCCTAACTTCGACAGTCCTACTCAACCTGAGCTAGCTCCTGCAGTAATATATTAGATAAGAAATTATGTAAGGAATGATTCTTATTATCTCCTTCAATATTTGCAGTTTGGCGGCCATTTTGTCCGTCATCTTGGATTTTAAAACTTATATTTTGACTATGGTGTGTGTGAAATACCATTTCATTTCGGATGATTATTGGGCAAATAATGTGAATTTTAATGATTTGGCGGCCATCTTGGCCGCCATCTTGAAAATAATACTTTTTGCATGGTCAGATTTTTTTCGATAATAAGGTGTGTTTCGAGCCTGAGTTTACCATTGTCATCTTCATCCACTACAAGCCGCGAATTGCTGTCGCAATTCTCGACTTGTAGTGGATGAAGATGACTTGATGTGGTTTAAAAATTTAAAAAAATTGACTTGTATTGGTAAAACAGTTTTATGAAAATTTTCATTCTAAAACCCTTTGTTGTAGGAAAATAAAGTATGTTTTCAAGGATGTAAAATGATGCTTTAATGCATCGTAGGGGCTTAAAGGGTTAAGCAGACCTTATACCACAATAAACCGTTGAGAAACCTTTTGTCACAATTTTTTCAGGGTCAAACCATTTATGCAGCCCACTAAGTGGTTAGCACCGTTTGATGAAGCTCAGTTGACATTGCGCGTGTACACTTGATCTACATTGCGGGTTGTGGCATGTGACATCATTTTACTGACCTCCCGTAAGATGATATTCAGGCCCGTGCCCAGGAATTTTTGGAGGGGTGGTGGACGAATTAATAAAACACATTAATAAAATTATAACGTTATAGACGATCTCAATGAAAATCGTCTTATTTTATATTAACAGTTATTCTGCCAAGTTAATGTATTTAAATTTTCACCCACTTGAAGTTATATGTCTCGCTACCGCGACCCACAACTCCAGGTGATTGAATATTACTCATACTTGTTCAGTTTGGGCACACATATTTGCAAATCTCGATGTTTAGACACCTATTTCATTCCCAATAACAGTGCTTGGTCGATTAATAAAACGGATTAAAAACGACGATCGGATAAGGTTATTAGCGCCTCAATATGGCCACCTTTCCTACCATATTAGAAGAATAGAAAATCAATAACAAGTCACATTTACAAATTACAGACCACTCATCCATATTTCATAATCATCCAGAAAACACTATCATGATTTTGGTCCATTTCACTATGTGACAGCTCCGGGTGATATTTTATATATAGTGAGATTGTTAATCACCAGGTGCTGCTAGCTGTATTAAGTAAATTAAGTGTATTGTATCTTGTTTGTTTAAACTGGTTATAGGTTTTCTAATAATAAATCAACCTAATGTGATTTAGAATAACCTTGATTGTAAATAGGCAAACACGTCAAAATAAAGACAATGATGATGAAAATCACATTTTTTTAATACAACTATCAAATTGATGATTCTACACTTGTCAACTCGGTAATTTAATACCAATATCGAACAAGCGTACGTTTTTGAAATCTATAAAAAAACAGCCAAAAACATGCACATTACATTGCGAGCCCTGTCTGATTAATTCGGCTAATCACATCGTAGTCGTATTTTATAGTTATTATTTTATGATACTGCTCCATATTTGCATCTAAAGTTTTAGTCTGAGTTTGACACATCCACCTGGGTTAGTGTCAGAGCTGGAGAGCATAACAAAAACGTTGTTTAACCCTTGAGGCCCTCACGATGCATTAAAGCATCATTTTACATCCTTGTAAACAGACCTAATTTTCCCACAACTAAGGCTTTAGAATGAAAATTTCCATAAAACTGGTTTACCGATACATGGCAATTTTCTTTATTTTTTCACCCACTTCAAATCATCTTCATCCACTACAAGTCGAGAATTGCGACAGCAATTCGCGGCTTGTAGTGGATGAAGATGACACTGTAAAGTCAGGCTTGAAAGGGTTAATACCTATGTTATGGGTGTACGGCCATTATAAATATGTTACTCTTGCCGGGATCGACATCTGACATCTATAACGTTATCAACGATCTCAATGAAAATCTTCTCATTTTATATTACATCTTATCCTGCTAGTTTAATATATGTCAATTTTCACCCACTTCAAGTTGTGTCTCGCTACCGCGACCCACAACTTCAAGTGGCTGAAAATTACTCATATTTGTTTAATATAAGCACAAATATTTGCAAATCTTGATGTTTAGAGATACATTTCATTCTCAATAACAGTGATTTAAAAAGCACAATAGTCGGATGGATGGATTGTCCGTAATTTGTAAATGTGGCATGTTATGCATCGCCGCCTCTTCTAATATAGCTGCCAGACAGTGTACTTGAGATCAATGATTTCATGAAGGATGTTAGGGTAATCTTTCAAGTTATTTCGAACTTGTCGGCTCTCTGCATAGTTTAAGGTCATCTAGCAACGTTACATTGCTGAAATTACCCAGAGTCAAAACTACTGTCCTCCAATCTTTGTATTTTTATCGCCTAGTACGTCTATGGAATTCTCTGCCTCGTGATATCCGTGAGGCAAGCAGCGTGTTTTCTTTTAAAAAGTATATTAATAACCTCTATTTTTCAAGATTAGCCAATTTTAATATTTACGAACGCTGCACGTGGAGCTTAGCGTGTACTTGTGTTTTTTGTCGTACATAGTACTCTCATAGTTATTTCTCATAAAATTTTATTTTTTATTAATTATATCTGATCTTACATTCTCTGCTTTGAATGTGGTCTATGTACTTTTATATATTATGATATATATTATTATAGTAATTTTAATATTTGTTCAAAATTCTTTTATACAATATGTTATATTTTATATTATATTTTATACTTTTCCGTATCTATTTCTAATATTGTATATTGTATCTTATATACAATTGTTCACATCACAAGAACAACGTGTTTTTTTTAATATATTTTAGCTGTCAAGCATGGTAGAGGTCGCATGCGACCTTTTCTTGGCAGCTAAGTACAGTGTTGTATATGTTACTATCACAATCATATTTACTATGTGTGTGTGTTTAATATATATATCTGTATATTTCTACTGTACATTAAGCTAAGTAAATAAATCTTATTCAAATGATAAATTCACCTTTAAAGACTGGCTTTAAATCTCAACGTTAAGGCATTATTTTATTGAGATGTAAATCTTTCATTACAAAAAAAATCATTGATCAAACAAAGCTGCTTTAATTCATTGCGCAATTGATGGTCCGGATATTTGGGGCACAAGTGTATCTAGGGTACAACTTTATGAATGTCAATGATTACACGCTGTATCGCACACAGAGTATCTTTTTACAGACTAATATTACATGGGAGTATTTCAAAATCAAGCATTTTTATTTACATCGAGCTCGGAATTACAGAAAAAAAAAAAAATAATAATAATAATAATAAAAATAATAAAATAAAAATAATAATTTAGTACTTGGGTCTTAACATGTTAACCCTTTCACCGCTAAGCATCATTATAGACATATTTAACCATCAAAGACGCAATTATTAAAAAAAAACCTCGAGACCAAAGGTTTTTTAAATTTGAAATCATCATAAACGTCTTAGTTAGCTCTTTCTGATTCATTTGAATACCTATGTTATAGGTCTATGGTCATTAGAAATACTTTTACTCTTACAGTGCGTGGATCGACTTTGGTCGTCAGAATCTGACGTCTGTAGACGTCAGATTCTGACGACAACAGTTGGTCGCCGCGCTGGAAGGGTTAATCCATTTCAATAGCCGATAAAATCAAAGTTATTGGGAACGAAAACGTGTAGTCCAGGAGATAAGTCGAATTTATTTGTTGTAGAAGTGCCAAAAGGTTCAAGGGTTGTTCCTAATTTAAGTCCAGAAATCCATTTCTTACAAAATTCTGTAGTAATCGTGGGACATTTCTTTGGACTGTCATATTGGAAAATATCGGGGAGTAATCAGGTCAAAAATAGTTTTTTTAGAATCAGTAAAATTTCAGTTCCATGCCCGCATGCTCAGCTCAGAGGTCGCACAGTCATTAAAAAGTTATGGACATTTTTCGGACCTTGGGGTCGGGATCGCTCTCAGTCACCGCCATGTTGTAATTATCACAGAAAATGTAACATCGGTGAGGCTCTTACACGAAAGTTATTTTTTTAATGAGAGGGTACCTCACTTTAAACAGATTTTGCGAAAAAACTGCCGAGCAGAACTTTCTAAGAAATGGATTTTTGGACATTTATTACATGTGGAAAACATTCTTGAATGTTTTGGCACTTCTACATAAATAAATTCGCCTTATCTCCTGGACTAGTGTGTTTCAACAAAAATATTTGCAATTTTTTTATATCAAATTAAACACATATTTTTCACCCATATGAAGTTGTGGATCGCGGTAGCGAAACACAACTTTAAGTGGTTGAATTTGTCAAAATTGTCCACACTTCTTTTAGATCTTCTCCTCCCATGTTTCTCGGTGTTATATAACACACAGTGATGCTGCAGCGTCATCAACACAACCTTTCTAATAGTTGGAATCATATTGATGAGTTTGTCCTCGATGCGCCGCGCCGCGGTGTCACATGTTTGCTCTGTGATCGATCTAAGGGGTTTTGTTAAGTTAAAAACATTCCAAAAATCCGAGAAAAACTAGGAAGTGGGTGGGTGGGTCAAGCCCCAACTCGAATTTTGACTTTTTTTTAGAAATGTTGTGTGTTTTTTGTGTTTTTTGTGTTGTTTTCATGTTTCCAAATGTTTCCAAAAAAACAAAAAATTGAATAGGATGTCTGATTAATCCGAGTTTTTCTCGGATTTTTGGATTTTTTTTAACTTGACAAGACCCCTAAAGTCTGACATAACTGATACAATATGTTGCTGGGGCTTGCCAGGGCAGCTATAATAGCTTCAACCCGTTCAGCTCGGGGATCGACTATACGTCTAGAGACGTCAGATTCAGACGTCTAATGAAAATCCCGGCACTGAAAGAGTAATATATTTATAATGTCCATAAGCCCATAACATATGTATTCAAATGATGCGGAAAGAGCTAACTAAGACATTTTTTATGATTACAAATTAAACAAAAACTTGGTCTCTTGCTTTATATAACAATATTTCATCGCGTTAAGGATTAACCCTTGAAGCGCTGAATTAATGTTGTATAAATCCTGGAGGCCAAAGGGTTTATTTCAATTTGAAATCACCATAGATGTCTTAGTTAGATCTTTCCGATTCATTTGAATACCTATGTTATGGGTCTACCGCCATTGGAAATATTTTACTCTTACAGCGCGGGGATGACTTTAGTCGTCAGAATCTGACGTCTACAGACGTCAGCTTCTGATGACTATTAAAGTCTATCCCTGCGCTGTAGGGATTAAGCGTTTTGTAGACACACTCGTGGACCCAAAACCTAATGCCGGACAACTCTGCTGTACAAAGACGAAAGGCACTAATGAAAATTATAACGTACTAACAACAACTATATCCAAAGCAATGGAAAAATCAATGCCAACCAAATTAGTCAAATTCAACAAGAAAAAAACATTTAAATAATCTAAATGGCTTACGCAAGGTATCTTGAATTCAATTACTTACAGAGATAAAATGTACAACAAACTGAAAAGCACCCCAAAACATTCGACAGCATATCTAAATCTTCGCGTAAATTTGCGTATCTACAATAAAATATTAAACACTTCTATAAATGAAGCAAAATCATCATATTACCATCGGTGTTTTGAAAATGCAAAGAATGACATGAAAAGACAATGGTCCACAATTAATGAAATATTACACAAACAAACTAAAAAAACATATGTCCTTGACCACTTTGTCATCGACGGTAAACAAATAACTGATCAAAAGGCAATTTCAAATACATTCAACAATTATTTTGTCAATATCGGACCAAATCTAGCCGCTAACATAAAACTACCCAATTCGAAATCTTTCAAGAATTTTTTAAGAAATCCAACCTCCCATAAATTTAATTTGACATATACAAATAAAGAAAACGTCCAGAAAATTATAGACAGATTGCACCCTAAAAACAGTTGCGGCCCTGATGGAATATCTGTAAAGTTACTTAAAGAAATCAAGCATGATATAATTAAGCCAGTCACCTTAATAACCAATCAGTGTATATTGAGTGGTGTTTTTACCAGATAAAACTAAAAATTGCAAAGGTAATTCCAATCCACAAAAAGGATGACAAAACTCAACTTGAAAACTATAGACCAATTTCTATTTTACCAGCTATCTCAAAAGTTATTGAAAGGGTTATTTTTTATCAAATGCATGATTATTTTCACACCAACAAATTATATTTTGAAGGCCCATATCGATTTAGAAAAAAACACTCCACTGAACTAGCAGCCATAGAAATGATAGACAGAATCACTCAAGAATTAGATAAAGGTAACACCCCACTTAATATTTTTCTAGATTTATTCAAGGCTTTTGATACGCTCGATCACGAAATTATGTTATATAAACTAGAATATTATGGAGAAGCAGGACCCTCACTGCAACTATTAAGAAGTTATTTGTCCGATCGCAAACAATATGTTGAATTTGAAAATGTAAAATCTGATTCAAGCAATATAAAAACCGGCGTACCTCAAGGGTCAATACTTGGTCCTCTTCTCTTTGTTATTTATGTAAATGATATCTCACTAGCAAGTAAAATTTTCACAGCAATAATATATGCAGATGACACCTCACTTTCGAGCACTCTCAACACTTTTAGATGTAATACAAATGTGAACATCAACAATGAACTCTCGAAAAAAGGTGAATGGTTACTGATCAACAAGCTGTCACTTAACACTAAAAAGACAAAAGCGATGATTTTTCACATGCCTCAAAAACAAGTAACAACTCCTAAATTAGAGATTGACGGAACGTCTATAGAGTTTGTAAATAGCTTTAACTACCTTGGCATAACCATAGATAATCATTCGAGCTGGCAAGACCATATAAATAGTATTGCAAATAAAATATCCAAATACATTGGAATTCTAAGTAAACTAAAAAAATATGCATCGCCTCAAAAAGTTGCTCTTGATGTACAATTCTTTTATTCTTAGCAGGATATTGGTTTGGGGTTATAATACAGATAGGCTTTTTAAACTGCAAAAACGGGCCGTTAGAGTCACTTCCAAGAGCAAATTTAATGCACACACAGATCCCCTTTTCCAAAACTTACAGATTTAAAAATAGAAGGTCCACATCAACTAAATGTACTGAAAGTTTATTATAAGCTAATTCATAAAAGCATTCCTTAATAATTTCAAACCAACATGATTCTCGCACAGCACTCCCATATACACTCATATCCTACACGAACTAACAAAAAACTGGTAGCGCCTAAAATACGGCATGAATTTGCAATGAAATGCATTAGATATAGCATAACACAAATAGTTAACACTACTCCTCTTTGTATTACAGAAAAAATGTATACTCATAGTCTCCATGGCCTTTCCAAATATATATAAAATATATGTGCTAAATCAGTACAAAACATCATGTAATATAGAAAACTGCTACACCTGTTCATATTAAAACTGTTAGTATACATCCACAGTTGAATTGATTTGCTAGAGTGGCACGTATATAAGAAGCTTCGCTATAAATTACACGCAAACTTCACGAATGCAAATGAGTGTCATTTGGCAATGTCTGAATTACGGTCTTTTGTATTTACAGTGAACCATTACAGTATTTTCTTTATTTAACATATTTCTGGAAATTAGTTATCATGAATGATCAAAATCATTAGTGCCATTGTATAGCTATTGTTTTTTATGTTTGATTTTGAATAGTGAGGTTGCTACTCGATAGCGGCACTACAGTGCATTAAAGTAGTTTTCCCGACTCAGAATTATATGTATGGATATATTGCTATAATGTATTTTAAATGTTACTGCATATATGTTTGTATATTCTTGGTCAAAAATAAATCTGTCCGTCTGTCTGTCTTTTAAAGTCAGTAGTTACTGCCTTTTGGCTTTGCAAGGCAAAACTGTTGTGACGACGCTTGATATATAATGTGTCGCCATCTTTTTAAATCCATTCACATCACATGCGCCACTGTCACCAGGTCACAAGACGTTGAAGCAAGATAGATTTAACCCTTTCAGTCCTGAATTTACCATTGTCACCTTCATCCACTACAAGCCGCGAATTGCTGCCGCAATTCTCGACTTGTAGTGGATGAAGATGACTGGAAGTGGGTGATAAATTAAAGAAAATTACCAAGTATTCGTAGAACAGTTTCATCGAAATTTGTCTTCTAAAACCCTCAGTTGTGAGAAAATCAAATATGTTTTCAATGATGTGAAATGATGCTTTAATGCATCGTGAGGGCTGAAAGGAATAATGCTGGCCCAGCGCCGTAATTTAGCGGGCCCAGCAAGCACGACACGGGCGACGTGTTACATATTCAGTATATATAGGGCAGTGGCTCTGGTGTAGTGGTTAAAGCTCCCTGCGCGGAAAGTCGGAGGTCGCTGGCCTTCAAGTTTCAAATAAACAAAACGTTTCTTCCCCGCTCACTCGTACCGATTGAATATTGTGGGGAGCCTCCGTGACAGAGAGGTAGCGGGCTCGGCCTCAGACAGTCAGGGCTCTAATTTCGAATCATGTGTCTGAAGGACAGTGTCATCTCATTCTTCTCACCATCCTCAGGAGGTTCTCCTGGCCCAGTTTAGCCTATATGTGCACAAAGGTGACATGAATCCCCATTCAGCTTACATCATTACAAATGATCAATTATGTGCAATATAATGTTTAATAATGCCACATGTGTCAGCTGACTATGAATAAGGGAAAAATGATGACGTGATGATGATATTTGTCATTTCTCCGAATGATATACTATATTGATTAACTACAATACCACAGCTATAATACTAGGCAGTGTCTGTAATGTTACACCGTAAATTGCCACCCGCATACGGTTTTATTAAATACGGTAGATATTCCTGTTAATAAGTATTTTCCCATGTGACATTACATTCTGGCTCAATGCTAGCACAGCGTTGTAGCAACGCTTTGCGTTGTTACAATGCTGTGCTAGCATTTCACCAGCATCTGCAGTGACATACTTGTTTACATGTACGTCATTCATTTAGAATGTGTACATATGCTGCTAGCGTTGACTCAGGTCGATAATAATGGCTGTACACCACCTGTTTATCGAATGACGTTAAAATTCCACTGTTTAATAACATACGACGAATGAATGCTAATCGGGTCAGTAAAATCATGGATCGAATAAGTCAACTAAGAAGCTGACGTGAGCGCGGGGTTGTGAGAAGATATAAATGACCGCAGGTAAGCTGGTAAAACCATCAACACATCTTCTCCATATTTATGTAATGTAAAATAAACTATAATGTCGGCAGAAATTAGCTATTAAATCAGCGAGATTATATTGGCTATAATATTAAGTATTGGCATCATAGCCGACTCATCCACATTTGGAATATGTATCTCATTCTGGCTGTTTCCTTAGCATCTTTTTCGGGAATTGTACACTCACAAACATGCCCTTTTCGTCGTCGTCGTCATCGTAATCGTCGCCGTCGTCGCCGTCGTCATCGTCGTCGTCATCGTCGTCGTCGTCGTCATTGTCGCCGTCGTCGCCGTCGTCATCGTCATCGCCGTCGTCGTCGCCGTTGTCATCGTCGTCGTCATCGTCGCCGTCGTCGTCGAGAGCCAATGTTGGGTCAATGTTGGCCCGCCGTGTACGACGTGGGCCCAACATTGACCCAATATTGGTCGTTGTCATCGTCGTCGTCGGTCGTCGGTCGTCGGTCGGTGGGCGTCGTCGTCGTCATAACCATAGATGACTAACACCGAGCAGGAGATGCTGCCTATGCATTGTTATCATACCAACTGTCACTTTCATTATCGCTATACATAATATTATTAATAATATATCACCAATCATCAATGCTTCTGAACTTCGCAGAATTTGTAGAACCGTATAACGTAACCAGATGTCTAATGTACCCGGTTACATTATACTTCTGGTTAAATAATACGGTCACAGCGAAAAACATGATATTTTGCACGTGATATTTAGCCATTATTAACATATATTCACTCCCGCACAGTACCGCTCGCTGTATAACATGTATAAACCAGTACCACCCCCCCGCAAATAATCTAACCGCTCTTTTTATTGTTCGCAATTAAATCGAGCAGAAAGCAGTCATGACATGAAAGCGCGCATTTTACATGTTTTAAATATGATGGTCGATCCTGAGTTCGATTATCTAATCCTTCACCCCTTTAAACCCTCACGATGCATTAAAGCATCATTTCTCATCTCTGAATAATGACTTAATTTTCTAAAATCTAGGGTTTTTAGAATGAAAATTTAGCTGGAACTGTTTTAATAATAGCAATATATTTTTTTTCATTTGACACCCACTTCAAGTCATCTTCATCCACTAGAAGACGAGAATTGCGACAGCAACTCGCGGCTTGTGGTGGATGAAAATGAAAATGGTAAATTCAGGCTTGAAAGGGTTTTAAAATAAGATTAGGGATGGGGCCCTCGTGTAGTAGTATACGCAGGGGTTCGCGACATCGCCCGCCGCTCGTCTAAACACGTTTTACCTCGTCTACTCGTAAAGATTCAGTGAGGGAGAAAGAACGAAATTCGATAGATTCGTAGATCCGAGTGTACGAGGCGCGGAGCGCCGAGTTTATTCTGATCTACAAATCTATCGTAATTGAGTTCTTTCTTCGACTTAAAATACACAAAATAGGCACATATATTACAATATTTTATAGAGAAAACCCCAATTCTATATTCAGCATGGTTAAACCAGGCAACATAAGTCATACAGTTTCATGATTAAACCCGTATGGTGTGCCCGACCTGGCCACTATTAAATATACCAGTAGATTCGTAGATCCGAATCTACTGTTTTAACAATAGACTGACGTCACTGGTGTATTTTAATTATTTTGAAGATCCCCGTGATCGAGAGGTAGCGTGGTATACCTCAGGCCACTAGGGCTCGAAATTAGTATTTTGTGTTTGAATAATCAGCTGATTTATCTCGTCATTCGACCAGGAGGTTCTGTTGCAACAGCTTAGCATAATTATATATGAGCGAAAGTGGTTTGAAACCACATTCATTCTAAAGCATAATATATGGTCTAACGAACAATATTATGAAACCTATTCATGCTTTAAGGCGAATAAAGATACTTTATTTGATGTAATACTGATAAATAAAAAGTCATCGTTTTTTACCCCAGTGTAATTATAAATGGTATCAGTGATTTTCATGCTTTAACTTCCACCAGAATACGCTGTCATGTCCCACGCATGCAAAACAAATTTGTCGAGTATAGATCACAAAAAAATTACAATAAAACTGGAAAGTGTTGCAGATAGTTATGAGGTTTTGTCTTACTCTAAAATATCCAGAGCATGAGTGGCTATTGCTCGTAACGTTAGTATTGGGTTCGAATCTCGACCTAGCGGGATGTTTATCATCACGTGGTTCTCCATACTTTAAACTTTTCAAAGGCATGACGAGTACATTGCTACCTGCACTATAACGAATCCTTGAAGTGATTTGATTAGAACAAGTCATAGTCCCTACTTCTCTTGCGATATTGCCATAACATAGTGTACAGAAAGCGAAATAAAGAAATATTCCGTCACTCGCATCGTCATTAGAAGGAAATGACTGCAGTCAATCTAGTACCACGTGATGTGAAAATCAATATGTGATTGGGTAGATTTTGAAAATTACACTTTGGCAAGTAAATCATTGCATAGGCCTACAATATGAACATGTCCCCCTTTATCTGGTTACATTATATATTGCCGCTGTGAGTGTATAACGTAACCTGGCGACGTATATAATAATCTAACCGGTTACATTGTACGTCTGGTTAAATCACACGGTTCTACACTGCTGATCATTCTATGACTTAGAGCCATACGCTTATTTCATTTGTGCTATTTGAATGGCTTAACCCTTTAGACCCTCACGATGCATCAAAGCATCATTTTGCATATCTGAAGAATGATACATAGGGGTATCAGAAGGAAAATTTTCTTAGAACTCTTTTAATAATAACAATGTTTTTTTCTTCGTTTGGCACCCACTTCAATATATATCCATCCACTGGATGGATGAAGATGACAATGGTAAATTTAAGTTTGAAAGGGTTTAAGGTAAATTGATCCAAGTCTGCATTTTCTTAGTTTCACACAGAAGGCTTTCCTTTCTAATTAAACTTTGTCATATCCACAATTAGAAGCATATGGTATAAGTTATGCATTGGTGTTCATTATTCATTGTTGATTTTGTATGTGAAAAAATATTTGTTGGTTATTAATTCTCATTTTTTTCAACCAACGGTTTATATATTTTAGTACATTATTTTCTTTTGGACTTGGATCACTTTACCTATGAGTCATTCGCTTGTTTTGGTGATGTCTACTGCAGCTATCACAGGAAACGTTGCTCCTGCGTTGTATGCTTCATCTTCAATTGTACCACTTAACCTTTACAACGCCTAAATATTTTTGTATAAACCGTGGGACCAAATTTTTGTTTCAATTTGAAATAATCATAGATGTTTTAGCTCTTTCCGCTCCATTTGAATACCTTTGTTATCATGGTTATGGGTTTACTGTCATTATAATTTATTTAATTATTTCGGTTAGATGTCAGAATCCGACGTCATCAGAATCTGACGCCTACAGACGACAGATTCTGCCTTCTAAAGGCGGACGTCAGATTCTAACGTCTAAGACCGTCCCCGCGCTGAGAGCGTTAAAGTGCCAATGGATTAGTTAAAATACGTTTAAAGCGCGAATATGTTACAGTAACCACCAGATGACTTACTTTATACCAGGCAGTATGAATCAAACAGGTCGAATTACGGAAACTTAAATTCAACGTATTCAATATTTATATAGGCCCCACTTGTATAACACTTTATCATGCAACACGACAATAAGGAAAATACAATTGCGATATGGTTGATTGGTTTCTTCTGGCTTTAATTACATCTATCAAGTTGACATATTTATTTATTTATGTATTTGCCATCAACACAAAAACAACTACAATTGATATCTATATTTAAAAATGAAAGCTGGGCCACGGGAAGCAGACATGTATACCGTACATACATATACTGTATTAGCTATACAAGCCTAATGGTCAAATGTATAATAATATTCAATAAACTTATAATAAAATACTAAATTATTATCATAACATTAGAGCCGACTTCTAAAACTATAAACAGACTGACTGCTTCTTGTAATATGTGGAAGGGTGTGACACAGGTGCACAACTCTGTTAAACGTTGTCTTGGTACGCTTAGTGCGAAAGATGCAATTTGCACTCGTCGAACTAAGAGTTTTGCAGTGTAAATGTGTGTATAAAATTGACTGTAGAGTTTGAATGCATATACTGTAGATCATTTCAAAAACAATGACTGATGTTTATGGCATGTATTATCAGGTTACGCGAGTACATCATGACCCATACAAGGTCACACCAAATTAATTTTATTGATGACGGATTCTCAGCAGAAAAAAATGGAGCGAGCCAGCGAATTTTTACTTTTATTTTGATTTCCCCTAAAAATGGAGCGAGCGTAGAAGCGACCATTTTTTTTCAAAAAAATCGATTTTTCGTAAAATGGGGCGAGCGAAGAAGCGAATTTTTTTTTCAAAGAAAGAAACGTAACGCTGACGTGATTTTCAGACGGGGGGGGGGGGAAATTGGTGTCTTTAAACAAAAATGGAGCGGCGGAATGAAAAAGAAAAAGAAAAAAATTGGCGCGGCGAAATATAAATATATTTTTTTTTTTTGTGATTGCGGTAAAATCGAAACGGCGAATCCGTCATCCATAAAATTAATTTGTTGTGGCCTAACACGTGGTGGAGACCATCAGCACCACACACTGGCCCAGTTTAACGTTGGGCGAACGTCGCAGTTAGGTCAGTGAGTTGTGCTTGCTGCGTATCGACCTCCAATAGGTTGTTATGTGTCATAATAATGACCTATTTAACCCCTACAGTGCGGGGATCGACTTTAGTCGTCAGAATCCGACGTCTATAGACGTCAGATTCTGACGTCTAAAGTCGACCCCCACACTGTAAGCGTAAAACTATTTATAATGACCGTAGACACATAACATATTGGTATTTAAATGAAGCATTTATGATGATTTTAAATTAACAAAAACCTTTTGGCATCCATGGTTTTTATAAAAAAAATTCAGCGCTTCAAGAGTTAAATGTATTGTTTAATAATGATGACGTGTAATGTAAACCATTGATCACTAGCGACTACGAGAAAAAATATTGACCCACCACATCATTTTGAGTCGCAAAACCTATTTGATATAATCTGAGATGTAAAAGAGAACCCCCACATTATCTGCAGAGTATAACCATCGAAATATACGAAATTTTGTCAGTGTGAATTGAATAATAGTTAAGCTTATAAATCCGGTAACCATAGTATAGTGTACTCTCATCACCGGGTAACAATAGTATAGTGTACGCTCATCACCGGGTAACAACAGTATAGTGTACGCTCATCACCGGGTAACAACAGTATAGTGTACGCCCATCATTACGTAACAATAGTATAGTTTACGCTCATCAGTAGGTAACAATAGTATAGTGTACGGTCATCATTAGGTACCAATAGTATAGTTTACGCTCATCATTAGGTAACAATAGTATAGTGTACGATCATCACCGGGTAACAATAGTATAGTTTACGCTCATCATCAGGTAACAATAGTATAGTGTACGCTCATCATTAGGTACCAATAGTATAGTTTACGCTCATCATTAGGTAACAATAGTATAGTGTACGATCATCACCGGGTAACAATAGTATAGTGTACGATCATCACCGGGTAACAATAGAATAGTATACGCTCATCACCGGGTAACAATAGTATAGTGTACTCTCATCACCGGGTAACAATAGTATAGTGTACGCTCATCACCGGGTAACAACAGTATAGTGTACGCCCATCATTACGTAACAATAGTATAGTTTACGCTCATCAGTAGGTAACAATAGTATAGTGTGCGATCATCACTAGGTAACAATAGAATAGTATACGCTCATCACCGGGTAACAATAGTATAGTGTACTCTCATCACCGGGTAACAATAGTATAGTGTACGCCCATCACTACGTAACAATAGTATAGTTTACGCTCATCAGTAGGTAACAATAGTATAGTGTACGATCATCATTAGGTAACAATAGTATAGTGTACGATCATCATTAGGTAACAATAGTATAGTGTACGATCATCATTAGGTAACAATAGTATAGTGTACGCTCATCATTAGGTCACAATAGTATAGTTTACGCTCATCAGTAGGTAACAATAGTATAGTGTACGGTCATCATTAAGTAACAATAGTATAGTATACGCTCATCACCGGGTAACAATAGTATAGTTTACGCTCATCATCAGGTAACAATAGTATAGTGTACGCTCATCATTAGGTACCAATAGTATAGTGTACGCTCATCATTAGGTAACAATAGTATTGTTTACGCTCATCATTAGGTAACATAGTATAGTGTACTCTCATCATTAGGCAACAATAATATAGTGTACGCTCATCGTTAGGTAAAATGGTATAGTATACGCTCATTATTAGTAGCAATAGTATAGTTTACGCTCATCATTAGGTAACAATGGTATAGTGTACGTTCATCATTAGGTAACAATAGTATAGTGCTCGCTCATCATTAGGTAACAATAGTATTGTGTACGCTCACCGATAGGTAACAATGGTATAGTGTACGTTCATCATTAGGTAACAATAGTATAGTGTACGCTCATCATTGCATTATGTGATATAAAATTGATTGTTGACTTGTTGAAGCGGCAGAGTAAGTTCTTATTTTTCAATCGAAGATTGCTCTTGAAATATAGATTCGTGAATAGAGCGCGTGGATTTTTTTATTATACTTATGTCAACAAATAGGACTATGGTCATGTGTTGCACTTTAATGTAGTGGGGGCCAAAATAAAAAAGAAAGTATTTTTAAGGACCAGTGATCAAAATCAGTTAATAACTATGCTTGGCTTTATATTTTACAGTTTAATGAATAAACATGTCATGTGTATAATATTGAGTGAGCTGCTAGGGTCAGAAATTACCTCCCCAGAAAATGTGATGCAGGTCAATATGTGTGGGCACACCAATATTCGAGACGTCAGCCCAACGTTGGCTTACTGTTGGGCACATGTACAAAAATATGACGATTTTGGTAATTTTTCCCAACAGGTTCAGGTTTATTTCAGGGTTAAAATTTATTTCGAAAATCGAGAATTGGCAGCAACTATTGTTCCATTGGCAAAATTATTTCTAGTTTACATTATCACTGATAATGCATCTAATAAAAATGTTCTGTGATATTTTTATCTATAATTATGAAACAAAAATTCTTATGCAGTCAACGATACTATTGTTGACTTCTGCTACAATGCGCCATATGTTACCAATTATATCTGAATAATTTGGTCCACATCTCGTCGTTAAATACATTTAGACGAGGACGTGATTTAATGACTATCATCTTGGCGGCCATGTTGAATTGTGCTAAGGCCAAGATAAGAGTCCGTGGTATTATACCAGATGAAGCCTATTCACACCTTTCTCCGGATAATGGTTATATAGGCTTATTCAGTGGTACAGTGTCGGGTACACTGACTTATCAGTGGGTGTCACAGTACGTCTGAATAGAGACACTGGTGAGACGAGTTAAAAATGTCGGGTGATACATCCATCTTCTTAACCCTTTAAACACCAGTCCCGATTCTAACCGTTTTTTAATTTTTTACTAGCACATGACATATCAGCTTTCAAACATGTTAAAGATAAAATATGACATTGAATCAGCAATATTTGAAAACAAGCTACCCTCAATTTGTCAAATCTGAATAACTTTCACTCACTTGAAGTTGTGGATCGCGTGAGCGAGTCACAACTTCAAGTGGGTAAAAAATCCATAGAAATCACTTGGTGGTTAAAGGGTTAAAGCTATGAAATATTTTTAGATAAACCCAAATGAGACCAGCGGCTATTTAAATGATAATAAATATCTTAGTTAGCTACTTCCGCTTCATATGAATACCTATGTTTTGGGTCCTCGTCCATTATCAATATTTTACTATTTCAGACTATATTGTCTATGAGTTATGCCAATTTGAAATCATCATAAATGTCTTAGTTAGTTATTTCCGCTTTATTTTATTAGGCTTACCTATGTCATGGTTATACGGACATCATAAATTCTCTTTCAGAATATTTCGTCTAAATTCGATCCCTGCCCTGAAAGGGTCAATGTATTAATACTGATTATGTCTATGAGCAAAGAATCTACATGTCCATATAGATTTCTTGCTAAGAGTTGCGGCAATCCTCACTGTCGTAGGCTGGATTGTACTGGATGCTTTTCTTCCCAAAACAGCAGATCATCTGAAAATCCTGAGCTTGGTAAATAACAATAATGCTGATAACAATAAAAAATAGAAATAAAACACAAAATACATAAATTGATGATAAATTTGCTACACTCTATTGATCCACCCGCTTGTATTTTACCACCATATGGGTGGCATATCTGACATGGCTCTCAGCTATTACCGTAACATATATCTCTCTACAACAGTTTTTTATCACTTGGCTGGTGTATTTTAAAAAAATTACTAAAAAAAATACTAAAAAATTAAACTAAGGACAACAAATACGTATCCTAAAACTAGTATCTTAGTTTCTAATGTCAAACTATTCTCATACCCACATATTTAACAGCCGTAGACTATTGGTAAAGCAAGATGATCAAACAGTTCAAGCTTAATATCCACATTCTTTTGATTTTTTCAAAAGTACGAAAAGAGCTTTTGGGCTTTTTCCAAATATGAATATCTTGCGATAAATAAGCTTTATAGTTAAAGTAGACACCGATGTATTTAAAATAATCGACAATATTTACTTTAATATTATTGAAAGTAAAATTGAAAGACTCTTTACTTTTGAGAAAATTAAAATGCCAGTTTTGCTAATGTTCCCTTGTTACTTCCAGTGTTCACACTATATCTAGCTAAACAATTCAAATAATATTGGAGACTATCAGCATTATCGGAGATGAGACAGTGTCTTCAGCGTAAAGAAGAAAATGTATCTTTAAAAAATGGTCAAAAATATTATCATTTAGCTTGAGATTATTTACATGGTTGTTTTAAGAATGATTCAAGGTAATTTAGGACTAAAGCAAAACGAAGTGGGGAGAGGTTCTCCCTGTCTTACACCAGTATAGCAGCTAAAATAAGCTGTTTTCAGCAAATTTACTTGTACACATGATTCGATGTTGTTATAGATGTGTCTGATAACATTGAAAAGTTTGCCCAAATGAAATTAATTTGATACAAAACCCCGATCGTCACATAGTATCGGCGGTTTCTTTTTTATTAAGAATGATATCGATTAAGATGTTATCGTGAAAACATGGTCCATACATGTAGTCTGATTTTCTAGCAATACTTTATTCGAATTGAAGAAGTTTATAAGCTGGTAAAAAAATCAACTGAATATTTATTCCTCTGTAATTTTCAGGTAATGATTTCGTTTGTTCTATACACAGAAATTATAATAATATATAACAGTACCGTCATTTAATCCCTAGGATGCTGAAATAATTTTGTATGAACCATGGAGACCAAAGCCCTTTTTTCATTTTGAAATCATCCTAAATATCTTAGTTAGCTGTTTCTGTTTCATTTAAATACTTTGTTATGGGTTTACGACCATTACAAATATTTTAATTTTTTCATTGAGGGAATCGACATTCTGACGTCTACAGACGTCAGAATCTGATGTCTACAGACGTCAAATTATGACGTCTGTAGTCGTTCCCTGCGTTGTAAGCTTTCACCGCTGAACACGACTAGAATCTGTTTAATCCATTGTATCAGCAGTTTAACCCTTTAACCGCCGGTGTCGCATATATTCGGGTTTTCATTTTTTATTAGCACATTAAGTACCACTTTTTAAACATGTCAAAGATAAAATGTGACATCAATCAGCAATATTTGAAAACAGTTGACCGCCATATTGTCAAATCTAAATTTTTACTCACTTGAAGTTGTGGATCGCGTCAGCGAGACACAACTTCAAGTGGGTGAAAATTCAGATTGAATAATTTGGCGGTTAAAGGGTTAAGGTACCGGAAAGAAATGAATCACTCAACATCACCATTTGCATCTTATGGTCTCAAATTAAAAAAAAATATCAGTAATTTTCACCCACTTGAAGTTGTGGGTCACGGTAGCAAGGCACATCTTCAAATGGGTAACATTTTGTTCTCTGTAATGTAGCTCTTTACCCCTACAGCGCGGGGATCGACTTTAGACGTCAAAATCTGACGTCTGAAGACGCCAGAGTCTGACGTATAAAGACGATCCCCGTGCTGAAGGAGTAAAATATTTATGATGGCCGTAGACCCATAACATAGGTATTCAAATGAAGCGGACACTTCTGATGATTGCAAATAGAAAAAAAAGGTTGGCTCAGCATTGGCCCAACATCAAGGTATCATGTGTACTGTGATATGTGTTAACTGGATAGCTCTTCTTCATTCACAGTTTCAACTAACTACACTAATTATTGGACGAGCTCGGCCGACCGTGCCGCATGTAATGTATTCAATGAAACTAGCATTCTGCTCAAAAAGAAGTTGCGGGTCATGCAAGTGCAGGGCCATTCAATAACGAGTACTTACATGTAACTCTTACAGCGCGGGGATCGACTTTGGACGTCAGAATATGACGATCCCCGCGCTGTAAGAGTAGAAATAAAAAAAAAACTTTTGGTCTCCATGGTTCATACAAGAATATTTTAGCGATTAAAAGGTTAAATAATGGACGACCGTTCCGCATATAATTTGTTGAATAAAAACAGTATTCTGCTCGAAAAAAAACTGCGGGTCATGTAACACCAGGACCATTTAATAACTAGTATATACACATGCACCCAGCAAGCACGAGACATCGACCCAATGCTGGTCAGCGACAGTGGCCCAACAGTAAGCCAGCATTGAGTTAACGTGTCGTGCTCGCTGGGTAATGATAATGCAATTTGTGAGAACAATGACGTTCAAAAATGCAGACATGATGAGGGTTTGTAAAACCTGGTGTGTTTAATTAAAGAGTCCCCCCATCCCCAGATAAAGGGCACATTGTATGTGTCATTGCATTATCCTGAATTGGCAGGGTATCACAGGACAAACTATAGGCACTGTTTCTCGTGATCCTACGGGTTCTTTCACAACGTAAAGTTCAGTAGAAATTATACGTAAGGTGAAATGAGGTTAAATGATCTCGTTACTGATTCAATCCTGCTAATGATCATCTGATCACAATAATTAAATCCCAGCAAACACGACAACGTTTCAATGTTGTGCCAACGTCATCACCTTTAGTACATCATTTAAACAACATTGGGTGAAGTTTCGCGTTTGCCTTCATAATATACAGGTGGGTCAATGTCAAATGAGGACTGAGAACTATTTTATAAATAATGCCATTACGCAAACATGTTTGATGCTCTAAAGTTTCCATAAAGTTTGACATACCAGAATATAATACATGGTTTCCAAAGTATCTACATGTATCGAATGCAGCCATGCAGCGTGTGTGAGCTGGGACATTATGATTTACTGAACATAATAAACATCCAAAATTGAAATATTATATCAGTTTATGAACGAGTAAGGACAATACGAACATCCATGATTTTTTCCCCTTTTCATTTTTAGCGAATTCCTTTACCCACGCGGATAAACAGTTGTTTGAAATGGTAATGATCTGTATTGAAGGTTTTGTGATATTGAGCAAAATAAAATTTTGCTCTCAGATGGCCATCTCAGATTCTGTATCTGGATGTTTGCCATGGGTATGACAAAGGGTAGCCTGTACATGCCCTTTATTATATATATATATATTTTATATTATATATTATATCATATTCTGAGGCTCTTGCTAATATACAAAGTTATATGAGGTACTAGAACTCCTGTTGCTGCTTCTGCTGCTGTTGTTGTTGTTGATGTTGTTGTTGTTGATGGTTCTGGAGCTACTGCTGTTGCTACTGCTGCTGCTGCTGTTGCTGCTGCTGCTGCTGCTGCTGCTGCTGCTGCTGCTGCTGCTAGTAGCCTATCACTGTTTTTATTGCTGCTGCTACTGCGTAAGTGTGTTTTCCGGCATATCTGGTTGATTCAGTAGGTGTGTGTTCTGGCATACGCACTGATTCTCTGGTTGATTCAGTATGTGTGTATTCTGGCATACGCACTGCTTCTCTGGTTGATTCAGTATGTGTGTATTCCGGCATATCTGGCTGATTCAGTAGGTGTGTATTCCGGCATACGCACTGATTCTCTGGTTGATTCAGTATGTGTGTATTCCGGCATACGCACTGATTCTCTGGTTGATTCAGTATTTGTGTATTCCGGCATATCTGGTTGATTCAGTAGGTGTATGTTCTGGCATACGCACTGATTCTCTGGTTGATTCAGTATGTGTGTATTCCGGCATATCTGGTTGATTCAGTAGGTGTGTATTCTGGCATACGCACTGATTCTCTGGTTGATTCAGTAGGTGTGTATTCTGGCATACGCACTGATTCTCTGGTTGATTCAGTATGTGTGTATTCTGGCATACGCACTAATTCTCTGGTTGATTCAGTATGTGTGTATTCCGGCATATCTGGTTGATTCAGTAGGTGTGTATTCTGGCATACGCACTGATTCTCTGGTTGATTCAGTAGGTGTGTATTCTGGCATACGCACTGATTCTCTGGTTGATTCAGTATGTGTGTATTCTGGCATACGCACTGATTCTCTGGTTGATTCAGTATGTGTGTATTCCGGCATACGCACTGATTCTCTGGTTGGTTCAGTATGTGTGTATTCTGGCATACGCACTGATTCTCTGGTTGATTCAGTATGTGTCTATTCCGGCATACGCACTGATTCTCTGGTTGGTTCAGTATTTGTGTATTCCGGCATACGCACTGATTCTCTGGTTGATTCAGTATTTGTGTATTCCGGCATATCTGGTTGATTCAGTAGGTGTGTATTCCGGCATACGCACTGATTCTCTGGTTGATTCAGTATGTGTGTATTCCGGCATACGCACTGATTCTCTGGTTGGTTCAGTATGTGTGTATTCTGGCATACGCACTGATTCTCTGGTTGATTCAGTATGTGTCTATTCCGGCATACGCACTGATTCTCTGGTTGGTTCAGTATTTGTGTATTCCGGCATGCGCACTGATTCTCTGGTTGATTCAGTATTTGTGTATTCCGGCATATCTGGTTGATTCAGTAGGTGTGTATTCCGGCATACGCACTGATTCTCTGGTTGATTCAGTATTTGTGTATTCCGGCATACGCACTGATTCTCTGGTTGATTCAGTATGTGTGTATTCCGGCATATCTGGTTGATTCAGTAGGTGTGTATTCTGGCATACGCACTGATTCTCTGGTTGATTCAGTAGGTGTGTATTCTGGCATACGCACTGATTCTCTGGTTGATTCAGTATTTGTGTATCCCGGCATACGCACTGATTCTCTGGTTGATTCAGTATGTGTGTATTCCGGCATACGCACTGATTCTCTGGTTGGTTCAGTATTTGTGTATTCCGGCATACGCACTGATTCTCTGGTTGATTCAGTATTTGTGTATTTCGGCATATCTGGTTGATTCAGTAGGTGTGTATTCCGGCATACGCACTGATTCTCTGGTTGATTCAGTATTTGTGTATTCCGGCATACGCACTGATTCTCTGGTTGATTCAGTATGTGTGTATTCCGGCATATCTGGTTGATGCAGTAGGTGTGTATTCTGGCATACGCACTGATTCTCTGGTTGATTCAGTAGGTGTGTATTCCGGCATACGCACTGATTCTCTGGTTGATTCAGTATTTGTGTATTCCGGCATACGCACTGATTCTCTGGTTGATTCAGTATGTGTGTATTCCGGCATATCTGGTTGATTCAGTAGGTGTGTATTCTGGCATACGCACTGATTCTCTGGTTGATTCAGTAGGTGTGTATTCTGGCATACGCACTGATTCTCTGGTTGATTCAGTATGTGTGTATTCTGGCATACGCACTGATTCTCTGGTTGATTCAGTATGTGTGTATTCCGGCATATCTGGTTGATTCAGTAGGTGTGTATTCCGGCATACGCACTGATTCTCTGGTTGATTCAGTATGTGTGTATTCCGGCATACGCACTGATTCTCTGGTTGGTTCAGTATGTGTGTATTCTGGCATACGCGCTGATTCTCTGGTTGATTCAGTATGTGTCTATTCCGGCATACGCACTGATTCTCTGGTTGGTTCAGTATTTGTGTATTCCGGCATACGCACTGATTCTCTGGTTGATTCAGTATTTGTGTATTTCGGCATATCTGGTTGATTCAGTAGGTGTGTATTCCGGCATACGCACTGATTCTCTGGTTGATTCAGTATTTGTGTATTCCGGCATACGCACTGATTCTCTGGTTGATTCAGTATTTGTGTATTCCGGCATATCTGGTTGATTCAGTATGTGTGTGGTCTGGCATACGCACTGATTCTCTGGTTGATTCAGTAAGTGTGTATTATGGCATACGCACTGATTCTCTGGTTGATTCAGCAGGTGTGTATTCTGGCATACGCACAGATTCTTGGTTTATTCAGTAAGTGTGTATTTTGGCACACGCACCGATTATCTGGTTGATGCAATAGGTGTGTATTCTGGAATATGCATCGATTCTCTGGTGGATTCAGTAAGTGTGTATTCTGGAATACGCACTGATTCTCTGGTTGATTCAGCTGGTGTGTATTCTGGCATACGCACAGATTCTCTGGTTGATTCAGTAAGTGTGTATTCCGGAATACGCACTGATTCTCTGGTTGATTCAGTAAGTGTGTATTCTGGAATACGCACTGATTCTCTGGTTGATTCAGTAGGTGTGTTACCGATTCCCTGATTTATTGAGAAGGTGTGTCTTTTGGCATAAGCACCGATTATCTTGGTTGATTCAGTAAGTGTGTATTCTGGCATACGCACAGACTCTCTGGTGTATTTAGTAAGTGTGTATTCTGGCAGACGCACCGATTCTCTGGTTTATTTAGTAAGAAAGTATTCTGGCATACGCACCGACTCTCTGGTGTGCTCAGTAGGTGTGTATTATGGCATACGCACCGACTCTCTTGTTTATTCAGTAAATATCTTCTGGCATACACACAGTTTCTCTGGTTGATTCAGTAGATATCTTCTAGCATACGCACCATTTCTCTGGTTGATTCATTAGTTGTGTATTTTGGCATACGAACAGATTCTCTTGTTGATTCAATAAGTGTCCTCTGCATTTCTGATGGCCGTACACCCATACCATAGGCTCAAATGAAGCGGAAAGAGCTAAGACATTTATGATGATTTCAAATTGATTTGAAGTTTATCAGTGTTTATACAATTTTCGTCTTCAAATGAAAAAACAGAATGGGACATTAGAAAATGACTTTTGTGTATGTTTTAGGTGCATTTAATTACTACACTGCCTAGGTGACGACTATTTTGTTCGCCGTGTAGACAGCGTACACGTTTGCTCATTATTAATACGTTCTAGCTCGACAGCTTACATGTTTAGTCATTATTAATAGCTCTATCTCTGAAGATATATTCTCGGCTATTATAAATAATTAACGACCTAGTTTTATATGATCGCAATTAGTGAATTCCATATGTGTGCCTTCCTACACATTGACATCACGCCCGCCTTTAATTAATTTTAAATTACTTGCGTACATTCCAGCCAGCCCAATTAGCATAGTTTACTAGGGCAGTCAATATGTGTGAATGTCAACCGGAAGGTCATATTATATTTTAAAGTATTGATAAGTGTGTCCTGCTGCTTACCTGATGAATACCGGCATATTTTTCAAAACATACCTTGGAAACACATTTTAGCCTATTACGCTAAAATATCTTTATACAAACCATTGACATCAAAGATTTGTATTCCCCGCCCGTAGGGGAAGGGGGATTTTAGTCGTGCCAGGACTCTGTCCGGCGTCCGGCGTTTGGCGTCCGGTATCACGTTTTTTGTGGGTGCTAAAACTCAAAAACTAATGGTCAATTTTTTTTGAAATTTAAACATGACATGGGAATGTGTAAGTGCATTTTTAAAGATGCTACTGAAATTCAAAATGGCCGCCAGAGGTCAACTCCAAAAAAAATTGTGGGCGCAAAAACTAAAGACTTAGTCAGAAATTATTCAAATTTTACTATCACATTCCGCACCATATGGAGATGTGCAGGTGACTTTTTCAGGGTTTTACTGAAATTCAAAATGGCCGCCACTGATCAACTTCAATTTTTTGGTGGGCGCAAAAACTCGAAAAATTTGTTTGGTCAATTAGTTTTAAATTTTCACATCACATTCCTAGCAACTTGTGGATGTGCAATTGATTTTTTGAAGATGCTACCAAAATTCAAAATGACCGCCAGAAGTCTACTCCAAAATTTTTTGTGGGCGCAAAAACTTTAAAACTTAACGTCAGAAATTATTCAAATTTTACAATCACATTCCCCACGATATGGAGATGTTGCATGTGATTTTTTCAAGGTTTCGCAGAAATTCAAAATGGCCGCCGTGCTTGAACTTCATAATTTTTTGTTGGCGCAAAAACGCAAGAAATGAAGTCAGGAAATAATGTGCAGGTGATTTTACTTAAATTTAAAATGGCCACCACAAGTCGACTTTCTAAATATTTGTGACCGCAATAACACTAACCTAATTTATGGCGGGGGATGATATAGAATTTTAGTCCTCTCGTTTTCAATTTGAAATCATCATACATGTCTTAGTTAGCTCTTTCTACTTCATTTGAATACCTATGTTATGGGTCAACATGGTCAATGGCTATTGAAAATTTTGCAATACTTTCAGTGCGGGGTCGACTTTAGACGTCCAAATTTGACTCTGCGCTGAAAGGGTCAACCGTAGAAAACCGTATTTAAAGTGTCAGCTGCCAATATTATGCAGGTTGTGCGCATGTATGCGTGTGTGTCAGAATTGTAAGCTGTCTGTAGTTGATCACATATTTATGAAGTGTAATACTTTACTACATGTAATACGCCAGTTATCTGTATTTATTTATATAATACTCCTTTGGATATACTGCAGGCCATACTCACTAAATACAGAAGTATAATATAATCATTATAATCATTATAATTTGTATTGATAGCTATGTGTATGTTTTATTGCAGCCACATGTGTGGGAGCTGACATTTGAGCTGCAGAATGTCTGAGATCCAACTCTCTCAGAAGTATATGATAATCATATAATCATTATTGTTACTGCTATGTTACATTATTAATTGTTATGTTTAAATTGAATTGAATTTTGTTTCAGCCACATGTGTGGGAGCTGACATTAGAGGTTCACATTATGTGAGGCCCTACGCACTAAACTCAGAAGAATAATATAATTATATAAACATTATTTGTTATTGAGACCTATGTATGTTTTGTTGCAGCAAGGAGGTTATATGGATATCCTATAACCTCCTTGGTTGCAGCCACATATGTGGGAGCTGATATTTGAGCTGCACAATGTCTGAGGCCCTACTCACTGAACTCAGAAGTATAATATAATTATATAATCATCAATTGTTATTGAGAGCTATGTATGTTTTGTTGCAGCCACATATTTGGGAGGTGACATTTGAGGTTCACAATATCTGAGGCTGTACTCGTATACTCATTGTATTTGTTACTGAGAGCTCCGAATATTTTTTTTCAGCCACATGTGTCGGAGCTGACATTTGAGGTGGACAATATCTGAGGTGCTACTCATATAATCATCATTATTATTGTTACTGAGAACTCTGTATGCTTTGTTGCAGCCACATATGTCGGATTCTGACATTTGAGGTTCACAATGTCTGAGGCGCCTTATGAGGACGGTCACCAGCAGTACAGGGGCTCAGAACCAGGGGGGGACGAGGACACGGATACCCGATATATGTTCTTCGCAGTGTTTGGAGTGATTTTACCCATCTTAGTCATCCTGGGCTGTATTGGTAACTTGTCAGCGTTTGTGGTGCTCCAGCACAGTAAGCTACGTAATCCCCACACTGTGTATCTGTCGGCTCTGTTCCTCATAGAGACGGCATATCTGGTGTGTGCGATGGTGACTGAGAGCCCATTCACCTGGTACATGTACAACAAACATGACTTTGACTCGGCATATAATGATTATCTGGAGACATTGCAGGCCATCTGGATTCACGCTAACACTGCCTTACTCATCTGTAACTGTCTCGTCATATGGCTGTCACTGGCCATGGTGGCTGAACAGTACATGTTGATGTTCCATCCACTGAGGGCCCTGGACCGTCATCAAGGAGGTGAAAGCAGTATGAAGATGGTGATTAGTGTGATAGGCTTATCTCTTGTCCTTCATCTCATTTACTTCTTCAAGTACAGGCTACACCAGGGGCGCTATAACCCAAGTGAGACGCTCCAGAAGATATGTCTCTCAGAAATGTATCTACAAAACTCCATGCAGTCATTTGACAAGTTCATCTACCCTGTTCTATCTATGGTGTTACCATGGCTGATAACACTTATATTGCTCTGCATTATCATCAAGAGCCTCATAGAGGAAGCTAGTATCAGATATGATGTTCAGAGGAATATCCCCACAGTTGCAATACCTATGGATCCGGATCAGCTGAGGGTATTTAAATCTAGTCGCTCATTGCGGACCCTGGTGGTACTGGGGATTTTCTTCCTTGTGTTGTGCGGTACTAACATTGCCATGTTCCTGGTCACCCTTCCCACTCTATATACCAGTGATCTAGCCAATGCCTACGAGTGTCACACCGCCGTTGTGGATGTCAGATTCAACAAGCAGGCATATTGGGTAGAAATCCTCTACATTTACTCCATCTCCATCTACTCAGCCATCAACTTCCCTGTCTTCTTTATCTGCTCTACTGCTTTCCGTGGAGTATGTCGTGAGACAGTGAGAGACACGATCATCCTTATACGACACACCTACATACACGTTACCAAGTGTATGAGAGGTGAAATGGCAGAGTCTGTCCTGCTGAAGCAATTGATGGATAGAGTGAAGAAGCAGCCTGATTTAGGTCGCCTGACAGCTCATACTGGTGATATAAACAGAGCGTACGTCTTAGATGACTCCATGTCCAGACCGCCCAGTACAGATATCACCACATATAGCACTGGTAAAGACACTGCCTCACATACAGGGATGCCACCTGCCATCAAAATAGCGTACTACGAGGACAGTCAGAGACCTGTACGTACCACTCTCATTTAGAAATACTATCTTCACCAACAACTCCCATATGACTCTGATTTATAGATATTGTAACCCTTTAACCCTTAACCCTTTAACCGCCGGTGTCGTATATATTCGGGTTTTCATTTATTATTAGCACATTGAGTACCACCTTTTAAACATGTTAAAGATAAAATGTGACATCAATCAGCAAATTTTGAAAACAGTTGACCTCCATTTCGTCAAATCCGAATAATTTTCACTCATTTGAAGTTGTGGATCGCGTTAGCGAGACACAACTTCAAGTGAGTGAAAATTCAGACTGAATAATTTGGCGGTTAAAGGGTTAAAGCGCTGAATTTTTTTATGAAAACCGTAAAGACCAAAGGATTTTTTTCAATTTGAAATCATCAGAAATGTCTCATTCAGCTCTTTCCGATTCATTTGAATACCTATTTTATGGGTCTACGGCCATTAGAAATATTTTAATTCCTACAGTGCTGTTGTCGTCAGAATGTGACGTCTACAGACGTCAGATTATGACGACAAAAGTATATCCCCGCGCTGTAACGGTTAAACCCTCACGATGCATCAAAGCATTATTCTGCATTACCTGATTACTGAAGAATAACTCAATTTCCTACACATAGGGGTTTCAGAATGACATTTCTTTTAGAACAGTTTTAACATTAGCAATATATTTTGCTCATTTGCCACCAACTTCAAGTGATCTTCATCCACTACAAGTCGAGAATTGCGACAGCAATTCCCGGGTTGTAGTGGATGAAGATGACAATGGTGAATCCTGGCTTGACGGGGATTAAGTAATAAACTCTTATTATATTAATATATAGGCCTACTGATAAGCCTACTAGCTATTAAAGCAGATAGTCGTTTCGCTTCACTGATTCATAAATTTTTTTTGACGGACCTCAATCCTTAGAAAGTTGACCATGTTATGCATGCGGGTGGGCCCACAACTAATACTCAGCGAATCGTGACGATCCACCTACTTTAAGTGGATGATCTTTCAGTCAGCACTACCCAGCCTAACCAGGCAGGCCTGAATGATCATTTATATTTTGGTTCCTTAATATGGCCATATATGTCAACATTTTGGCTCCTTGA
Organism: Flabesymbios commensalis; assembly: GCA_964017125.1. Classification (NCBI taxonomy): domain Eukaryota; kingdom Metazoa; phylum Annelida; class Polychaeta; order Terebellida; family Flabelligeridae; genus Flabesymbios; species Flabesymbios commensalis. The sequence goes on from OZ024918.1 coordinate 57,260,828, forward strand.
TATGGCCATATATGTCAAAATTTAAAGACGCAATTTTAGTCTATGGACATATTGACATATTAAGGAGCCAGAATAATGATTTGTGATGATTTTTAGCCTGATTGTGTTGATTAAATCTGTATCTTTTCGTGCTAGTTTTAATCGAGAAAAGATAACAAAGGATAGGAGCAAGTCAGGTGGAAATACATGTTGTATTTTAATGCTAACTCTTAAACCGCTGAGTTATATAATTTCAATTTTAATCCACTTGAAGTTCTGTCTCGCTACCGCAACACAACTTTATGTGGCTGAAAATTGCTGCTTAAACACTCACATTTCATTCCCAATAACTGCAATTTAGCCTGGTAATCAATAAATTTAAAACGTCTGTAGTCGTCCTTAATGAAATGAGGGTTATCCCCATTTCACAATGTTTCTGTGTGATTATTGTGTTAGTTCTTACATTACAACATAGATGCTAAGATTACATGTTATCTATTTCTACAGTTCACGCTGGTTAATCTCTCATACACTCCCACACACAGATTTACACACGGCCAGTTTGTCTAGGCGTTTAAACCCTTTGTTCTAAGGAATGGCACCATTAAAGCTTCAGGGGGGGGGGGGGGGGAGGGCTGGAGTATTTTGAAATAAATATTTTGAGAGACTGGAAGAAATAATTGTCTCAAATAATTTGTTCTCTCACTTCTCTCGGCATCATTAAATTACTCTCACATTTGTGCAGCCTTGCTTCGCTCATCTCCTTAACTCCCATATCAATACTAAGCCTAGTTTGGATCCAGCTTTGTAGACAGAAAAATAAATTCTAAGAAAGTGAAATAAATATTTGGCTTGAGGTTCAGTGTGAAATGAACAAAATATTGCAGACAGGAGGTGAAATAAAAAAAAAATTCAGTTCAAAAACTACAGCTCCCCCTCCTAATTATTGAATGGTCCCCCCCCCCATGATTATTCCGTATTATCTGCCGATTGAATCACTGCTATTCGGAATGAAATATTGTTTATACATCACGATTCTCAAATGTTTTGGTCTCAAATTAACAAACATACTTAAAGTTGTGGGTGAACATTGAAATTATTTAATTTAGCGGTTTAAGGGGTAATTAAGCACACAAACAACGTGGTGATGCCACACAAGTAATTTATACCTCGTAGGTAAATGATTATCATAAATGTGTATTTTCCTACTTTGCAGAGCGTACTTTTAAACTTTTGCCTCCACAATTCACATCAGTGACACAAATCTCGATAATTATTTCAAAAGTTGTAGATTCACCAACTGTATATTTTGCTTAAGATTGAACAAATTATTTCATCCTCGAACACAGTGGCAATAAATAACTAGAAGCAATAGGCGTCACTAGATTTTGAATTTTGTTCTGCTATTCGCTCTTGATTGACGTACATCTTACTCAAAGTGAGGTTTTAACCTTTTCACTACCATACATGACGGAAATTTCCGTCGTCATTCGTCAATGAACGTAACCATAAAATGACACAAATTTTCGTCAAATATATACTACATTTATGTATTTTTCGTCATTTGAAGCTGGAAATTGCGTCAGCAATTCCAGCTTCAAATGACGAAAAATAGAACTCGAACACCAGTATATCTGGATCCTGGCATGCACCCCGGCCTGGAAGTCAAAGGGTTAAATCTCATATTATGAATTTGTAATAAATGGCTTTTTCTATCAACATTGCATGTTATGTATATATACACACTGTGAATAGTACATGTTGAATTGTTTTATGTACGATCCCGAAGGGAGTATGTACATATAATCTGTACATACAATATCATTTTGTGCACAATGTCATGTCACGTCTCGTACACTACTGTGTTTGTCCTGCAGATATTATGAGAAATTGTGTGTATGCAATAATTGACACTCCTTTATATCTGTTATATATACATTAAATGTAATAACTGTAATATTCTACTTTAATTTATAAATCGCATGTTACAAAATATGTAGTTACCCATTAGGCTACAACGCGGGGATTGACTTTAGACGTCAGAATCTGTGACGTCTAAAGTCAATCCCCGCACTGTAAGAACTAAAATATTTATAATGGCCGTAGACCCATAAGATATGAATTCAAATGAAGCAAAAAGAGATAAAAATAAATCTAAGATGATTTCAATTAAAAAACCCTTTGGTCTCCATGGTTTATACAAAAATATGCCAGGCTGCCTATATTGTAAAGTCTTCTGGCCCAATTTAGCCTGTCTGTGCACAAAAGTGGCATAAAGCCCGATTCATTTCATTTTTGTAAAGTCTACCTGCTGCTTCTCAACAATTTATTGAGTGACGGTTGCAAATTAAACCCGTGGTCCACTGTTAAAGCCGCATGCATTGACAGTCGGTAATCTCAGTAATTTCTGAGGTATTATCATATTCTGTTGTATGTGTAAAAACATTTTCAGAGTGAGAAATATAAAATTTATGATGTAATACCCCTCTTTATCAGTTTGTCATTTCGAAATTAAAAACATTCACGTAAGCTAACGACTGAAACATTTTTAGGTATCGTATCATCATGATCATAATTTGTATATATATGATGGAGAATTTCCAAAGTTATATGGCGTGATGCTTTGTTGGCGCCTTTGTCCTGCGTATTATGTCCCTTTAACCTGTTTTTACACGTGGTCACTCAACACGATTTTTAATAATATATTTCTATGTATAGTACGTAGAATCAATGTGGTTTTAAGGCTGGTCCAGCGTCGTTGACGGTGACTTGCGTTAACCTTTACACCGCCAAATTAAATAGTTTAAATTTTCATCAAATTGAAATGATGTCTCGCTACCGCGACCAACAACTTCGCTGTTTGTAGATCAACATAAACCCTTACAGCGCTGAAATATTTTTGTATAAACCATGAAGAACAACGTTTTTTTTTAATTTTAATTCTCCTTAAATATCTTGGTTAGATGTATCCGCTTCATTTGTTACTGGTCTACGTTCTTTATAAACTTGTTCATTCTTTCAATGTAGGGGTCGACTATAGACGTCATAATCTGACGTCTATAGTCGATCCCAGCGCTAGAAGGGATAAGCAGAGGTGAGACAGCGTTTTATGCTGAGTAGTAAACATATTTTAAATAACATCCTATGGTAACTTCTCAGCAAACATAAGACATTGATTATGAAAGAGTTTCGATCCAAGTCTGGTATTCTACCCCCGACCAACCGAAGACTGGCTTAGCCTGTCACATGACGAGATCGGCTAATCGCCGTCTTGTTATTTAAATTAGGAGGTATAATACCATGTTGGAACTCCCAGGGCCCATATTCTCATACGAATAACGATATATTGTGGGCTTCGGGAAGCCTATGATATAGTAATTTGTACGAAAATACGGCCCTCTGGGATTCAGTTTTTCACATTTTTTCGCCCATACTGAATGACGAAACCTTTATTAACGTCTGGAAGAGTAGCTCGTACCATTACTTGTGTGGTATTGTTAATATATATCATTAGGCAATATTGACAAGAGGCACAGTTTGTCTTTACAAAAGTTTTTCAGCACTTTTCACAGAAGGGCAGGCGTAAATATATGTATAAATGTGTTTGTTTTCTAAGTCATATCGTGTTGTAATGAACAAATATTTAAAACAGGCAGTGTCTATTTGCCCCATGACGTTGTGTGAAGCCGACAATAAAGAATAATTTTATTATTACTACACTTGTGTATACATTTTATATACGCGTTACGCCGTTGAAAGGGTTTGAATGTTAAAATAAGCACATTTTCATTTGATAAAATACAGGCTCAACATATGTTATATGTTGTAGCCATTGCTATTTAACTGCTATTTGTATTTATTGAAAATATTTTTTGTTATTTGATACTGACATGTATGTAACAAAAGTCTTGTTCAAAAGAATAAAAAAATGAAGATCATCTTTGTTGAGCTTGTAAGTTTATGATCATAATATATGTGTATTACAATACTAGCAATGACTTTGTCGTGCAACAAATAAATAAATAAACCTATTTTGGAGTATTTGTTTGTTTTTAATACTTTACCATGTGACTGGGAAACACGCCAGCACTGTACATGAGTGAGCGAGCCACGCTGCCTGTATGGCAGTGAATATTCTCACATGCTCTCGGTAGGATTTGTGCGAGTCCCAAACTTCAATCTAAAACACTTGACGATATAATCTAGACCCACCTGATTTTAAATTTTCACTCGAATGCTGTTCACCTACATTGCAAAATTTTCATAAGTATTGATTAAGGGGGGGGGCGGTGTTAATTAACAACATTCACTGTACATTTAACATGCATACACGCGATGTGTACGCGTATCGCGACATTTTTTAATGTATACAAGGATGAGTTTATATAAAGTAATTATTCACCTTCCCTCTTCTAATCTGGGATTTATTTTTACAGCATAACGTTTTGTTTCTGTATATATCCCCTGTCGTGAGTTTTTTCGTCTTGTTTTTTTTTAAGGATGTGCTTTAAAATGTATAATTTTAACAATATTTAGGCATTTTAATCTTCTATGCAAGTATCCAAATTGAAACGGGTTAAAACAATACATAGCAAGTAATATTGTCATTATTAATATTATTATTATTATTAAAAATATATATATATATATATATATATATACTGTGGTTAATATAGAGCTGATATATGATATGTATTGAAAACAACTCTTTCGCATGCAACTCTTTCGCATGTGCAAGTCATTCCATACAGAATATTTTAAGCATTGTAAGTGTCCGTATGGTCACTGTGTGGCTCCACCTCACGGTCTACTACGAGTACTATAAGAAATCATTCACCAGATGTCCTCAGTAACAGTCACATATAAAACAGAAATTCGGATCATAGTAGTTGAATAGTCAAATAAAATAAGGATGGTTTCAACCTTCCATGGTCTGGCATGTATATCTTGAGTGGCACATATCTATCTGAACACTTCTAGTGTGGTGTAGAAATCTATGTCTGCAACAACGCATTTCAAAAGAGATGTTTTCTGTGTCTCTTATTTTAATTGTCCTGGTGATATGAGCTGAATGATTTTAAGGAAATAAATAATACAAAAATGCACATTATTTCAGTTTAATATATTTTCAAAAGCAAATGATAATAACAGTAATATGATTTTTTTAAACACAAATGCCGATATCATTTTAACTCATTCTTTATATTTTCAGCACTCAATTCTATTTCGGACGTAAGATTTTTTTTCCTGTGTTTAGACATGTCACCCCCGCATATTTGCATTTTTGTAAGCATTTATTTGCATTAATAACTACTTTTGATGGCTTTTGTAACACCAATAGCATCTCCAACTGTTCCACTTCTCATGTAGCCTCGGATCCGTATCTGAGGTGAGAACATTTGGTGAAATTTTTTTTTAGTTCAGTAAAAAAATCGTTTACAGCCAAATATATAGCCTATGTAACTACGGTCAATAAATGTGTGTCTCCTAAATGCAAGCATTTTGTTTGAAGTGGTAATTAGTTGGCCATGAGTAGAGCTTCCGATGGTAGAAGTGTTTTTTTTGCTTGCATTGTGTACTGTGAAAGCTATCAAGAGTGCATTTGATAAAGTGTATGTTGTTGGTGGCTGTATGAACCGGCTCTCCTAAATGACCGTAGTTGCCAAATACCATCAACTTAAAAGCCTCAGCTGCTAAAGACGACATGACTCAGCAAAATACAAGCTTTGTCCGGTAACAGTCTTTGTTTCTAAGTTTGTATATAGTTCCACCTCAAATCAGGCGGTTTGATTTAAATAGAAAAATAAGAATACATTAAGTGAGTTTTAAGGAAATAATAAGGCATGTTATCAAATTCAAGCTTCAAATGAAGAAAATAGGTCAATTTAATAAAAAATAGACATTTTTAAATTTAATTATTTGAGTAACTGAGCATGTACCACGTACTATTTATTGACCCTACACGCTAAATTATATAACTTAAGCTGCCACCCACTTGAAGCTGTGTCTCGTGATAGAAAATAACTTGAAGAGAGAGAGAGAGTATATATAGAAAGAACATTTTCATGAAACTGTTTTTAGAATATTAAGCGATATTTTTTTTGTGGATGACGAGGCAAATTCAGGTTTGAAAGGTTTAAACTATGTAGTGCGGTGACCGTCTTTATACGTCAGAATCTGACGTATAAAGACGTACATTAGGGTGTATGTGTTCTTATAGATGCCTGTTCTGGTCGGTATATCAGCATATTACATTTATTACCTAAGTACGTTCCGCATCATTTGAACACCTATCTTATGGGTCTACGAACATCAGGAATTGTCTTTCAGAGTGCGGATTAACTTTAAACGTCATATTCTGACGCGCTGAAGCGGTTATTCTTTGGAGAATGGAGTGGATGGAAAATAACTAACCCAATTCAAAGCATTTACGAACTGGAAATCATAAAATAAGAATAACTAACCCAATCCAAAGCATTAACGAAGTGGAATTCATTGTAGTCATGACATGACTAACGCATGCTACTTCTTACGAACCTCTACAATTGTATGTGTGTATGTTTGTGAATACTTAGAAAAATGAACCGCAAAACAACTAGACAATTCTGAGAAAAATACAAGAACGTAACATGATGAAGAGGAAATAAACATAACTTTGAATGTTGTGTCATTAACCCTTACAGCGAACACAATATTTACTCTGTGAGGTAATTTGGGGCTGAGCATACCACCTTGCAGGACACTATATGTGCTTTTTAACAGCACTCAGCTTTAGAGAACATACTCTTTATTACATTTAGAAAATTGCCATTTATTCCTCTGCTAAGTAACTTATCAGTCCAGGAACATTAGGTTTTGAGGTGGAATAAATTCGTACCAAGCTGATTCAAGAACTACACATATAAAAATATACATGTATTTACCAAGCTCTGCTCTTTCAAAACTGCATTTCGGCGGCCATCTTCAATTTTAGTACTTTCTCGAACTGAGATTCTTGGGGACTTTTATAATGTTTTTTTCAGGACTATTTTCTGAGAGGAAAGTATTATGAGGCTAATTTTCCTGGACTATATAGTACAGTGCTTATCTGTCACTGTAGTCAAATGATTTTGTAAAATCAACAAAACATGTATACAAGGGCTTTGAAAGACGCCTGTGTTTTTCTATAATGGCACATAGTATAACTATATTATCAGTTGTCCAGGAGTTACTTCTAAAGCCGGCCTGAAAAAGATCAATATCATTGCATACATCATTTTTGCTGTTCATCACTCTTTTTATTCGTTTTTTTGTCACTCGTTTGTTTGTTCGCTTGCTTGTTTGGTCGTTTGTTCGTATATTTGCTCATTTGTTTGTTTGTTTGTTTGTCTGTTTGTTCGACAGAAATAAAAAAAGTGCCGATTAAAAGAAAATTAAAAAACGAGAAAATAATCAAGAAATAAGAAAAAAGAACAGACGAACGATAAAAAAATCGACAAAGAATTTACAAATCTACAAACGAAAAATAAATTGACGATCAAAAAAGACTGGGTCACAGTAGGTCTATCCCCACAAACAAAAATAATGGTAAAAATCTATCTAATTCACGGAGTTCCCAGCATTGAATCAAAATCTGACTATATTCTAAAATATTTAAACAAGATCGGGCCGAGTACGCTGCGTCTCTGTTACAGAGCCCCCCCCCCTAAAAAACAATTGGAGCTATAAAAATGGACCAGGACCATCATGTGTGGACAGTATGTGCGTGTGTACGTACAACTGATGATACTACTGACTAATTTTAGTAGCATTGTTTGGCTACAGTACACCAGCGTTCGGGCGAGTACATCGACGCAGTACTTGGTTACAAGTACATTAAAATCTTCAAGTACAATACAAGTACAGGGTTTTGCGAAATGTACTTAGATACTAACGAAGTACATTGCAAATGTACTCAGGTACAATTGCCAAGTACCATGTACCAGTGTATAATATAACGCATACAAATATACCGGTAAACGCATAAATAAAGACACAAACGTCATACTGAGTTTTATTCGTTGCATATTGGTGTATTGAAAGATATAAACAGTCAATGTGGGCTCAATAAATTGCTTTTTCATTGTATCTTCATGTATCGAAAAATATCAGGTCAATGTTGGATCAATACAATGCTTATTCGTTGCATATTGCGGTACTAATTTTGCTGAAAGCCTACTTTAGAAAAAAATTGTGTACCTTTCTTTTGAGATGTTTATGGAGATTTGTTGTGGCCTTCACACAGTTACAAATCATAGTATGACAATGTGTGCACTCAACTTTAAAATTACATCGTTTGGAACTAACTCAACCTCAGGGTAGATAAAATTGCGAAATACAGGTGACGGACTCTCTGTGGTAGTGTGTATTTTAATAGATCTTATTTGGGTATATCTGATTATAACTATTGTGTAGATGTAAATAGCGTGATGTGAACTTCAGCCTTATCATAAGCAAATGATAGTTTGGCTTTAAAACGCCTGCGTCTTTTGTACCCTCTGTGGAAAATTCCGTTTAGACAACGAGAATAGAATCCATTAATTAAACGATAGATACAATAACGGATTTTTTTTTAGAAAAAAATCCCCAACGCAAAAAATAGTTAGAATGATATTCATTTAGGTGGGGGGTCGACCTGAGCTGATATTACATGAGTAAACAAACCATTAAGACTGGTCTGTCACACACATCCACTACAGCGGGCAATGATCCAATGCTGGCATATTAATGGCTGTGTAATCCACAACTAAGACAACGTCTCAAAGTACAAAGAACAAGCAAATACTCGAAAAAAACAACATAAGTACAGGTAAGTACAAGTACCAATGTACTTGACCCCAAGCCTGCAGTACACTGCTAATAAGTGGTGTTCGCTGAAGTTTTGGAGAAATAATAAAAGTGGATCCAAATTTCAATTTTGTCAACCATATTCTATTAAACAAAATAAATGATAAATTCTATATATAGTATGCACTTCATCCTGTTTATTTTGTATGATGAAAGATACAACAGTAGAGATATACAGTAACTATAGTAACTATGTATCATAATATTGTTGTAATGAATAAAACAGGTGGTTTATGTAATCACGTGGATCAAGTATCCTTAGTGAAGGTCAATTAACAGTCGGTGATTTCGTTCAGATCTTTCTCGCTCTTCATTTTTACACACATGGATGAAGATCATTAGAGTTGGCTCCGATATCCACACTGACCTGGAAACAAATGACAACGTAAGCTTTAGGCTAGTCCTGTAAGTGATCTCCACATAGTCAAACTATTATTATCACTGTTTCATACATATTTATCTACATATATTCATTTGCATTTTATTTTTGTACACTACCGTTACTTTAGATTCGTTTTCATATTCAAACACAGTATAGTCAGATCCAGACAGCGTATGCTCATGTATATGTAAAAAATAAAAATTGCAAATTAAAAAATAATTTATTGTCAACTGTATCCATATCACCCTTTTTGTGAGCAAGAATACATAGAGGGTTGGGCGATAATGTGTTGAATACAAATAAATATGCCTATTTTGTAAGAAGACAACTTTAATTTTTTTTCTTTTAATTTTGGGCAGAAACACAGTGTTATTTTATGTAATACCGAATTGTTATATATCAAATAAAAACCAAGAACGTGTTGATTGTGATGGAGTGAAACCCAGAACGTGTTTATTATGATGGAGTAAAACCCAGAATGTGTTGATTGTGATGGAGTAAAACCCAGAAAGTGTCTATTGTGATGGAGTAAAACCCAGGACGTGTTTTTTGTAATGGAGTAAAACCCAGGAAGTGCTGATCATGATGGAGTAAAACCCAGAACGTGTTTATTGTAATGGAGTAAAACCCAGGAAGTGTTGATCATGATGGAGTAAAACCCAAAACGTGTCTATTGTGAACCCAGAACAAGTTTATTGTAATGGAGTAAAACCCAGGAAGGGTTGATTATGATGGAGTAAACCACAGAACGTGTTTATTGTGATGGAGTGAAACCCAGGAAGGGCTGATTATGATGGAAACCCGAAACATGTTTATTTTACTGGAGTAAACCCCAGAACATGTTTATGGTGATGTAGTGAAGCCCAGAAAGTTTTTATTGTGATGAAGTATAACACTTGTCTATGAATTTATTCAAAATTTAGCACAAGGTTCATCAACCTAAGACATATGATTGAATGGTCAGCATCAGATTTTGTGATTTTCTCAGTGAAATATATTGTTTTTTGCTATAATGGTAATTTTGTGCAGCCAAAGGAAAATATACTTATGTTCTATTTTACTATGTGTAACAAACCACGAGCCTTAAACCCTTCAACCGCCAAATTATGCAATTTGAATTTTCACCCACTTGAAGTTGTGTCTCGCTGACGCGATCCACAACTTCAAGTGAGTGAAAATTATTCAGCTTGGACAAAATGGCGGTCAACTCTTTTCAAATCTTGCTGATTGATTTCACATTTTATCTTTAACATATTTAAAATGTGGTACTTAATGTGCAAATAAAAAATGAAAACCCGAATATATGCAAAGGGTTAGATATAAACAACTTACTTGGCAGATGTCTCCAATGAAGAATTCGTTATCGCTGTTAGAGCCTGTGTAGCCAATCACAAAGCCACAACCACGTGGAGTGATGGTGCCTGAAAACAAAAAAAATACTTAAAGAAAATCACATTTTTATAAAGCCAAATAATGACATAACTGTAGCAAACCATAATCATTCGTTTTCTGTTTGCGCTCTAATTGACAAGGAATAATCCCACACTGGCCATCGCTAGCATTCACAGAAAAAAACAGTTTGTGTGTCAAGTAATACCTGAAGTCCATTTAGAGGAAATACAATATATCAATATTACCAAGAACTATATTACCAAACCGTTCTTAAGGTATTGTAATACAGAAATTCATGTGTAAAATAGATGGTCTGCTCATATCTTAAATGGTTTGTTTACGAAGTGACTAAATTATAGCAGTCTATATTAACCAGTACATTTGTGTCATAACCTATTAGCAGTATAGTGGAACACCCTAACTTTTTGAATAGGCCCAATACACGATCAAGTCAATACAATTCCGATTTCATACTAATCAGAGTATAGTACCAACCTGTAGGATTGGAGCTTGCTACGGGTCCAAGGCAGTTACCACCGACACAGTTGTTGTATTCAGCATCAGTCATCAAGTAAAGGTTCCAGCTGTTGGGAGACAAATCCTGCTCGTAGATAAATACGGCGTGGTAGCTCACTCCAGATAGGATCTGTACAAACAGAACAACTGATTGTGTAGTTATTCAGCAAATACCAGACGGTGATCAAATGCTGGTTTGATGATGGGTCATATAAACAGAAATTAGAACTCCATTAAACTACCACAAGAAGAATGCATCGAACAAGGAAAACAACTTGCTCATTCACCTATTCAACATTGATACCCTGCCTTCTGGGCACACCCATTGACTGATTCTGGTTAAAAATAGACTACTAAATATTTTAAATCAATACCTATCGTAAAAGGTAACAAAAACACCTGGGTCAAGTGTCACATAAGGTAGAACAGCTTAAGCTAACATTAGATTAACACATCAATGTGTCATAAAAGGGGAAAAACAGAATCACTCACATATCCAGCAGTCTACTTGTACCCTGCTCTCTGTGGGAGGAAAGTGTCTGGTGATGGTGCATAGTGGACAGCTTAATGTTATATATCACTATATTTCATGCAAGGTATCGAATGGGACGCCAGCTTATGCAAGACTCCATATTTTGAAATTAGATACATATTCTGAAATGAACTTATTTCCAATTTTAGTGGGAACCACTCGAGAAACAATAAAGAGGTGCATCCGATTTATTATATTCTCGCACTCATGCTTTCACTACGAGACGTATGAGATCAGCCCATCTCGTGTGTCTTTTCAGATAGGTATTCGTACGTAAAAATGCGTACTGCATCGTTGGTATGGCGAGAACTCGTCACCACATCAAGCCGTCGCCTAAAGGCTCGGGCTTGATGTGGTCACTTGTGCTGAGAGGAGCCCATCTCGCTTTCCCAACGATGCAGTATGCATATAATATCGATACAGCATGTCTGGTTTGTTTCATCCATACCGGTTCATATATGGAGTTGGCCGAGTTTTCAAGACGAAATGTGGCAATGAAAAAAATTAGCAAAACACATAGTCTCCTTGATTGAATAAGTATTGAAAGTTACTGATGGTAAATGCTACTCCTGTCAACAACCACATAGGCCCCTAGGCCCCCTACCTACCCTTAGATTTACTGCCAAAGTGGAGGCATTGTGGCTCTGTGTAACTAGCAAAATCACTTGAAAAAATCCTTTAAGCTTGGTTAAATACTCACACCACCAACAGAAAGTATGTGTTTTGTCAAAACTCCCGTCTGCAGTTCCAAGGTGGCGACCAGGTAAGTGTCGGTTGTGTTTTTCTCCACACTGAAACCGAAAGAAGCGTCAGCAGCACAATCTCCATAAGTGACTATTCCCCACTTTGTGCCAACTACTGTGTTATCCCAAGATGCATCCAAAGTGAAAGCAGCTGTCAACTTAAGCTGGCTGACCCAATCTCCAGCAAAGAGACCATCCATTACATAGGTTCCAAGGTGACCACCATTTCCTAAAACTGAATTGTAGCCCAGGAAGTGTCCACAGTTGTTCTGCACATTGGCCATGGCTGGCATACCGAGCTGTCCTACCCATCCTCCGTTACAACCATGAGACTGTGTGTCAGTTGTAAGAGGAATAGACACTTTGCAGGTGCAGTCAACTGAAATTTACAAAAAATAAAAGAATCGCATTAAGTTAAAAGGAAATGAATTCATTGTGAAATAAAAATTTATATTGAAACATTCATATCAGGAATATGATATGAGACAGCGGCTGATCTAAAGGGGGGGGCGTCGGTGTACCTCCGTCAAGTGTCCCCAAAACAGAACAAGTGCCATATTTTGCCTTGTTTGTGCTCTAAAATGCACTATTTGAAGCCGTAATTTTTTTAATCTAGCTCCCATGAAAAGTGGTACTCACCACTGTCAAATACTCATGATTGTATGATTACACTGGTATGACCATTTGTCAATTTTGTCAAAGAAATTCTACAGCAATATGCAAAGTGTTGCTTTAGGATGGAACTTGCCACGCTTTATGCTAACCTTTCATGTCTGTACATGTGCAAATATAATCAGTGTCGTTGAAGTATCCACCTTCACCACATGTTCCAACTTCCACAACTTCACCTCCTTGATACATTCCAAAGAGCCATTCGGGTTCCATTTGCACGTATGGGCAGGGTACTAGAAATACATGTTTTCAGTATTATCTACATTCAATAAGATATAATTAAAAAGAAAAAAATATTTTTCACGTGAATCTCATAGACTAAATATTACCTCGTACAACAAGTTCAAAACACGTCAATATAAACATATTAATAAATGTATCTATTCCTCTATAGAATACAAGGTTAAATTAGCTGTAAAAGTATGAACTATATATACCTCCCATGTTTTTTAGTGGGATATTATGTTGGTACTGATTCGTATGCGGTCGTCTTGGAAACAACAATGTTATAATGTTTCAATTGAGGGGATAACTATAGTAAAGTCTTATATTCGAAAGTTAGAAGACAAACGTAGCACATTTTTCAGAATGGTAAAATGCAAACTGTTGACTGATATACCACATGTATACCATAGATCACAGAAAATACACAGTTTTACTCCCTTTTACCCTTAGCCCATAAAGCACTCATGTTGACTGTAGTAGGGTTTGTTTGTATTTATTGCCACCTGAATACGTTTCAGAATTACAAATGTCTTTCTGTTTCGACTATCGACGATATGCTGCATTTTTTTTAAAGAAGGTATTGAATCCGTTTGAAATTTTGTATCGCAAAGTTGTGGTCACTCACTACAAAATCCCACCTAATGGAGAAGCATACCGATTGATTTTGGTACAAGGGAAACTCTAAATCTTTGAATGTTATATTATAGACTACTTCACTCGGTCTGGATTGTTACCTGTGGGGACATATTTTGATTAATATAGTTAATTTTTTAGGGTATTATAATTATTTTAAATAATACATCGTCTCCTTACTGAGTTAATTTTGAAGCATATATTTATTTTATAAATAACATACCGCGTCCTTATCGAGTTAATTCTGAAGTATGCTTTTTATATTTTCCAAAGACATACCAGGTCATAATTGAGAAAGATCTGAAGGTTATGTTTGTCTTGTGAGCATAACTTTTTCCATGTGATTTAATTTTGGAGATTATTATTTATATTTCATCGTACTAACCGTGTTCTGGAGTGCTGACTGTGGGGAAACCGCAGTCATCACACTCGGCGGGATCACAGGTTGTTTTTGTGCATGGAGCTCCTCTGCGAATGTCTTCTGGATCCGTGTACGTACCAGGAGCACACCAACGATCTACGGATGTAATGACACCACTATTCTTAACTTTATAACATTCCTTGTAATGTCCACACATTCTAGGGTTGTCATCAGCCTCTATAAACCCTCGGCCCAGGGCGTCAAAGTCACTGCATCGGTAGCACTCATCCTCACCAGTACCTGGTAGCACACAATCAAACAATTAGACAGATGTTGTATGTTGATAAAAAACTACATTTCACATGTGCAATACTCAAGTCTAACATATCACATCGGATTGCCAAAATAATTAAATACATACATTAAATGCAAATGCATACATTAAATGCAATGTGTGTATATGTAGTCAGATTGAATTTTACTAGATTTCACGATTACATATGTATCGTGACACTTTAAAACATATACTACGTTATTCAGAAACAATGGTCACATATATAGGCCTAACATTTCCATTTTGTCCATGCTATATGTGACTTGTATTGTATTGTATTGTATTGTATTGTATTGTATTGCATTGTATTGCATTGTATTGCATTGTATTGTATTGTATTGTATTGTATTGTATTGTATTGTATTGTATTGTATTGTATTGTATTGTATTGTATTGTATTGTATTGTATTGTATTGTATTGTATTGTATTGTATTGTATTGTATTGTATTGTATTGTATTGTATTGTATTGTATTGTATTGTATTGTATTGTATTGTATTGTATTGTATCGAATCGTATCGTATCGTATCGTATCGTATCGTATCGCATCGCATCGCATCGCATTGTATTGTATTGCATTGCATTGCATTGCATTGCATTGCATTGCATTGCATTGCATTGCATTGCATTGCATTGCATTGCATTGCATTGTATTGTATTGTATTGTATTGTATTGTATTGTATTGTATTGTATTGTATTGTATTGTATTGTATTGTATTGTATTGTATTGTATTGTATGTTGACTAAACAAAGTATACTCACTGCGTTTCACAATGTTGGCCAGGCTGAGAGACAGCAACGTTAGTGAAATTATCAATCTCAACATCTTGTTCTTTTTCCTGTCTTGTTGTAAGTTCAAGCTGTGAACAATAATTTGCATAATTATAGAATTTCATCTGTTAAGTTTTGCTTTTAAATGTTCGTAAAGGTAGTATTCTCATTTTCTGTCAATATTTTTCTTTATTCCCATTTTTAAACGACATTGCTACCTATATAGAGCCTAAATAAATAATAATAATTGTTCTATATAATTATATGTGGGCCCCTGTCAACATTGGAATAAATAAGACACGGGGCACTAAAGGTGATGTCATATATGGCCAACCAATGACAAACGTAATCTGGGTAAGGCTAAGCGTATTTTTAGCGTATGTATGTGTAACTTATACAGCTCGCGAGAAACGTTTCTAAACTCTAAATCTTCCACATTGTGCTATGGATGTGCTAGCTATAATTGAACTAACGGTCTGAGTACTGTTTCGAACAGCATATGCCAGCGAATGCCGGGAGGTACAGTCATCCTAGAAACGTAATGTAAGCTATGCCTAGCGAGCCCGTAGCATTTTGTCAACAGGTACCCCACATCACGGTGGCATAACCTGGTACGATACGTTATACTTTACATTCACATAACGTTAGAACCGTTTTCTGAGACAACCTTGAAAATTAAGCTGGTATATAAGTAGCCTACATATTAAAGAGTACTGCATAGCTATGCATTCTTACACCAGCAATGATTTAGCAGAAGAGGCACACTTTTTTAGGGTATTCACAGAGAAGCGAAGTCTATCTTAACCATCTTAACATTTATGTGTTGAGTTAGCAGCTTAGCCAATGACTTTGCTTTTAAGATTGTCTAAGATTTCCTATGATGAGCAGAAATCTTACCTGACTCGGTTGATGATTGTTTCTATGGTGTCCGAAGTAAGACTGGTGTTGAATCTCTAGAAAGCCTGGTTTTATATTGTTTGTGGAGCCCGTGCTTACTCTCCAGAGGACGCGCTTCTGAGGGAGCACAGTACATCACCCAATGTTGGATTAATGCTGGGCCACCGTCGGTGATGCTGCCCCAACATTAAACCACGATTGGTGGAATGTATCATGTTTCCTGGTCTGGTTTACTTCACATCCGTTCGTGGTCCACTTTCTGCAAAGCTTCACCAGCCGTGGATGTCACTGCGTCACGGTTTACATGTTATACTCCTCCCAGAGGGACAGTTCTCTGGCTGATATGTGTTCTTAGCAAGTTGTGTTCGTTAGTAATTCACGTAACAGTAAATTGAATTCTGAAGAGCCCACAAACTTCCACGATCTCCGGGTTAAACTGGTTCAAACAGTGAGTTAATTTACTTCACTCACCTTTGAGTTCAGAGGAAATAGTCATTTTGTGAAATGTAACAACATGCAATATTAATTTGAGATTTCAGTAAATTACCAAATATTGTTAAATAATTGCAAAAGAAATAGCCTAAGAATACATGCAGTCTAAGGAAAATAGATCATTATAATTTTGATGATAAGAATTGCCGCTTTCTCGAATTAGTTTTTTAATCATCCATGCACTACCAGTTACATTTTGATTTGGAATGCTAATGCGACTTTAACTTTATTTGGTAATTGATATGTTGTCTTAAATAACCATCACAACCTATTATCACAGATGTATTTGTCCTGATATTATAAAAATAATTTATAGCCAGACAGCTAGAGATTTGATCTAGTTTTGTATTATCCATACGTCGAGTTTTGGTGTTGGACCAAATTTGTTAGACCTAATTTGTAGTCATAATATTGCTCATATCCAATAAATCCAAGTGATATTTTTATCTCACTCTATTTCAAGCCGGACAGTTAAGGCCAAAATTAATAGTTGAAGATATGGTTATTTTAAATGCTTCATATATTTCATTCTCACGTAATATAATTTATTGTAACATATTAAAATAAAAAAACAAAATGTGCTGTACCATGGACATAAAGCGACATCTACGAGTACATTGCATTCAAATATTTAAAAGTGAACAAAATTAGATTGTTAGTGTACAGGTGGGTATGTGGTTCTATTAAAGGCTTGCGCTCCAGACACAAAATTAGAAATTCGAGCACTAGCGCTCTGCAGCCGAGCACGCTCCCTTTCGGTCACGGAGACTTCCCACAATATTAAATCTTTAAGAGTGAGCAGTGAAGAAACATTTTGTTTCTTTGAAACGTGAAGGTCAGAGTAGGGTTCGAACCCGCGATCGGCGACATTTCCAGTAGGCAGCATTAATGATAGATAAAGCATTACTTGGTATAGCTCTGTACATCCATGAAATTGGACTCGAGAAAACCCCGACTCATTCTATTATCAATGCAACCAGCTAAACAAATCGACCACTTTGTCACTTTGTCATTATTTAACCCTTTAACCAGCGGTGCCGTCCATATTCGTTTTTCACATTTTATTAGCACATTATATATCAGCTTTTAAACATATTAAAGATAAAAAGTGGGATTAATCAGCAAGGTTTGAAAAGAGTTGACCTCCATTTTGTCAAATCTGAATAATTTTCACTCACTTCAAGTTGTGGATCGCGTCAGCGAGACACAACTTCAAGTGGGTGAAAATTCAAATTGAATAATTTGGAGTTTAAAGGGTTAAGGTTATTAGTCAGTTTGCATGAAATATGAAATATACAGCTGATATAGATTTATAAAAATAAATGGTTATTTTTTATGAACAAGTCCTGTTTTGTTTTGTCAAGTTATTAAGACATTCAAAGTGCATTCACATAAGCATGATAATTTTGTAAATAAAAGTTTCAAAGTAACTCATATGTTTTTTATGTCAATACATTTTTTTCTCATGTTATCTTGGTGGATGTTGTATTCGTATTCGTGTAAACATGTATTACCACATCAAAATAACCTACAAGCGATGTTTTAACGTTTTTTTCATTCGTACTGCTATTTATTCACATGTAACCGTACCTTCAATTTTTGAAGTGCGTATATTTTAGTTAAGTGGGTACCAAAAATGTTTGGATTTTTTCTGGGATCGAGGCAATTTTCTCCCATAAGATATTAATTTGTTTAGTTTTAAAATGTGGTTTGATAGTAAAAACAATATACGGCATGCTTACTCATGACGACACACATGATTCAATAATAGCAATAACCTACATACGACAAAATATATAGACCTACAAATAAAAAAAATAGTTCAAGATATGCAAAGTCAACAACTTCATCGAAATCACAGAAATTACGGGAATAAAAAAAGAAAGATGTACATCGCCGGTGAAGAGACAAAAGGAGATAAGTCCATTCGACCCCTTCCCTTTGGATGGTACCGTAGTGGTTCTACATACAATCAACATTATGATTATGACGTTTTGCTCTTATGCTGGAATCCCCGAGGACACTAGATGCTTATACACACGTTTAGCCTATGGAAGACCTTTAACCACCAAAACGTCAAATGTGACTTATCTCACTTTGACTCTTCACCAGCGACATGTAGAATAACAATAGTATCATATTTTCCAATCTGCAAAATGTATTTTTCCACGATGTTGTCCATTGACACAGTCCCCTGCGGCAGTATCAATTGGAAAAGTTACTCAAATTGAATATAGAGCCAGAGAACGAGACATACTCACAGGAAAAACAAAACACTGTCTAAGTGTTAGTTTAATGTTGGACAAGCGTTGCAGACGGTGAACCAACCTTCAAACGACATTGGAAATATGCCTTGTGTTAGTTGGGACACATTTATTCATTGTTATTTTAACTTGCAATGCGGCCAGTCAGATACCGTGTGCTACGTTGGCAGAACGTTGGCCAACATTGGTTTAGAGTCTTGTGATTACCAGAAAAGCTCTTCTTTGAACTTTGATTTCAATTAACCCTTTAACCGCCAAATTATTCAATTTGAATTTTCACCCACTTCAAGTTGTGTCTCGCTGACGCGATCCACAACTTCAAGTGTGTGAAAATTATTCAGGTTTGACAAAATGGAGGTCAACTGTTTTCAAATCTAGCTGATTGATGTCACATTTTATCTTTAACATGCTCAAAAGGTGGTACATAAGGTTCTAATAAAAAATGAAAACCAGAATATATGCGGCACCGGCGGACAAAGGGTTAAATCAACCTTTTCCCCCGCTGTGTCAGTGATGGTGTGTGATTAGATCGGTACATCTAATTAGCAAAATTAAACCTCATGGGAAAGACGACAATTCAATCAGAATCAGTCTGCGGTAACTGGGGTAGACATATGACAGTTTGTGTCGTTTTCCAGGAATTTAAAGGTGATCAATCACCCCTTATATAGTATGAATAAATTTGTGACAAATAAATCAAAGTTGCCACAATTGTTTTTTATATGGGGGTGATTAGCTATCATGTGACCCTCTGAGAGGGTCACATGATAGCCAATCACCCTCATATAAGGACATAATTATTCATACCATATAAGGGGTGATAGATCACCTTTCATAGGCCTGTATAATCAAAGATTGCATGTATCATAGTAATTTGAAATATTCCTGACTTTCTAAAACATCATATGAGTTACTTTGGTAAATAATATATGTTTTTTTTTATAGTTACAGGCTGTAACTATTAAAAAACATATATATATCTTGGTTTCTATACGGGGAACAACAAATTTATTTTAATTTGTGAAGCATAGATATTTTGCATTTCCTGCCATTTAAAACACAAAAAGTTTTTCATCCCCCTACGGTAAATTGATTAGGCTACCCCTTAAAGCTATTATCATCACGTGCCATTTTGCATTAATGTGTATTTATATATTAGGTTTATCTACCACTAAATAGCTATAGGCCTATCATAATACTGAAGAAAGTACATGGTTTTCCAATAAAAAACATCTACATTTCATGCAACATGAAAACAATGTTTGTTTTTCTAGCTGACAAACTTTACAACAGATTGATGATTTTATGTGTGTAATTTAATGGATTTACCGGTCTACCCCGGGACAGAATCATTATATTATACTAGTGTAGTTGATGCTGTTCTATGGTAGGCCCCTATGCCCTAACAAATAGGTGTAATGTCCAAAATGTGAATTATTATGTATAAAGAGATATCATAGACAGATAATCAGTAGGTGGCAGGTGAAGCCTAAATGTTGTAGGGCCTATCCTATACTACCTGACTCAGAAGAATGCGATGTATTATACTTTTGTAAAGTAACACTATACATCTAATCATTTTGCTGAAAAAGAAAGTAAAATAGACTTGCGCATCATGAGCAGGGCCGTAGGCACCGGTCCGGTTTTCACCGGATCAATATTGCCAGGATGTACCATTTGAAATGTCAAATTTTGACATTTTCGTGGGGGGCATGCCCACACCCCGCTAGACAACCCCACCCCACTAATCAGTATCCCGTCGCTATGATGAGAGATGTATCTTGCCTTCAGTGCCATTGGGATATCAGCAGGGTTGTAGCCTGGAACAGAACACACGGGGCAGCAGAGAGGGAGGGGGGGGGTGTTGGTGGAAACTGGTATTAATGGTAAAACAGGCGAGCATTTTACAAACAATGAGGCATCATTTGAAAATTCCACCTCTACTCCCCCCCCCCCCCCCACGCAAGCTAGGCCTATGGCTTTGATCTAAAATGAGACATTTCAAATAAACTACAAACTTGCCATAATACTTACAAAAACAAGAACCCATGCGACAAGGGAACGCCATTAACCCTTTAACCGCCAAATGATTCGATCTGAATTTTCACTCACTTAAAGTTGTGTCTCGCTGACGCGATCCACAACTTCAAGTGAGTGAAAATTATTCAGATTTGACAAAATGGCGGTCAACTCTTTACAAATATTGCTGGTTGATGTCACATTTTGATCTTTAACACATTTAAAATGTGAACTTAATGTGCTAATAAAAAATAAAAATTATATGCGGCACCGGCGGTTAAAGGGTTAAGTGGTTAACCCTTTCAGCGCGGGGACCATATGTAGACGGCCCACCGCAATGAAGGAATAAGAGAAAATTAATATAATGGTCGCAGACCCATAACATAGGTATTGATATGAAGCAGAAAGAGCTAACTAAAACATATATGATGATTTGAAATTTAAAAAACCCTCTGGTCTTCATGGTTTATACAAAAAAATAATTCAGTGCTCTAAGGGTTGAGATCTATAACCCTTGCGTGTAGTAAATCAGCTGGTTGTATTTTTTCCAATGTAGGCCTACTAGGAACCACATAGTAAAGTGCTAATCAGTGGTGGATCCAGGAATTGACAGACAGAGGATAGGGGGAAGGGGCATTTTTTTACTAGAATTGTTACACCCCACAGCTGGCGCGGCCAGTCTCTTAAGGGGCCTGTGCTCGGCTTTAGAGGTGTACTGCTCCATTTCGCAATCTAAGGCTTGAAATGTATTTCGGACCAAATCTGGTCTTTTTTGCTTTCCACATTTTTGACCATGAACGAGGGGGGGGGGAGGGGGAGGGGCGCTAGCTGCTCCCGCTCTGGATCTGCCACCGATAATTAGTGTACAGGAATAAAGTAGGCCTAATGTTGAAGGTTTAACAAATTTAATGCAAAATAGTTAAGAAAAAACAGTTTATAGAGACAATCACAGAGAAAAGGTTACACGATTTATGAACCTATAATAATGGGTAATTCAACCTTATTACCTATAGCCTCATATATATGCCGCTAAATGGTTTGGTATTTTTTCTAGCTAGTAGGGCCTAGGCCTAACAATGGTAATACGGCAAGAAACGAGAACACATTGCAAAACACGAAACTATCACAATGTTTATTCATAGTCTTGAAACGTTGAACCAATGTTTTTGTGAAGTTGGTCAAACGTCTGAGATATGGGATGGCCAAAATGTGGCCCTCTAGCTTGCAGGGTGGGGGGAGGGGTCGTACGACTTCTCCTTCCCCCCCCCCCCCCCCCTAGCTACGGGCCTGTTTTGAGCATTTCGGCCGATCAAGTAAGTCAGCCAAATATGCAGGTTGGTTGTCTTTTGTGATTCGGAAAGTTATTGTGCATATTTTGAATGAATTCGAAACTTGACAGGATATGGAGACGACATTCCCGTATTTTTATTTTTGACATGGTTGTCAATAATTAGAACTCAGGAATTTTGTCTTTATATCTAGCCTAGCTGGTGAATGCACAGCACAAAAAAATAGAAAAACTTTTGTAGTTCTAGTCTATGGATATGTTTACATCATATGGTCATATTATTAAGCTAAAATAAAATCACCGATTTTTTAATGATTTTAGACCTGGGCATGTCCCTTTAATATCTCGTTTTTGCCTGGTCAGGCTTGTGTAACTGTGTTATATTGACGATTGACGACAACCATTGCCGTTATGCCTGTGTGTTTATTTACCAATTTTATCAGTACATTTATCTGGCCGCCTCACTAGAAGTCTAATTGAAAGATCCAGGGGACAATATACAGCTCATCATGAACAAGAATGTGTGATAATGTGTAATACCGCTTTAGATAGATATGTGGCAGCTGCAACAGGATAGAGCATCAATTCCAATCGCCGTCAATCTGGACCGGGCGCGCTTGGTGAGATTTAAGACTGACAAGTTTCACTCGCGCCAGTTTCATCTACCCACGCCACCGTTTCACGCCTATTTCGTCACTTCTAACCAGGTAGTCAAACTTCATATAGTTATAATAATTTATTTTACCTTCAACTGCCGAACCGGCTAGTACAAGACTTAGGACAGCTTTGAGATTGGATTCCGACTATTCGCACCAACATTGGTGACCACTTTTCAACTCAATAGATACATCATACTAAGTTTGTTTTGTCTTCAACAATTAAACTATTTTTAAATTTATGTTCTAGTAAATATTGCACTGAATAACTGAAAAGGTCAGTTATAATGTCTTTTATTTAGCAAAACTTGCAATCTAATTGTCTTCAAGTACCAATTACTTAGTAATGTGCTTGGGTGCAAGTACAAGTACATTTTTGAAGCACGAGTACAAAGAACAAGCAAGTACTCGAAAAAATGTACATAAGTACAGGTAAGTACAAGTAAAGATGTACTTGACCCCAACCCTGCAGTACACTGCTAATAAGTAGTATTCGCTGTAGAAAAATAATAGAAGTGGATCCAAATGTCGATTTCGTCAACCATTTTCTATTAAGTAAAATAAATGATAAATTCTGTATATAGTATGCACTTCATCCTGTTTATTTTGTATGATGACAATATACAAAGATACAACAGTAGAGATATACAGGTAATAGTAACTATGTATCATAATATTGTTGTAATGAATAAAACAGGTGGTTTATGTAATCACGTGGATCAAGTATCCTTAGTGAAGGTCAATTAACAGTCGGTGATTTCGTCCAGCTCTTTATCGCTCTTCATTTTTACACACATGGATGAAGATCATTAGAGTTGGCTCCGATATCCACACTGACCTGGAAACAAATGACAACATAAGCTTAAGGCTAGTCCTGTAAGTGATCTCTACATAGTCTAACTATTATTATCACTGTTTCATACATATTTATTTACATTTATTCATTTGCATTTTATTTTTTGTACATTTCCTTTACTTTAGATTCGTTTTCATATTCAAACACAGTATAGTCAGATCCAGACAGCGTATGCTTATGTATATGTAAAAACTAAAAATTGCAAATTAAAAAATAATTTATTGTCAACTGTGTCGGTTTTTGACCTAATATCACCCTTTCTTTGTGATCAAGAATACATAGAGGGTTGGGCGATAATGTGTTGAATACAAATAAATAAGCCTATTTTGTAAGAAGCTTGGCAACTTTAAATTTGTTTTTTTTTAATTTTGGGCAGAACCACAGTGTTATTTTATGTAATACCAAAGTGTTTTATATCAAATAAAAACCCAGAACGTGTTGATTGTGATGGAGTAAAACCCAGAAAGTGTTTATTGTGATGGAGTAAAACCCAGAACGTGTCTATTGTGATGGAGTAAAACCCAGAACAAGTGTATTGTAATGGGGTAAAACACAGGAAGGGTTGATTATGATGGAGTGAACTCCAGAACGTGTTTATTGTGATGGAGTAAAACCCAGGAAGGGCTGATTATGATGGAAACCCGAAACATGTTTATTTTACTGGAGTAAACCCCAGAACATGCTTATGGTGATGTAGGGAAGCCCAGAAAGTTTTTATTGTGATGAAGTATAACACTTTTATTTTCTATTAATTTATTTCAGATTTAGCACAAGGTTTATCAACCTAAGACATATGATTGAATGGTCAGCATCAGATTTTGTGATTTTTTCAGTGAAATATATTGTTTTGCTATAATGGTAATTTTGTGTAGCCAAAGGAAAATATAATTATGTTCTATTTTACTATGTGTAACAAACCACGAACCTTGAACCCTTCAACCGCCAAATTATTTAATTTGAATTTTCACCTACTTGAAGTTGTGTCTCGCTGACGCGATCCACACATCAAGTGAGTGAAAATTATTCAGATTTGACAAAATGCCGGTCAACTCTTTTCAAATCTTGTTGATTGATGTCACATTTTATCTTTAACATATTTAAAATGTGGTACTTAATGTGCTAATAAAAAATGAAAACCCGATTATATGCGGCACCGGCGGTTAAAGGGTTAGCTATAAACAACTTACTTGGCAGATATCTCCAACGAAGAATTCGTTATCGCTGTTAGAGCCTGTGTAGCCAATCACAAAGCCACAGCCACGTGGAGTAATGGTTCCTGAAAACAAACAAAAAACTTAAAGAAAATCGCATTTTTATACAGCCAAATAATGACATAACTGTAGTAAACCATAATCATTCTTTTTATGTTTGCGCTCTATTTGACAAGGAATAATCCCACACTGGCCATCGCTAGCATTCACAGAAAAAACGCTGTTTGTGTGTCAAGTAATACCTGAAGTCCATTTAGAGGAAATACAATATATCAATATTACCAAGAACTGTATTACTAAACCGTTCTTAAGGTAATGTAATACAGGTAATCATGTGTAAATTAGATGGTCTGCTCATATCTTAAATGGTTTGTTTACGAAGTGACGAAATTTTAGCAGTCTATCTTAACCAGTACATTTGTGTCATAACCTAATAGCAGCATAGTGGAACACTCTAACTTTTTGAATAGGCTCAATACACGATCAAGTCAATGCAATTCTGATTTCATACTAATCAGAGTATAGTGCCAACCTGTAGGATTGGAGCTTGCTACGGGTCCAAGGCAGTTACCACCGACACAATTGTTGTATTCAGCATCAGTCATCAAGTAAAGGTTCCAGCTGTTGGGAGTCAAATCCTGCTCGTAGATAAATACGGCGTGGTAGCTCACTCCTGACAGGATATGTACAAGCAGAACAAGTGACCATGTAGTTATTCAGCAAATACCAGACGGTGATCAAATGCTGGTTTGATAATGGGTCATATACACAGAAATTAGAACTGCATTAAACTACCACAAGAAAAATGCCTCGAACAAGGAAAACAAATTGCTCATTCAACTATCCAACATTAATAGCCTGCCTTTTGGGCACACCCATTGACTGATTCTGGGTTAAAATCGACTACTAAATATTTTAAATCAACACATCTCGTAAAAGGTAACAAAAACACATGGGTCAGGTGTTACACAAGGTAGAACAGAATTAAGCTAACATTAGATTAACACATCAATGTGGCGTAAAAGGGAAAAACCTTATCACTCACATATCCAGCAATCTACTTGTACCCTGCTCTCTGTGGAAATAAAGAGTCTGGTGATGGTGCATAGTGGACAGCTGAATGTCTTATATCACCACATCTCATGCAAGTATCTCATGGGACGCTAGTTTATGCAAGACACCATATTTTGAAATTTAGATACATATTCTGAAATTTATTTAACTATAATGAACTAATTTCCAATTTTAGTGGGAACCACTCGAGAAACAATGAAGAGGTGCATCCGATTAATTATATTCTCGCACTCATGCTGTTGGCTTTCACTACGAGACGTATGCTGAGATCAGCCCATCTCGTGTGTCTTCTCAGATAGGTATTCGTACGTAAAAATGCGTACTGCATCCTTGGTATGGCGAGAACTCGTCACCACATTAAGCCCTCGCATAAAGGCTCGGGCTTGATGTGGTCACTTGTGCTGAGAGGAGCCCATCTCGCTTTCCAACGATGCAGTATGCATATAATATCGATACAGCATGTCTGGTTTGTTTCATCCATATCGGTTCATATATGGAGTTGGCCGAGTTTTCAAGACGAAATGTGGCAATGAAAATTTTTTAGCAAAACACATTGATTCCTTGATTGAATAAGTATTGAATTATTACTGATGGTAAATGCTACTCTTGTCAACAACCACATAGGCCCCTAGGTTCCCTACCTACCCTTAGATTGACTGCCAAAGTGGAGGCATTGTGGCTCTGTGTAACTAACAAAATCACTTGAAAAAATCCTTTAAGCTTGGTTAAATACTCACACCACCAACAGAAAGTATGTGTTTTGTCAAAACTCCCGTCTGCAGTTCCAAGGTGGCGACCAGGTAAGTGTCGGTTGTGTTTTTCTCTACACTGAAACCGAAAGAAGCGTCAGCAGCACAATCTCCATAAGTGACTATTCCCCACTTTGTGCCAACTACTGTGTTATCCCAAGATGCATCCAAAGTGAAAGCAGCTGTCAACTTAAGCTGGCTGACCCAATCTCCAGCAAAGAGACCATCCATTACATAGGTTCCAAGGTGACCACCATTTCCTAAAACTGAATTGTAGCCCAGGAAGTGTCCACAGTTGTTCTGCACATTGGCCATGGCTGGCATACCGAGCTGTCCTACCCATCCTCCGTTACAACCATGAGACTCTGTGTCAGTTGTAAGAGGAATAGACACTTTGCAGGTGCAGTCAACTGAAATTTACAGAAAATAAAAGAATCGCATTAAGTTAAAAGGAAATGCATTCATTGTGAAATAAAAATTTATATTGAAACATTCCTATCAGGAATATGATATGAGACAGCGGCTGATCTAAAGGGGGGGGGGGGGCGTCGGTGTACCTCCGTCAAGTGTCCCCAAAACAGAACAAGTGCCATATTTTGCCTTGTTTGTGCTCTAAAATGCACTATTTGAAGCCGTTATTTGTTTAATCTAGCTCTCAATAAAATGTTGTACTCACCACTGTCAAATACTCATGATTGTATGATTACACTGGTATGACCATTTGTCAATTTTGTCAAAGAAATTCTACAGCAATATGCAAAGTGTTGCTTGAGGATAGAATTTGCCACGTTTTATGCTAACCTTTCATGTCTGTACATGTGCAAATATAATCAGTGTCGTTGAAGTATCCACCTTCACCACATGTTCCAACTTCCACAACTTCACCTCCTTGATACATTCCAAAGAGCCATTCGGGTTCCATTTGCACGTATGGGCAGGGTACTAAAAATACATGTTTTTAATATTATCTACATTTAATAACATACAATTTCAACAAAGAAAATACTTTTCACATGAATCTCATACACTAAATATAAACCTCGTAACAAGTTCAAAACACGTCAATTTAAACATATTAATAACTGTATCTATTCGACTTATTGAATGCAAGGTTAAATTAGCTGTAAAAATATGGACTTTATATACCTCCCATGTTTTTTAGTGGGATATTATGTTAGTACTAATTCGTATGCGGTCGTCTTGGAAACAATGTTATAATGTTTCAATTGAGGGGATAACTATAGTAAAGTCTTATATTCGAAGGTTAGAAGACAAACGTAGGTCATTTTTCAGACAGAATGGTAAAATGCAGACTGTTGACTGATATACCACATGTATACCATAGATCACAGAAAATACACAATTTTACTCCCTTTTACCCTTAGCCCATAAATCACTCATGTTGACTGTATTAGGGCATGTTTGTATTTATTGCCACCTGTATGGATACGTTTCAGAATTACAAATGTCTTTCTGTTTCGACTATCGACGCTTTGCTAAATTTTTTTGAATAAGGTATTGTATCCGTTTGAAATGGTGTATCAAAAAGTTGTGGTCACTCACTACAAAATACCACCTAATGGCGAAGCATACAGATTGATTTTGGTACAAGGGAAACTCTAAACCTTTAAATGTTATATTATAGACTACTTCACTTGGTCTGGATTGTTCACTGTGGGGAAATATTTTGATTAATATAGTGAATTTTTTAAGGTATTATTATTATTTTAAAGGTGACCTTATAAGGTATGAATAATTATGTCCTTATATGGGGTGATTGGCTATCATGTGACAGTCCCAGAAGGTCACATGATAGCCAATCACCCCATATATGCGGGTGATTCGTGATCATGTGGCCAATCACCCCATATAAGGAAACACTTGTGCCCCCAACTTCGATTTATTTGTCACAAATTTATTCATACTATATAAGGGGTGATAGATCACCTTTAAATAAGACATCGTCTCCTTACTGAGTTAATTTTGAAGCATATGTTTATTTTATAAATAACATACCGCGTCCTAATCGAGTTAATTCTGAAAGATGCTTTTTATATTTTTCAAAGACACACCAGGTCATAATTGAGGAAGATCTGAAGGTTATGTTTGTCTTATTGAGCATACCTTTTTTTAAGTGATTTAATTTTGGAGATAATTATTTATATTTCATCGTACTAACCGTGTTCTGGAGTGCTGACTGTGGGGAAACCGCAGTCATCACACTCGGCGGGATCACAGGTTGTTTTTGTGCATGGAGCTCCTCTGCGAATGTCTTCTGGATCCGTGTACGTACCAGGAGCACACCAACGATCCACGGATGTGATTACACCACTATTCTTAACTTTATAACATTCCTTGTAATGTCCACACATTCGAGGGTTGTCATCAGCCTCTATAAACCCTCGGCCCAGGGCGTCAAAGTCACTGCATCGATAGCATTCATCCTCACCAGTACCTGGTAGCACACAATCAAACAATTAGACAGATGTTGTATGTTGATAGAAAACTACATTTCACATGTGTAATACTGAAGTCTAAGATATCACATAGGATTGCCAAAATCATTAATGCATACATTTAATGCATTGTGTGTATATGTAATCAGATTGAATTTTACTAGTTTTCACGATTATATATGTATCATGACACCCTAAAACATATACTACGTTATTCAGAAAAAAAACAATGGTCACAAATATAGGCCTGATATTTACATTGATATTTACTATATATGACTTGTATTGTATTGTATTGTATCGTATCGTATCGTATCGTATCGTATCGTATCGTATCGTATCGTATCGTATCGTATCGTATCGTATCGTATCGTATCGTATCGTATTGTATTGTATTGTATTGTATTGTATTGTATTGTATTGTATTGTATCGTATCGTATCGTATCGTATCGTATCGTATCGTATCGTATCGTATCGTATCGTATCGTATCGTATCGTATCGTATCGTATCGTATCGTATTGTATTGTATAGTATTGTATTGTATTGTATTGTATTGCATTGTATTGTATTGTATTGTATTGTATTGTATTGTATTGTATTGTATTGTATTGTATTGTATTGTATTGAATTGTATTGTATTGTATTGTATGTTGACTAAACAGAGTATACTCACTGCGTTTCACGATGTTGGCCAGGCTGAGAGACAGCAACGTTAGTGAAATTATCAATCTCAACATCTTGTTCTTTTTCCTGTCTTGTTGTAAGTTCAAGCTGTGAAATATAATTTGCATAATGATAGAATTTCATCTGTTAAGTTTTGCTTTTAAATGTTCGTAAAGGTAGTATTCTCATTCTCTGTCAATATTTTTCTTTATTCCCATTTTTAAACGACATTGCTACCTATATAGAGCCTAATAAATAATAATAATTGTTCTATATAATTATATGTAGGCCCCTGTCAACATTGAAATAAATAAGACACGGGGCACTAAAGGTGATGTCATATATGGCCAGCCAATGACTAATGTAACCTGGGTAAGGCTAAGCGTATTTTTAGCGTATGTATGTGTAACTTATACAGCTCGCGAGAAGCTTTTCTAAATTCTAAATCTTCCACATTGTGCTATGGATTTGCTAGCTATACTTGAACTAACGGTCTGAGTACTGTTTCGATAGAACAGTACTCAGACCGCTAGTTCTAAGCTGTACGGTACACCTTCATGACAGAATATGTCACTAATGATAAGCGTACTCAACCTTTGAGTGACGTAAATCTGACATTCCTCTAACGTACCAAACGTCTGCATAGCGTTTTTTTAAATAAACCATACGTTTTTTTAACATGTGCAAAATAATGTTTTATGTGCCAGCATATGCCAGCGAATGCCGGGAGGTACAGTCATCCTAGAAACGTAATGTAAGCTATGCCTAGCGAGCCCGTAGCATTTTGTCAACAGGCACTCCATATCACGGTGGCATAACCAGGTACGATACGCTATACTTTACATTCACATAACGTTAGAACCGTTTTCTGAGACAACCTTTAAAATTAAGCTGGTAGATAAGTAGCCTACATATTAAAGAGTACTGCTTAGTTATACATTCTTACACCAGCAATGATTTAGAAGAAGAGGCACACTTTTTTAGGGTATTCACAGATAAGCGAAGTCTATCTTAACCATCTTAATATTTATGTGTTGAGTTAGCAGATTAGCTAATGCCTTAGCTTTTCAGATTGAAATTTATGTGTTGAGTTAGCAGCTTAGCTAATGACTTAGCTTATAAGATTGTCTAATACTTTCCTATGATGAGCAGAAATCTTACCTGACTCGGTTGATGATCGTTTCTATGATGTCTGAAGTAAGACTGGTGTTGACTCTCTAGAAAGCCTGGTTTTATATTGTTTGTGGAGCCCGTGTTTATTCTCCAGAGGACGCGCTTCTGAGGTAGCACAGTACATCACCCAATGTTGGTTTAATGTTGGGCCACCGTCTGTGATACTGCCCCAACATTAAACCACGATTGGGTGAATGTATCATGTTTCCTGGCCTGGTTTTACTTCACATCAGTTCGTGGTCCACTCTCTGCAGAGCTTCACCAGCTGTGGATGTCACTGCGTCACGGTTTCTTTGTCATTCTCCTCCCAGAGGGACAGTTCTCTGGCTGATATGTGTTCTTGGCAACTTGTGTTCATTAGTGATTCACGTAACAGTAAATTGAATTCTTAAGAGCCCACAAGCTTCCACGATCTCCAGGTTAAACTGGTTCAAACAGTAAGTTAATTTACTTCACTCACCTTTGAGTTCAGAGGAAATAGTCATTTTGTGAAATGTAACAACCAGCTATATTAATTTGAGATTTCAGTACAATACCAAATTTTGTTAAATATTTGCAAAAGAAATAGGCTGAGAATACATGCAGTCTGAGGAAAATAGATCATTATAATTTTGATGATAAGAATTGCCGGTTTCTCGTATTTGTATAATTCACATTTCATTCTCAATAACTGTAATTTAGCCTGGTAATAAATAAATTTAAAACGACTGTAGTTGTCCTTAGCGCTTTAAGGGTTATTTCAATTTCACAATGTTTTTGTGAGATTATTGCGTTAGTTGTTACATTGCAACATAGTTACATACCAATAGACTCCATGTTATCTATTTCTAAAGCACACGCAGTTAATAGCCCACACACGCACATTTACAGACGAACGGTTTGTCTGAGCTTTCAAGCCCTTTATTCTAAGGGGGCACCATTATGTCTTCATGGAAGGGGGGGGGGGGCTGGAGTATTTTTAAATAAA
Organism: Flabesymbios commensalis; assembly: GCA_964017125.1. NCBI lineage: Eukaryota > Metazoa > Annelida > Polychaeta > Terebellida > Flabelligeridae > Flabesymbios > Flabesymbios commensalis. The sequence goes on from OZ024918.1 coordinate 57,293,001, forward strand.
TATTTTGAGAGACTGACGGTTCATGAAATAAATAATTGTCTCAAGGACATGCTGCAAAGAAATATTTAATGACCCTCAACTATTTGTTGCCTCATTTCGCTCGGCATCACTAAATTACTCTCACATTTGTGAAGCCTTGCTTCGCTCATCTCCTTAACTCCCAGATCAATACTAAGCCTAGTTTGGGATCCAACTTTGTAGACAGAAAAAATAAATTCCAAGAAAGCTAAAGCAGCTCCTTGGGATGACATCAATTTTCGTTTTTATTTCCGTACTGAAGTAGTGTATCCCACGGATCATGTTTTTAATTTTTTTCAGAATTTCCATATTTTTACAAATATTTTTAATCAACATTCCTATGAAGCCAGAAGTAACCCAAACAAACTATTTGTATACCTGAAGGACGATTGAATTGGGCCACATGCTGATGGCGTCGGTCCAGCGTTGGGTGGACAATCAGTGCTGCAGGTGTGTCCTCCCGTGTCCTGACCAATTAGCGGCGACTGATCTGATCTTACGTCTGATACTTAGGAATATGTGATGTAAAGTGCTGAATATTGCTGACTTGTTTTGTTTACATGGCAATATACGACCTGGAAATACAACTATTTCACTCTTTTTCGGTGCTTTAAAATTGTTTTTTGACTTTTCCGTATTTTCAGTTAAGATCAGTAGGCTACATAGCTTCATATAAATTAAATTTTCAAAATTGACAACATTGAAAAAGGCTCATCCCAAGGGGTCCCTTTAACTAAATATTTGGCTTGAGGCAGAGTGTGGAATGAACAAAATATTGCAGACAGGAGGTGAAATAAATAATAAAATGTCCAGTTAAAAAACTCCCCCCCCCCCCAGTAATTGAATGGTGGCCCCCTAATTAATCCATATTATTTCTCGATGAAATCACCGTTATTCGGAATGAAATAAGTGTTTAAACATCAAGATTGTAAATGTGTTGATCACAAAACAAATACGAGTAGTTTTCACTCACTTGTGCATTTTCCCAGTTTTTAAAGCGTACTTTTGAATTTTTGCCTCGCTATCAGAACCCACAACCCGCTTCAGTGAAAAAAATCTCGATACTTATTTCATAAGTATTAGTTGGACAAGTTGTAAAGCTTGCTGCGGATTAAACAAAATATTTCATCCTCGAGCACAGTGGCAATAAATCACCAGAAAAAGCAATAAGCGTCACTCGATTGCAAATTCTGTTCTACTATTTGCTCTTGATTGACGTACATCTTACTCAAAGTGAGGTTTTAAATCTCATACTATGAGTTGGTAATAAATGTCTTTTTCTATTAACATTGCATGTTTTGTATATATAGGCACTGTGAATAGTCCATGTTTAATTGATTTATTATATGTACGATCCCGATGGGAGTATATATTCTGTACATACAATATAATTTGTGCACAATGTCATGTCACGTCTCGTACACTACCGTGTTTGTCCTGCAGATATTATGATTGTGTGTATGCAATAATTGACAGCCCTTTATACATGTTTTATCTGTTATATATACAATAAATGTAATGATGGTATTATTTTGCTTTAATTAATAAAGAAGCAGGTAACTCTTACAGTACGGGGATAGACTTTAGACGTCAGCGTCTGTAAACGTCAGATTCTGACGTCTAAAGTCGATCACCGCACTGTAAGAATTAAAATATTTATGATGGCCGTAGACCCATAACATAGGTATTCAATTGAAGCGGAAAGAGTTAACTAAGACATTTATGATGATTTTAAATTGAACAAACCCTTAGGATTCCTTGGTTTAGAAAACAATATGTCATCGCTATAAGTGTTAACGGATGATACAGCCTATATATATATATAGGCAGATAGGCCCCTCCACCCTTACAATGCTGAAATATTTGTGTATAAAAACCATTTAGACCAGATGTTTTTTCAATTTGAAATCATCATAAATGTCTTAGTTAACTCTTTCCGCTTCTTTTGAAAACCTATGCTATGTAAGTAAATGAAATGAATCGGGCTTTAGGCCACTTTTGTGAACATACAGGCCAAATTGAGCCAAGAAAACCTCCTCAGGATGGTGAGATGAGTGAGATGACACTGCCCTCCAGACACAGGATTCGAAATTCAAACCCTGGTGGTCTGAGGCCGAGCACGATACCTCTCGGTCACGGAGGCTCCCCACAATACTGAGTTTTACGAGTGGATGAGGAAGAAACAGTTTTGTTTCTTTCAAACCGCCGAGACCGGGAAACGAACCCTGAGCTTTAGCGTGAAAGGCGGCGGTGTTAACCACTACACTAGGGCCCCCGCCCCTTATGCTATGTGTTTACGGCCATTATATATTTTTACTCGTTCATATCAGTGCGCGGTCTGATTTTGACGTCTGAAGACGGTCCCCGCATTAACCTTTACAACATTAACCCTTACAGCGCTGAAACATTTTTGTATAAACCATAAAGATCAAAGGTTTTTTAAAAAATTAAAATCATCTTTAAATGTCTTAGTTAAATGTTTCCGCTTCATTTTCTAATGGTCTACTACCTTGATAAACTTGTTCATTCTTTCAGTGCGGTGAGCTTATATAGACGTCAGAATCTGACGTATATAGATGTCAGATTCTGACGTCTATATTCGATCCCAGCGCCGGAAGGGATAAGCAGAGGTGAGACAGCGTTTTATGCTGAGTAGTAATCATACTTTAACACTGTTTAAAGAACATCCTATGGTAACTCCCCAGCAAACATAAGACATTGATTATGAAAGAGTTTCGATCCAAGTCTGGTATTCTACCCCCGACCAACCGAAGACTGGCTCAGCCTGTCACATGACGAGATCGGCCAATCACCGTCTTGTTATTCAAATTAGGAGGTATAATACCATGTTGGAACTCCCAGGGCCCATATTCTCATACGAGTAACGATATATTGTGGGCTTCGGGAAGCCTATGATATAGTAATTTGCACGAGAATACGGCCCTCTGGGATTCAGTTTGCACATTTTTTCGCCCATACTGAATGTCGAAACTTTTATTATCGTCTGGAAGAGTAGATCGTACCATTACTTGTGCGGCATTGTTAAAATACATCGTCAGATAATAGTTTGTCTTTACAAAATTTTTTCAGCACTTTATATATATGTAAATATATGTATAAATGTGTTTGTTTTCGAAGTCATCTCGTGATGTAATGAACAAATATTTAGAACAGGCAGTGTCTATTTGCCCTTCGACGGTGTGTGAAGCCAACATTAAAGCCGTTATTAATACACTTGTGTATACATATTATATACGCGTTACGCTGTTGAGAGGGCTTGCATTTTAAAATAAGCACATTTTCATTTGATCAAATACAGACTCAACATATGATGTATGTTGTAGCCGTTGCTATTTGACTGTCATTTGTATTTATTGAATATATTTTTTGTTATTTGATACTGACATGTATGTAACAAATGTCTTGTTCAAAAAAATGAAAAAATGAAGATGAACTTTGTTAAACTTGTAAGTATATGATCATAATATATGTGTATTACAATACTCTAGCAATGACTTTGTCTTACAATAAATACATCTATTTTGAAGTATTTGTTTGTTGTCAATACTTTACAATGTGACTGGGATGCACGTCAGCACTATACATGAGTGAGCGAGCCACGCAGTGAATATGCTCACAAGCTCTCGGTTGGATTTGTGCGAGTCCCAAACTCCAACCGAAAATATAATTTAGATCTACCTGAATTTAAATTTTTATTCGAATGCTGTTCACCTGTTATTCAAAGTAATTATTCACCTTCAGCTCCACCAGTTTCTTTCCACCTTGTGGAGTTTAAATCAGGTATTTTTGTTCGGATGTCCTTTAAATATATATAATTTTAACAATATTTGTTGTCTTCTATGCAAGTATCTAAATTAAAACTGGTTAAAATGATACATAACAAGTAATATTGTTATTTTTAATAGTATTATACAGCAGCTTTAATGCCCCAAATCTAATCATGATGATTATTCAAAGGCACAGTACAAAAATGGTGGTTTATTTAAGATATATTTATATATATAATGTGGTTAATCTATTATATTTATTGATAACAATACCTTGCCATACAAATTATTCCAAGCATAATGTTTTATACATTATAAGTATCTGCATGATCACTGTGTGGCTCCACCGCAAGGTCTACTACAAGTACTATAAGAGATCATTCACCAGATGTCCTCAGTAACAGTCGGGTATCAAACAGAAATTCGGATCATAGCAGTTGGATAGTCAAATAAAATAAGGATGGTTTCAACCTTCCATGGTCTGGCATGTGTATCTTGAGTGGCACATATCTATCTGGAACACTTCTAGTGTGGTGTAGAAATCTATGTCTGCAACAACGCATTGCAAAAGAGATGTTTTCTGTGGTTCAGGGTCTCTTATGTTAATTATCCCGGTGATATGGGCTGAATGATTTTAAGGAAAGAAATAATAAAAAAATGCACATTATTTCAGTTCAATATATATTCAAAAGCAAAAGATTGTAGCAGTAATATGAATTTTTCAAACACATTCTTTATATTTTCAGCACTCAATTCTATTTCAGACGTAAGATTTTTTTTATTGTGTTTAGACACATGTCACTCCGCATATTTGCATGTTTGTAAGCATTTATTTGCATTAATAACTACTTTTGATGTCTTTTGTAACACCAATAGCATCTCCAATTGTTCCACTTCTCATGTAGCCTCGGATCCGTATCTGAGGTGACATCAAGCATCATTTTTGATGAAAGACGGATCAATATTTATGTGGCATGGCCATGTCAAGAGTTAAAACATTTTTTTAGTGCAGTAAAAAAATCGTTTCCAGGACTCTCTGTGGTAGTGTGTATTTTAATATATCTTATTTGGGTATATCTGATTATAACTATTGTGTAGACGTAAATAGTGTGAGGTAAACTGCAGCATTATCATATAAGCAAATGATAGTTTGACTTCATAACGCCTGCGTCTTTTGTACCCTCTGTGGAAAATTCCGTTTAGACAACGAGAATCACATTCATTAATTAAACGATGGATACAATAACTGATTTTTTAGTCCACAACGCAAAAAATAGTTAGAATGATATTTATTTAGGTGGAGGGTCGACCTGAGCTGATATTACATGAGTAAACAAACCATTAGGACTGGTCTGTCACACACAGCCACTACAGCGGGCAATGGTCCAATGCTGGCATATTAATGGCTGGGTAATCCACAACTAAGACAACGTCTCGTGTTCGCTGGGTGCAGTAATGGGATGTGTGCCCCCTCTGTTTTTTAAAAAAACTAGGATAGGTTTGTTGACATTGTACATAATGATCAATGTATTGTGAAACAACATGTATTTCCTTTCACTAGATATTAATGTCAGAGTTAATAACGAGGAATACAATTAAACTGCATTTGTTAGCTTTCTTAATTTACCCACAAAAACCATGTTCAACCATATGTTTCAATTTAAAAAAGCAAATATGAAAAAAAACTCAGCAGAATGTAATATTATTAACTTTGAAATAATTAACTAGAGGATATACAATTGTTATAATGCCAATAGTGTGTTTAGGGTTATTTATTTCATCTTAAGGAATATTTAATTTGGTTTGACAATTGAATATAATAGGTCGCCGCAATAAAGACGTGATTCTCAACGCACCTGTTAATTGCACAACAGGCAACCATATTGGTTTCTTAGACCAATTAAAATATAATTTTAATGCTTTCATGTTATAATATCGATAGAACTATTAATGCTTCTCGAAACATGAACATGAATGATCTCCGCAATTATAGGGTTTTCTAAGAGATGATTGCGCAAACAATGAAAGCTCCTCCCTTCTACAGCAGACACGAGATGCTAATCCAATGTCGAATCAATATTGAGTAATTATCTACAACGCTGCACCGACAATAAACCAGCACTTGGTTTATATTTCGTTTTTGCCTGGTCAGGCTTGTTTAGCTGTGTTAGATTGACGACAACCATTGCTGTTATGCTTGTGTGTTTATTTACCGATTTTATTAGTACATTTATCTGGCCGCCTCACTAGAAGTCTAACTGAAAGGTCAAGGGCACAATATACAGCTGATCATGAACAAGAATGTGTCATAATGTGTCATACCGCTTTAGATAGATATGTGGCGCCGGCAACAGGATAGAGCAGCAATTCCGATCGACTTCCATCTGGGCGGCTTGGTGAGATTTGAGACTGAAAAGCTTCACTCGCACCAGTTTCACCTACCTACGCCACCGTTGCAAGCATATTTCGTCACTTCAGACCAGGCAGTCAAACCAAATAGACATGCCGCTCTGAGGAGCTCCGAGTTGGCTAATATGGCCAGACCTCACCATTGCATAGCAGTGGTGATATATAATAAAGTGGACAAATGAACTTTATATAGTTATCATAGTTTATTTTACCTTCAACCGCCGAACCGGCTAGTACAAGACTTAGGACAGCTTTGAGATTAGATTCCGACTATCCGCACCAACATTGGTGACCCCTTATCAACTCAACGGATACATTATACTAATTTTGTTTTGCCTTCAACAATTAAATTATTTTAAAATTTATATTCTAGTGAACATTGCACTGAATAACTGAAAAAGTTAGTTTTAATGTCTTTTTTTAGCAAAACGGGATGTACTTGCAATGTACTTGTCTTCAAGTACCAAGTACTCGGTAATGTACTTGGGTGCAAGTACAAGTACATTTTTGAAGCACAAGTACACAGAACAAGCAAGTACTCGAAAAAATGTACATAAGTACAGGTAAGTACACGTACCGATGTACTTGACCCCAACCCTACAGTCCACTGCTAATAAGTTTTGGAGAAATAATAAAAGTGGATCCAAATTTCAATTTTGTCAACCATATTCTATTAAACAAAATAAATGATAAATTCTATATATAGTATGCACTTCATCCTGTTTATTTTTTATGATGACAATATACAAAGATACAACAGTAGAGATATACAGGTAATAGTAACTATATATCGTAATATTGTTGTAATGAATAAAACAGGTGGTTTATGTAATCACGTGGATCAAGTATCCTTAGTGAAGGTCAATTAACAGTCGGTGATTTCGTCTAGATCTTTCTCGCTCTTCATTTTTACACACATGGATGAAGATCATTAGAGTTGGCTCCGATATCCACACTGACCTGGAAACAAATGACAACATAAGCTTTAGGCTAGTCCTGTAAGTGATCTCTACATAGTCTATTATTATCACTGTTTCATACATATTTATTTACATATATTCATTTGCATTTTATTTTGTACACTACCTTTTCATATTCAAACACAGTATAGTCAAATGTAATACTTAATGTGCTAATAGAAAATGAAAACCCGAATATATGCGGCACCGGCGGTTAAAGGGTTAACTATAAACAACTTACTTGGCAGATGTCTCCAATGAAGAATTCGTTATCGCTGTTAGAGCCTGTGTAGCCAATCACAAAGCCACAACCACGTGGAGTAATGGTTCCTGAAAACAAACAAAAAGCTTGAAGAAAATCGCATTTTTATACAGCCAAATAATGACATAACTGTTGTAAACCATAATCATTCTTTTTATGTTTGCGCTCTATTTGACAAGGAATAATCCCACACTGGCCATCGCTAGCATTCACAGAAAAAACGCTGTGTGTGTGTCAAATTTCCTTTTAGAGAAAATACAATATATCATTATTACCAAACCCTTCTTATGGTATTGTAATACATAAAATCATAAATGAGATGGTCTGCTCATATCTTAAATGGTTTGCTTACGAAGTGACTAAAATATAGCAGTCTATATAAACTAGTAGACCTACATCTATGTCATCACCTGATAGCAACTTAGTGGAACACCCTAACTTTTTGAATAGGCTAAATACACAATCCCAAGTCAATACAATTCTGATTTCATATTATATCAGAGTATAGTACCAACCTGTAGGATTGGAGCTTGCTACGGGTCCAAGGCAGCTACCACCGACACAGTTGTTGTATTCAGCATCAGTCATCAAGTAAAGGTTCCAGCTGTTGGGAGTCAAATCCTGCTCGTAGATAAATACGGCGTGGTAGCTCACTCCTGACAGGATCTGTACAAGCAGAACAAGTGACCATGTAGTTATTCAGCAAATACCAGACGGTGATCAAATGCTGGTTTGATAATGGGTCATATACACAGAAATTAGAACTGCATTAAACTACCACAAGAAAAATGCCTCGAACAAGGAAAACAAATTGCTCATTCAACTATCCAACATTAATAGCCTGCTTTTTGGGCACACCCATTGACTGATTCTGGGTTAAAATCGACTACTAAATATTTTAAATCAACACATCTCGTAAAAGGTAACAAAAACACATGGGTCAGGTGTCACACAAGGTAGAACAGAATTAAGCTAACATTAGATTGACACATCAATGTGGCGTAAAAGGGAAAAACCTTATCACTCACATATCCAGCAATCTACTTGTACCCTGCTCTCTGTGGAAATAAAGAGTCTGGTGATGGTGCATAGTGGACAGCTTAATGTCTTATATCACCACATCTCATGCAAGTATCTCATGGGACGCTAGTTTATGCAAGACACCATATTTTGAAATTTAGATACATATTCTGAAATTTATTTAACTATAATGAACTGATTTCCAATTTTAGTGGGAACCACTCGAGAAACAATGAAGAGGTGCATCCGATTAATTATATTCTCGCACTCATGCTGTTGGCTTTCACTACGAGACGTATGCTGAGATCAGCCCATCTCGTGTGTCTTCTCAGATAGGTATTCGTACGTAAAAATGCGTACTGCATCCTTGGTATGGCGAGAACTCGTCACCACATTAAGCCCTCGCATAAAGGCTCGGGCTTGATGTGGTCACTTGTGCTGAGAGGAGCCCATCTCGCTTTCCAACGATGCAGTATGCATATAATATCGATACAGCATGTCTGGTTTGTTTCATCCATATCGGTTCATATATGGAGTTGGCCGAGTTTTCAAGACGAAATGTGGCAATGAAAATTTTTTAGCAAAACACATTGATTCCTTGATTGAATAAGTATTGAATTATTACTGATGGTAAATGCTACTCTTGTCAACAACCACATAGGCCCCTAGGCCCCCTACCTACCCTTAGATTGACTGCCAAAGTGGAGGCATTGTGGCTCTGTGTAACTAACAAAATCACTTGGAAAAAATCCTTTAAGCTTGGTTAAATACTCACACCACCAACAGAAAGTATGTGTTTTGTCAAAACTCCCGTCTGCAGTTCCAAGGTGGCGACCAGGTAAGTGTCGGTTGTGTTTTTCTCTACACTGAAACCGAAAGAAGCGTCAGCAGCACAATCTCCATAAGTGACCACTCCCCACTTTGTGCCAACTACTGTGTTATCCCAAGATGCATCCAAAGTGAAAGCAGCTGTCAACTTAAGCTGGCTGACCCAATCTCCAGCAAAGAGACCATCCATTACATAGGTTCCAAGGTGGCCACCATTTCCTAAAACTGAATTGTAGCCCAGGAAGTGTCCACAGTTGTTCTGCACATTGGCCATGGCTGGCATACCGAGCTGTCCTACCCATCCTCCGTTACAACCATGAGACTCTGTGTCAGTTGTAAGAGGAATAGACACTTTGCAGGTGCAGTCAACTGAAATTTACAAAAAATAAAAGAATCGAATTAAGTTAAAAGGAAATTCATTCATTGTGAAATAAACATTTATATTGAAACATTCTTATAAAGGATATGATATCAGAAAGTGGCTGATCAGGGGGGGGGGGGGGTGGCGTCGGTGTACATCTGTTAAGTGTCTCCAAAACAGAAAAAGTGCCATATTTTGCCTTGTTTGTGCTCTAAAATCTACTATTTGAAGCCGTAAATATTTTAATCTAGCGCCCAACCAATAAAATGTTTTACTCGCCACTGTCAAATACTCAGATATGATTACACTGGTATGACATTTGTCAATTTTGTACAATAAATTCTACAGCAATATGCAAAGTGTTGCTTGAGGATGGTATTTGTCGGGTTTTATGCTAACCTTTCATTTCTGTACATGTGCAAATATAATCTGTGTCGTTGAAGTATCCACCTTCACCACATGTTCCAACTTCCACAACTTCACCTCCTTGATACATTCCAAAGAGCCATTCGGGTTCCATTTGCACGTATGGGCAGGGTACTAAAAATACATGTTTTCAATATCATCTACATTCAATAACATATTTTTTCACAGGAATCTCATAGACTAAATATTACCCTCGTAACAAGTTCAAAACACGTCAATTTAAACATAATAATAAATGTATGTTTGTGTTTATTGCCACCTGGATACGTTTCAGAATTACAAATGTCTTTCTGTTTCGGCTATCAACGCTATTTTGAATTTTTTTAAATAAGGTATTGTATCCGATTGAAATTATGTATCGCAAAGTTGTGGTCACTCACTACAAAATCCCACCTAATGGAGAAGCATACCGATTGATTTTGGTACAAGGGAAACTCTAAATCTTTAAATGTTATATTATAGACTACTTCACTCGGTCTGAATTGTTCACTGTGGGGAAATATTTTAATTAATATAGTAATTTTTTAGGGTGATCTATCATCCCTTATATGGTATGAATAACTATGTCCTTATATGGGGTGATTGGCTATCATGTGACCGTCTCAGAGGGTCACATGATAGCCAATCACCCCATATATGCAGGTAATTTGTGATCATGTGACCCTCTCAGAGGGTCACATGATAGCCAATCACCCCATATAAGGAAACACTTGTGCCCCCATCTTGTGGCAACTTTGATTTATTTGTCACAAATGTATTCATACTATATAAGGGGTGATAGATCACATATAAATAATACATCTTCTCCTTACTGAGTTAATTTTGAAGCATATATTTATACAAATAACATACCGCGTCCTAATCGAGCTAATTCTGAAGGATGCTTTTTATATTTTCCAAAGACATACCAGGTCATAATTGAGGAAGATCTGAAGGTTATGTTTGTCTTGTTGAGCATTACTTTTTCAAAGTGATTTAATTATAAAGATTATTATTTATATTTCATCGTACTAACCGTGTTCTGGGGTGCTGACTGTGGGGAAACCGCAGTCATCACACTCGGCGGGATCACAGGTTGTTTTTGTGCATGGAGCTCCTCTGCGAATGTCTTCTGGATCCGTGTACGTACCAGGAGCACACCAACGATCCACGGATGTAATGACACCACTATTCTTAACTTTATAACATTCCTTGTAATGTCCACACATCCTAGGGTTGTCATCAGCCTCTATAAACCCTCGGCCCAGGGCGTCAAAGTCACTGCATCGGTAGCACTCATCCTCACCAGTACCTGGTGGCACACAATCAAAGAGTTAGACAGATGGTGTATGTTGAAAAAAAACTACATTTCACATCGGATTGCCAGAATAATTGAATGCATACATTAAATGCATTGTGTGTATATGTCATCAGATTGAATTTTACTAGCTTTCACGATTATATATGTATCATGACACTCTAAAACATATACTACGTTATTCAGAAAAAACACAATCACACATATAGGCCTAATATTTACATTGTGTCCATACTATATATGACTTGACTAAACAAAGTATACTCACTGCGTTTCACAATGTTGGCAAGGCTGAGAGACAGCAACGTTAGTGAAATTATCAATCTCAACATCTTGTTCTTTTTCCCGTCTTGTTGTAAAATCAAGCTGTGAAAAATAATTTGCATAATGATAGAATTTCAGCTGTTAAGTTTTGCTTTTAAATGTTCGTAAAGGTAGTATTCTCATTCTCTGTCAATAGACTTCGTGAAGAAATGGACCTAATTCAAGTGTAAGGGATTTTTCTTTATTCCCATTTTTAAACGACATTGCTACCTATATAGTGCCTAATAAATAATAACAACTGTTCTACATAATTATATGTAGGCCCCTATCAACATTGAAATAAATAAGACACGGCGCACTAAAGGTGATGTCATATATGGCCAACCAATGACAAACGTAATCTGGGTAAGGCTAAGCGTATGTTTAGCGTATGTGTAACTTATACAGTTCGCGAGAAACGTTTCTAAACACCAAATCTTCCACATTGTGCTATGGATTTGTTGACTATACTTGAAGTAACGGTCTGAGTACTGTTTCGATAGAACAGTACTCAGGTCGCTAGTTCTAAGCTGTATGGTACACCTTCATGACAGAATATATCACGTATGATCAGCGTACTCAACCTATGAGTAGCATAAATCTGGCATTCCTCTAACGTACCAAGCGTATGCATAGCGTTTTTTTTAAATAAACCATACGTTTTTTAACATGTTCAAAATAATATGGTATGTTCCAGCATATGCCAGCCAATGCCGGGGTGTACTGTCATCCTCAAAACGTATGTAAGCTACGCCTAGCGAGCCCTTAGCATTTGTCAACATGTACTACGTATTACTTTTATTTATTTATTTATTAGGCTTTATATACACAAATATATACAATAATCGTACAATTATGCAATTGTAAATAAAATTGTGTACATCAGTATTATGATGGCATACGCTGGTACAATACGTTATACTTTACATTCACATAACATTAGAACCATTTCTGTGACAACCTTTTAAGCTGGTAGATGAGTATCCTACATATTAAAGAGTACTGCATAGTTATACATTCTTACATCAACAATGATTTTTTAAGGTATTCACAGATAAGCGAAGTCTATCTTAACCATCTTAACATTTATGTCTTGAGTTAGCAGCTTAGCTAATGACTTTGCTTTTAAGATTGTCTAAGATTTTCCTATGATGAGCAGAAATCTTACCTGACTCGGTTGATAATTGTTTCTATGGTGTCCGAAGTAAGACTGGTGTTGAATCTCTAGAAAGCCTGGTTTTATATTGTTTGTGGAACCCGTGTTTATTCTCCAGAGGACGCGCTTCTGAGGAAGCACAGTACATCACCCAATGTTGGATTAATGCTGGGCCACCGTCTGTGATGCTGCCCCGACATTAAACCACGATTGGGAGAATGTATCATGTTTCCTGGCCTGGTTTTACTTCACATCAGTTCGTGGTCCACTTTCTGCAGAGCTTCACCAGCCGTGGATGTCACTGCGTCACGGTTTACATGTCATACTCCTCCCAGAGGGACAGTTCTCTGGGTGATATTTGTTCTTGGCAACTTGTATTCATTAGTGATTCACGTAACAGTAAAATGAATTCTGAAGAACCCACAAGCATCCATGATCTCCAGGTTAAACTGGTTCAAACAGTGAGTTAATTTACTTCACTCACCTTTGAGTTCAGAGGAAATAGTCATTTTGTGAAATGTAACAGCATGCTATATTAATTTGAGATTTCAGTAAATTAGCAAATATTGTTAAATATTTGCAAAAGAAATAGGCTAAGAATACATGCAGTCTAAGGAAAATAGTTCATTATAATTTTGATGATAAGAATTGCCGGTTTCTCGAATTTGTATTTTAATCATCCATGAAACGACCATTTACATTTTGATATGGAATGGTAAATACGATTTTAACTTTATTTGGTAATTGATATGTTGTCTTAAATAACCATCACAGTTTTGTATCATCCTTACGTCGAGTTTTGGTGTTGGACCAAATTTGTTAGACCTAATTTGTAGTCATATTATTGCACATATCTAATAATTCATTATATTTCAAGCCGGACAGTTAATGCCACAATTAATAGTTGAATATATGGTGATTTAAATACTTTATCAATTTCATTCTCACATAATATATTTTATTGTAACATAATGAAATAAAAAAAGTAAAGGTATTACACAAAATGTGTTGTACCACGGACATAAAGCGATATATACGCGTACATTGCATAAAAAATATTTTGAAATGAACAAAATTAGAATGTTAGAGTACAGCAGAGATGTGTGGCTAATATCAGTAAATATGTATTATTTTAGTTATATCTCAAATCCCAGCTATTTGTATTGTAGAGGGGGGGGGGGGTAAATAAAATGAAATGAATGGGGTTTATGCCACCTCTGTGCACATATAGGCTAAAATGGGCCAGGAGAACCTCCTGAAGATGATGAGAGGAATGAGATGACAATACCCTCCAAGCACAAAATTAAAAATTCGAGCACTGGCGCTCTGCAGCCGAGCACGCTACCTTTCGGTTACGGAGACTCCCCACGAAATTAAATCTATACGAGTGAGCAGTGAAAAAACATTTTCTTTTAAACGTGAAGGTCAGAGTAGGGTTCGAACCCGCGATCGGCGACATTCCAAGTCGGCAGCATTATTGATAGATAAAGCATTACTTGGTATAGCTCTGTAAATCCTTGAAATTTGACTCGATAAAACCCCGACTCATTCTATTATCAATGCAAGCAGCTAGATAAATCGACCACTTTGTCACTGGAAACAAATTATTTAAGGTTATTAATCAATTTAGTCCAGTGGATTTTGACTAAAGCGTGTTTCGCGGTATGGACGATGTTTTATGATTGATTCTGATACTATAGGATGTCCCGAGCAGAAATCAGCCGGGTGCCACTTTGGCACCCTTGGGCGGAATTTTTTAAGGGCAAAAACAAAATGGCCGCCAGATATTTCAAGGTCAAATATGTTTTTTTCAACAAATGAAGCCAGGAACAAGTGTAATACCTCATTTTCATGTGATTTTGACTGGGCAATCCATTTCTTATTTTTATGATATAAGGTCATCTTCAAGGTCAAAACGTCAATTTCAAGGTCAAATAAGCAAAATACGCTTTTTAACAAATAAAGCTAGGAACATGTGTAATACCTCTTTTTTCGTTGGATTTTGTCCGAAAAATCCATTTATGGTATTATTTTGGTGATCCAAGGTCATCTTCAAGGCCGAAAGGGCATTGCCACGGTCAAAAACAAAATGGCCGCCAGATATCTCAAGGTCAACTATGATTGTTCAACAAATGAAGCCAGGAACAAGTGTAATACCTCATTTTCGTGTGATTTTGACCGGGCAATTCATTTCTTGTATTATTTTCATGACTCAAGGTCAATTTCAAGGTCAAATAAGCAAAATTACCATTATTAACAAATCAAGCTAGGAACATGTGTAATACGTCTTTTTCATGCGATTTTGTCTGAAAAATCCATTAATGGTATTATTTTGTTGATTCAAGGTCAATTTCAAGGTCGAAATGTCATTTCCAAGGTCAAAATGTAAAAATATGATCTTTTCGAAACAAAATAGGAAGAAGTGTAATACATCTTTTTGACATGATTTTTGACTGAATATTCTATTCTTGATACTATTTTGATGATAAAAGGTCATCTTTAAGTTCAAAATGTCAATTTGACGGTCAAGAAAAGGAGAATATGATTTTCAACAAATACAGCTAGAACATGTGTAAAAAAACTTTTTTTCGTGGGATTTTGTACGAAAAAGGTCTTTTTCCTATTATTTTGGTGATTTAAAGTCAACCTCAAGGTCAAATATATGTTTTAGCGTATAAGCTAGAAATTGGAGCATGTATATTACCTTGTGTTGGGTTTTATTTTGACTGGATAATCTAATTATGTTGAGTTTAAATGATCAAACATGCTCAAGGTGAAGACATCGGCTCGAAGGTATTGAATGACAATTAACAGAGATGTGTTAAAGAGTGATGGAAAAGTTTCTAACAGTCGATAAGTAGGTATTAAAGGGCAATGAGAAGGCGATAAAGGACAATGAAAAGGCATTAAAGGGCAATGAGGAGGCATATTAAAGAGAAATAAGGAGGCGTTAATGGGCCACAAGAGGCCTTACAGAGCAACCGAGGGCCTTATAAGGTGAGAGAGAGGCATTATGGGGCTATGGAGAGGCACTAAAGGGAGACAATAATGCGTCTTCGTAGCTTTCAGTTTAATGCCTCTTCTTTGCAATTGAAGGCTTTTCTTTTGCCCTTTAACGCCTCTTCTTCGCCCTGGACGTCCTTTTAGTTTAATGCCTCTTCTTTGCAATTGAAGGCCTTTCTGACGCCCTTCAATGCCTCTTCTTCACACTGAACGCTTCTCCATTGCTCTTTAATTTAGCTCTCCGTCACATTTTAACGCTTTACTATTAATCTTTAACGCCTCCCCATGGTCATTCGACGCCTCTCCATCGCCATTTATCGTCTCTCATTGCCCTTCAATGCTTTTGGGTCTACCTTTATATTTTTCTTCGTCCTTTAACGCCTTTCCGTCACCCTTTAACCAGGGTTCCCCACAGAAAAAAAAATCATCCGGTTGTTCGCTCAAAAATATTAACTCAGCGCGCGCGAGCAGCTTAACCCTTACACTGCTGCATACAATTTGCAGCATGTGTGGTTGCCCACTAAGTAATATCTGGCACGTTTTTTCTTAAAAAAATGCTCATCTGATGAACAACTGATACTAAAAGCCAATAAATTACAAGATCAGTCACTGTCAGTTAGCCATCTTTAAAACGCAAAAAGAAGGACACCACAAAACGGAACTAAAAAAAAAAAAAAAATTTTTTTTATTTCATCCGGTCGGGCAGCCGGCATTTCCGGCACTGTGGTGAACCCTGCTTTAACGCTTCTCAGTGAAATATAACGCCTCCTCATCGCCCTTTACTGGCTTCCCATCGCCATTTAATGCCTTTCCATCACCATTTACCGCCTATTCATCGCCCTTTAACCCTTTAGCATCACCATTTACCGCATCTGTAGCGCCTATTAGCGCCTCTCCATTAAACTTTAATGCATCTACATCACTTTTAACACTTTTTCGGCCTTTAACGCCTTTCCATCGCTCTTTGACGTCTCTCTGTCACCATTTAACGCTTCTTCATTGCCCTTTAACGATTCTCTGTTTTTTTAATGCCTTCTCATTGCACTTAGACACCTATCCATCAACCATTAGCACCGCCCCATCACCCGTTAACGTACTTCCTTGTCACCGTTCCATAGCTCTTTCATGCCACCCCGCCACCTTTAAATGCATCTTGTCGTTTGTGGTTTGATAGTAAAAACAATATACGGCATGCTTACTCACGACGACAAACTTGATTTAATAATAAAAATAACCTACATACAGACAAAATATATAGATCTACATATACAAAAAAATAGTTCAAGATTTGCAAAGTCAACAACATAATCAAAATTACAGGAATTATGGGAATAAAATAAAGAGATATACATATAGAATAAAAAAAGTTTCCTATTTTCAAATCTGCAAAATGTATTTTTCCACGATGTTGTTCATTAAGACAGTCCCATGCGGCAGTATCAATTGAAAAAAATACTCAAACTAAATATAAAGCCAGAGAACGAGACAAAATCACAGGAAAAACAAAACACTGTCTAAGTGTTGGTAAATGTTTGGCAAGCGTTGCTGACGGTAAACTAACCTTCAAACAACATTGGAAATATGACTTGTGTTAGTTGGTACACATTTATTTATTATTATTTTAACTTGCAATGCAGCCAGCCAGATACCGTATGTTACGTTGGCAGAACATTGGGCCAACATTGGTTTAGGGTCTTGTGATTACCAGAAAAGCTTTACTTTGAACTGTGATTTGCACGAAATCAACCTTTTCCGCCGCTGTGTCAGTGATGGTGTGTGATTAGATCGGTACATCTAATTGGCAGTATTAAACCTCATGGGAATGACGACAATTCAATCAGAATCAGCCTGTGGTAACTGGGGTAGACATATGACAGTTTGTGTCATTTTCCAGGAATTTAATAGGCCTGTAACTATTAAAAAACATATATTATTTACCAAAGTAACTAATATAATGTTTTAGAAAGTCAGGAATATTTCAAATTACTTTATTACGTGCAATCTTTGATTGATGTACAGTGATGTAAATAGGTATTTATATTCATGATAATCCACCATAGTCCAGGAATTTTAGGCATTTTCAGGGGTAAAGATGGAAAAAAATAATATAAAGCTGAAAATGTCAGGAGTTGTTAAGATAGTCATCCTTAATGACCTGTAAAAAGTCCCAAAGTTTCCCAGGAGCGGAACATGATTTTTTTCGCGAAAATCCAAAATGGCCGCCAGAGGCGATTCAAAAATTATAGCATACGAAGAAGTTAACATATATTCCTTTGTAATACCTCTTTTTCACTTAATTTTTTACGGGGAACTCATCTTCTTTTTAGGCTTTAAAGCCTCGATCGTGTTTTGTTTGCAAAATTTCAAAATGGCCGTCTGATACAATACTGAAATTGTAACTTATGAAGAAATTCAAATATATTCCTTTGTAATATCTTTTTTCTGCATAATTTTTCACGAGAAACTTAATTTTGGTCTTATTTTAACATTGTAAAGCTTATGTATTATGCTGCTTATGCTGACAACAGCGTGCGTTGTGCCAGTGTGCATGTCACAACAACATACCACACCAAGACGGCTGAACGTGTCCCTGGTACTACTAAGTTTATTTTTCAGCACTAAACATCCTTTAACAATTCAGTATATTTCCAAAGGTAAGATTTAATAAATTAACTATTGTATGTAAATTTGTATGTGTCATTACTCAATATAATATCATAACATATGCACGAAAAGCAAGGACACAATAAACATAATTCACAAAAAAATCAATTTATCTAACGAGACAAATCAATTACATCCAAAGCAGACATCAATCAGATATGAAGAAGGATTTGAAAAAAAACAGATTGAGATTGGAAGCAAGAAATTGGAATGCATTTTTGCGGACATGTGTTCAGTTTGGTGACTGACAAGTATCTGTTGAACGGGTCAGTTTAATAGCAGACATCCTAAAAAATAGCAGGCATTGTAATTGTTTGTATGCAGAAAAATACTATCTTATAATGCATAAACACAGTCAGGCTTATCTAACGAAGAACTGACATATGTATTTAGATGCACTAAAATAACTTTCATAATATAATAATCAATATTATTGTTTGTGGTGGTTATTTTTAGTTGACAGGTTTGACAGGTTGACAGGTTTAGTTGACAGGTTTTTTTGTCAAAATATAGAAACACAAATGTAGCAAAATTGTAAACATGGTAAAACATGTTAAAATATAACAATATCAAATAAAAACTAAACAATAGTATGAGTAACGTCAATAAAATAATTCAGGTAGGCCTATTATTACATATTATGGGCATTTTGATTTAAGGTTTGGCTAACATGCTGTTCTCATAGTACCCTCAGGTGCATACACAGACCAATTTTGGTGCCGTTATCACCATTAATAAATTGATATTACAAATTTATATGCCCCATTGAGGTTTTAAGATATAGATTTACCCAGCTGAACCACACTACAAAATAGCTGTCATCTATACACGTGCCGTTATTTCAAGTGAATATTGCTTTACGTTTCTTTCTGCACAAATCAATCATTGCAATATCGCGAAAGAAGGATTATGCCCTACTCTTATCGAATAACTTCAAGGGTTCTTTAAAGTGCACAGTGCCATAGACATCACCACACACTACATGCCTTTGAACAGTTTGGAGCACTGTATAGGCACAACCTCGATAACCAACATCCGACCCGACCAGGATTGGAACACAGTAGCTAGAGTTTCGAGCCACAGCAGGATCGTATGGGGCATCGGGACGGCCTCGTTATTTCAAACATATACAAACTTATTCGGGTCCCTATTAATGTTGCATCAAATATATATATATAAACATGATAAATAGGGAATCGACCTTTCCTACTAGGATCCTGTAGGCTCGGGTGTGATACCTTGCACTGGACCCTTATGCCCGCATGTGAGGTGTGAGATCTTGCCTAGGACCATAAGGTCCTAGGTGTGAGTGCTTGCCTAGGACTGCAGGCTCCGGTGTATGACCTTGCCTATGACCCACCGGCTCGGGTGTGAGTCCTAGCCTAAGACCATGCGGGCTCATAGTAAAACCTTGCCTATGACTTGTAGGCTCGGGTTTGATACCTTGCCTAGGACGCTGCGGGCTCGGGTGTGAGTCCTTGCCTAGTCCTTGTCTAAGGCTCACACCCGGGCTCACGCTAAATCCTTGTCCAGGACTTGAAGGCTCGGGTTTGAGACCATGCCTAGGACGCTGCGACTCGGGTGTGAGTCCCTGCCTAATACCATGCACGCCTGGGGTTAATCCTTGCCTATGACCTCTAGGCTCGGATGTGAATCTTTGCCTAGGATCTGTAGGGTCAGGTGTGATACCTTGCCCGTGCAGGACCTTGTGGACTCGAGTGTGAGTTCTTGCCTAGGACACTACGGGCTGGGTTGTGATTTCTTGTCCATGGACCATGCATGTGCGTGTGTGAGTCCTTGCCTAGTCACTGGGGGCTCGGTTGTGATACCTTGTCTAGGACATGTAGGCTCGGGTGTGAGTCTTTGCCTAGGACAATGCAGCCTTGTGTGCGAGACCTTACCTCTGACCCTGTGGACTCGAGTGTGAGCCCTTGCTTAGGAGATTTGTTTAGGACCCCAGCTGAAGCAGTATTTAATAACATTTACCACTGACATATCTAAACTCCATGGCAACAGATTACCACCAACAGGCTGGGGATGTCAATTTTAAAATAAAAACCTGTAACCAGTTTTCACGGAGCTTGATGCAGCACCTCAGTTTTAATGATTAGGTGTGGTTGCCGAACACTGTCTTAGCTAGGATTAGACAACTGCCCGTCATTTTTTCCAATTTTTGCATAACTGCCCGTGCATTCCCACCTTTATAGTGTAATTTGGACAATTTTTGATTTTATACCCGTCTAGAATATGTTGCCGAAGTTGGTTGCATGTTACGATGCAGCTGGTCTGCGAGGTACACAATCTGGATGGGAACTGGGTACAGTAAGTCATCTCGAATTAATGAAATTCAGGTTGATGATTAGGAAAAAATGGCACAACTCTCTCAGACTAACGTTGTTTTATTGATTGAATATGATGTTTTGGCTATTATGTATTATGAAATAAATACTTTAAAATGTGCACTGCATATTTCTTTTGGATATAGAGTTACTTGTTACTGGTCATTAATTACTGGTAATTTATAGATATAAAAGCTTATATGTATCTAGAATACGAATGACAATTGCTCCCAATGAAACCTTAAATGGCGGCCATCTTGGATTTACTCTTAAGCGAAACCTTAAAAGTTATTAATACCTTCAGAAATGAATTCAGAATCAAAAATCATGTGGAAATGAGGTATTACATTCAAATATGTGTCTAATAGTTCAGGAATTACAACTTGAACATAGCGCTTGGCGGTCATTTTGAATTTTGTCAAAAAAATATGTTCCGCTCCGGGATAAACCTTGAGACTTTTTACAGGTAATAAAGGAGGACACACTTGTAGTCTATAGATTTAAAAGCTTAAAGTATCTCAAATACTAATCACAATAGACTTGCTCCCAATTAAACAGCAAATGGCAGCCATCTTGGATTTATTCTTTAATGAAACCCTAAAAGTTACTACTAGCTTCAGAAATGAATTCAGCATTAAAAATAAAAAAAGTCAAATAGTTCATGAATTACAACTTCAACATGACGCTTGGCGGCCATTTTGAATTTTGTCAAAAAAAGGATGTTCCGCTCAGGGGAAACTTTAGGACTTTTTACAGGTAATAAAGGTGGACATAATGAACACTTCCTGAAATTTTCAGCTTTATATTATTTTTTTCCATTTCAAAACCTAAAATTCCTGGACTACCAGTAACAAAGATCAGAGTAAATTATGAAAACTAAGGTAGTTTCAGATATGACATTGATATGGTCCTAGATGTGAAGGTTTAGACGACCACTGTACCGCTGTCTGCGCCAACTACTAAAGAGACTCGTGTTCTTCCTTTTATCCCACCCAGCGGCGCTAGTTAATAATTCATATCCCACCCAGCGACGATAGCTATTATAAACATTCTGATCAGATTGAATAGGAGTTTATATTGTGCACTGGGATATCGCAGTAGTTTTCTAATCAGGTAAACGGTCTTGTGAAATTTGTTTTCATTTTGTTTAGAATAATAAACGATGATAATTTGGGGGCGAAAAATAATTATAAGATCATTGAAACACATTTGAAAATGTCATCTTGATTTAATCTGGAATAGTAACTAAGTTAATTAGACCCCCCACCAAAAAAAATCAATTACAAAAATCTGAAATTAGGTTAGAGATGAATTATTTCAACTGAAACTGAGGTTGCCGGGGTATTTTACGAAGCTCATGATTAACAATTCAAAAGCTATGAAACAGGATATATTTTAAGAAATTAATAATTATTGTGTCACAACAGAATAAATTAATTACTTGTCATTTCTTAAAAATATATCCTTCTAAAAAGTTTAAAATTACTAACATTTGTTTAATTTGAGATAACAAATTTGGAACTCTGCGCAGCTGCTGTCGATTCCTCATGCCACGAAGGGTCTGTAAAAAAGCTAGTTAGAAATTGTTGGAAAGTGAAAAAGTTACTGGGACAAAGTGGTATTCATCCTCATCCTTATGAATTGTTTGCTTCTACTTTCCACCCATTTCTAATGACAAACAAATATTTATTGATATTGATATATTTATAGTTATTGAATTAGCTGAACATATATTACAATCGAGTTGATAAATTTCCGTGTTATAGCTTTAGGTTTGAAATATAGTTACACATGCATAATGACGTTCACAGTGGGACAAGGTTTATACTGAGTTACATTGACAACATTGATAAAATTAATATAATATATTTCAAGAAATTAATAATTTAACAACAGAATAAATAAGCTATTTGTCATTTTATAACACTTTACCTACTAAAAAAGATTAAAATTACTAACATTTGTTTAATTTGGGATAACATATTTAGAACTCGATCCCTCATGCCACGAAGGGTCTGTAAAAAACTAGTTAGAAATTGTTTGAAAAGTGAAAAAGTCACTGGGTCAATGGTAGAACTTATAAAGTGGTATTCACCTTTATCCTACTGAATTGTTTGCTTGTACTTTCCACCCATTTCTAATGACAAACAAATATTTATTGATATTGCTTTATTTATAGCTATTGAATTAGCTGAACATATATTACAATCAAGTTGATAAATTTCCGTGATATAGATTTTGGTCTGAAATTACTTACACAAGTATAGGACGTTCACAGTGAGACAAGGTTTATACATTGACAAAAAGGATCGATTATTAAAATAATTATAGATTGACAAACATCAGTGACAGCCTCGTGGCATCTCATCTTTTCTCCGATTTCCAGTCTTCATGAAGTGTCGTCAGTCAGCTTACAGTATTTGTTGATCACCTGAAATAGGGAATATCAGTCCTAGAAAACCTCGAATAGTCAGGTAGCCATCAAGCTATACCCTGCACTGGCTGTTAAAGTTTTTTTTCGATGGATTCCACACCCTCATGGGATCTATAACGCATATCTGCCGGATATCAAGAGGAGAATATCCTTGAGCGATCTGAGAAAATTGAACAAATTCAAAATGGCCGCCATTTGGTAAAGGTCAAACTTTAAATTGACATCATTTTCGACAGAATAGGAGCAGCTTCTTGATTTTGGTGTCCACTATAGGGTTTTCAGGTATGCCCGATCTGGTGGTGTGGTCAGAAATAACTTTAGTCATTGCATTGTGGGTAAAGTCTAAGATGGCCGCCATTTGTCCAAAGTCAAACAATAAATTGATATCATTTTTAACACAAAAGAGGCAGATTAATATTTGATGTCTATTCTAAGGTTTTATGGTATGTCCCACACAGTGGTGTTGTCGGAAAATATTTTAGACATTGCATTGTGGGTAAAAAATCCAAGATGGCCACCATTTGTTCAAGGTCAAGCAATAGATTCATATCATTTTTGATATAATAGACGCAGATTCGTGTTTTTGGTGACTATGATGGGGTTTTCAGGTATGCCGTACATAGTGATATTGTCAGAAAATACTTCACACATTGCATTGTGGGTGAAACATTCAAGATGGTCGCCATTTGTTCAAGGTCAAGCAATAAATTCATATCATTTTCGACATAATAGAGACAGATTCTTGTTTTCGGTGCCTATCATGGGGTTTTCAGGTATGCCGTACATAGTGGTGTTGTCAGAAAATATTTTTGGCATTGCATTATGCGTAAAACATCCAATATGGCCGCCATTTGATCAAGGTCAAGCAATAAATTCATATCATTTTCGACATAATAGAGGCAGATTGGTGTTTTTTTGTGTCTATCATAGGGTTTTCGGGTATGCTGTACATAGTGGTGTTGTCAGAAAATATTTTCGACATTGCATTGTGGGTAAAAAATCCAAGATGGCTGCTATTTGTCAAAGGTCGATCAATAAATGGACATCATTTTTGACAAAATAGATACAGAACAGTGATTTCGGTGTCCATCATGATGTTTATGGTATTCCAGGCTTAATGATGTGGTCTGGAAGTACGTTAAACATTGCATTGTGGGTCAAAAAGCCAATATGGTCGCCATGTGTTCAAGGTCAAACGTTAATCTGATATAATTTTCGATAGAGTATAATCAAGTTCATGATTTGTATGTCTAGCATTGAGTTTTCATATACGCCTGATCTAGTGCCATTTTTCGAAAAAATTCCCGACACTTTTTACACCGAAAAAAACAGACGCCAGTCACTATGGCAACAAAATGGCTGTTAGAGGGCCATGGGAGGGCAATAAATGTACAGAACTTCGAGCTGAGCTATATCGATGATTGTGGTGTCTACTATAGAGTTTTTAGTTGCTTCAAACATTGTGGCGTTGTCATAAAACATTTCAGACGCTATGACTGATGGCTATAGAGAGACAGATATGGCTATAAATGGGTCATGATGTCCACGATGATGGCTATAGAGAGACATGGATCATTAACAGGGCCGGGGCCCTAGTGCATTCAAGTTTCAAAGAACCAAATTGTTACTTCCCCGCTCACTTGTAAAGATTTAATATTGTGGGGAGCCCCTGTGACCGAGAGCGTGCTCAGCATCAGATCACCAGCGCTATTTTTCAAATATGCAAAATGTATTTTGCCACGATGTTGTTCATTAAGACAGTCCCATGCGGCAGTATCAATTGAAAAAAATACTCAAACTAAATATAAAGCCAGAGAAGGGAGACAAAATCACAGGAAAAACAAAACACTGTCTAAGTGTTGGTTAAATTTTGGGCAAGCGTTGCAGACGGTAAACCAACCTTCAAACAACATTGGTAATATGACTTGTGTTAGTTGGTACACATTTATTTATTATTATTTTAATTTGCAATGCAGCCAGCCAGATACCGTATGTTACGTTGGCAGAACATTGGGCCAACAGTGGTTTAGAGTCTTGTGATTACCAGAAAAGCTTTACTTTGAACTGTGATTTCCACGAAATCAACTTTTTCCGCCGCTGTTTCAGTGATGGTGTGTGATTAGATCGGTACATCTAATTGGCAGTATTAAACCTCATGGGAATGACGACAATTCAATCAGAATCAGCCTGTGGTAACTGGGGTAGACATATGACAGTTTCTGTCATTTTCCAGGAATTTAATAGGCCTGTAACTATTAAAAAACATATATTATTTACCAAAGTAACTAATATAATGTTTTAGAAAGCCAGGAATATTTCAAATTACTTTAATACATGCAATCTTTGATTTATGTACAGTGATGTAAATAGGTATTTATATTCATGATAATCCACCAGTAACAAAGATCAGAGTAAATTAGGAAAACTAAGGTAGTTTCAGATATGACATTGATATGGTCCTAGATGTGAAGGTTTAGACGACCACTGTACCGCTGTCTGCGCCAACTGCTAAAGAGACTCGTGTTCTTCCTTTTATAAGCCATATCCCACCCAGCGACGCCAGTTAATAATTCATATCCCACCCAGCGACGATAGCTATTATAAACATTCTGATCAGATTGAATAGGAGTGTTTATATTGTGCACTGGGATATCGCAGTAGTTTTCTGATCAGGGAAACGGTCTTGTGATATTTGTTTTCATTTTGTTTAGAATAATAAGCGATTATAATTTGGGGGCGAAAAATAATTATAAGATCATTGAAACACATTTGAAAATGTCTCTTGATTTAATCTGGAATAGTTACTAAGTTAATTAAATCCCCCACCAAAAAAAAAATCAATTACAAAAATCTGATATTATGTTAGAGATGAATTATTTCAACTGAAACTGGGGTTGCCGGGGTATTTTACGAAGCTCATGAAGCTATTTGTCATTTTGTAACACTTTACCCACTAAAAAAGATTAAAATTACTAACATTTGTTTAATTTGAGATAAAATATTTGGAACTCGATCCCTCATGCCACGAAGGGTCTGTAAAAAACTAGTTAGAAATTGTTTGAAAAGTGAAAAAGTCACTGGGTCAATGGTAGAACTTATAAAGTGGTATTCACCTTTATCCTACTGAATTGTTTGCTTCTACTTTCCACCCATTTCTAATGACGAACAAATATTTATTGATATTGCTTTATTTATAGCTATTGAATTAGCTGAACATAAATTACAATCAAGTGGATAAATTTCCGTGATATAGCTTTTGGTCTGAAATTACTTACACACGTATAAGGACGTTCACAGCGAGACAAGGTTTATACATTGACAAAAGGGATCGATTATTTTAAATAATTATAGATTGACAAACATCAGTGACAGCTTCGTGGCATCTCATCTTTTCTCCGATTTCCAGTCTTCATGAAGTGTCGTCAGTCAGCTTACAGTATTTGCTGATCATCTGAAATAGGGAATATCAGAAATAAAAAGCGCTGTACATGTGCTAGAAAACCTCGAATAGTCAGGTAGCCATCAAGCTATACCCTGCACTGGCTGTTAAAGTTTTTTTTTCAAAGGATTCCACACCCTCATGGGACCTATAACGCATATCTGCCGGATATCAAGAGGAGAATATCCTTGAGCGATCTGAGAAAATTGAACAAATTCAAAATGGCCGCCATTTGGTAAAGGTCAAACTTTAAATTGACATCATTTTCGACAGAATAGGAGCAGCTTCTTGATTTTGGTGTCCACTATAGGGTTTTCAGGTATGCCCGATCTGGTGGTGTGGTCAGAAATAACTTTAGACATTGCATTGTGGGTAAAGTCTAAGATGGCCGCCATTTGTCCAAGGTCAAACAATAAATTGATATAATTTTTAACACAATAGAGACAGATTAATATTTTAGATGTCTATTCTAAGGTTTTATGGTATGTCCCACACAGTGGTGTTGTCGGAAAATATTTTAGACATTGCATTGTGGGTAAAAAATCCAAGATGGCCACCATTTGTTCAAGGTCAAGCAATAAATTCATATCATTTTCGATATAATAGACGCAGATTCGTGTTTTTGGTGTCTATGATGGGGTTTTCAGGTATGCCGTACATAGTGGTGTTGTCAGAAAATATTTTTGGCATTGCATTATGCGTAAAACATCCAATATGACCGCCATTTGTTCAAGGTCAAGCAATAAATTCATATCATTTTCGACATAATAGAGGCAGATTAGTGTTTTTGTGTCTATCATAGGGTTTTCAGGTATGCCGTACACAGTGGTGTTGTCAAAAAATATTTTAGACATTGCATTGTGGGTAAAAAATCCAAGATCGCTGCTATTTGTTAAAGGTCTATCAATAAATGGACATCATTTTTGACAGAATAGATACAGAACAGTGATTTCGGTGTCCATCATGATGTTTTATGGTATCCCCGGCTTAATGGCGTGGTCAGGAAGTACGTTAAACATTGCATTGTGGGTCAAAAAGCCAACATGGTCGCCATGTGTTCAAGGTCAAACGTTAATCTGATATAATTTTCGATAGAGTATAATCAAGTTCATGATTTGTATGTCTAGCATAGAGTTTTCATATACGCCTGATCTAGTGCCATTTTTCGAAAAAATTCCCGACACTTTTTGCAACGAAAAAAACAGACGCCAGTCACTATAACAACAAAATGGCTGCTAGAGGGCCATGGGAGGGCAATAAATGTACAGAACTTTGAGCTGACATTTATCGATGATTGTGGTGTCTACTATGGAGTTTTTAGTTGCTTCAAACATTGTGGCGTTGTCATAAAACATTTCAGACGCTATGACTGATGGCTATAGAGAGACAGATATAGCTATAAATGGGTCATGATGTCCACGATGATGGCTATAGAGAGACAGCTATCAATGGGTCATGAACAGGGCCGGGGCCCTGGTGCACTCAAGTTTCAAAGAACAAAATCGTTACTTCCTCGCTCACTTGTAAAGATTTATTATTGTGGGGAGCCTCTGTGACCGAGAGCGTGCTCAGCATCAGATCACCAGCGCTCGAATTTCGAATCCGGTGTTTGAAGGGCAGTGTCACCTCATTCATCACACCATCCTCAGGAGGTTCTCCTGGCTCAGTTCAGCATATATGTACACACAGATGGCCTAAACCCATATATATATGCCATATGCCGTTACAATGATGTAGGAAGGTGTGGGATAATTCTTGTCGCATATATACAATAAGTGAGATAGAGATGGAGTCCCTGTCCCAAGCACATTCATTCAGAATGCATACACGTATGGAGCTATGGATAATGGAGATATTCGATCGATCGATCCCCTATCTCAGGTACTGAATCTGGTCATATTACCATGCAAGTGCTTTATCAGGAGATGATATCCGCACATGAATCAAAACTATAGTTCTGAAATGAACTTAAGCAAAAGCACAGCAAGACTACCATAGGAACTACCGTGCCAAGATTTGACATATCATGTCAAACACCGATGAAACCAAGCCTCCCATCAGAAGAAAGATCTTCACAGTCCGATCTTCATTGTGTATCTGAAACTTAAATATACATGTATGCAATTTTTAAGAATGCAAAGGAGACTCACACAAGGCTTATGACAAGCCGCTTCAACGTACGCCACATTAGTGTAACATATTCTGCACCTACACATTTGTTTATTGGAGAAAATGTTGTGTTACATTAAGATTGTACTGTAGTTTATGTCATTCTTGTTGTTAGTTTCTATGTACTTTATTACTGTAAATATTACTTGCTAATACCTCGGCTGAATTGATTCAAAAACTGATTCCTCACACCAAGATGAGCTGAAAAAGTGATATCACTCGTTATAATGGATAGGTTTACGACTTGCCTACTGCATTTTGCAGCACTGACGTTGCACTTTTGTTTGCCTTATAGCCGCCATCTTGGATTTTGCGATCTCTATCATCTCTAATATTATTTTCTGGTGGCCCAGGCCCACCTGAAAGCCCTATAATGGACACCAACATCATGAATCTGCTTCACTTCTGTCGCAAGATGATATCATTATTGATTGTTTCATCTTATACAACTATCGGCCATGTTCAAGTTGGTCATACCACCAAGTCGGACATACCTGAAAAACCCTATTGTCAGATTGTAGACAATGCTTCTTTTCTATTGAACAGAATTTGTTACCTTGGCCATCTTGGAAATTGGCGGATTTTTGGCTCTTCAGAAATAGATATGAATTGTCTCTTTGTACAAAACTTTTCTAATGGAGCTATGGAACATCGATGCCAAGTGTCATGCTTGCTCTAAAAGTGAGGCTTCACCCATTTTGGGGCCCTTAGCATGTCTACTGTAGTCAAAATTACATTAAAAAATGGTTCTTACTTGTATTTATTAGACTCACATTTTGGCTCATTTGACCTTGAAATTGACGGTCGGACCTTGAAGATGACATGGAATAATGGAAATAATACTATAAATGGATTTTCTGAGTCAAAAGTACACGAAAAAGAGGTATTACACTTCTTCCTAGGTAAATTAGTTGGAAATATCATATTTGACCTTGAAAATCATATTTTCGCTTATTTGACCTTAACATTTACGTTTTAACCTCGAGCATGACCCTTAATCATCAAAATAGTACCACTTAACTTGATTCTTCAATCAAAAACACATCAAAAAGAGGTATTACACTTGCTTCTATTCGCATTTGTTAAAAATAACATTTCACAGTTTTGACCTTAGAATTGACCTTTTGACCTTGAATATGACCTTGAATCAGCAAAACATTATTAGAAATAAATAATGTAGTCAAAATCACACCAAAATAAGTTATTATATTTGTTCCTTATTATGTTTGTTAAAAATGACATTTTCAACAATTTGACCTTGCAATTGACCTTTTGACCTTGAAGATGAACTTCAATCATTAAAATAATACAAAAAATGTTTTTTTTCTTTCAAAATTAGATGAAATAGAGATATTACACTTGTTTGTAGCTCTATTTTAAAAATAAATATATTTGACCGTGAAATTTGAACTTTGACCTTGGATTTTGTCATTTTTCTCAAAACGCTCAAGGATATTCTCTTGATATCCGGCGGATATGCTTCATAGAACACCTGATAAGTTATAATCTACCAAAAAAAAACCTTTAACAGCCGATGCAGGGTTAGGCCAAAAAAACAGCTTTGGCTGCCTGAAAGGGCTTGAATGATATTAATGTTTTCCAGAGTGCTTACAAATGCTAAATTTAGCCCTTACAGCGCTGAAATATATATATGCCATGGAAACCACAGTATTGAATAATTATCTTTGACATTGCATCAGCATTCAAATTTAATAAAAATAAATATATCACTGTAATAACATTTTCTGAATTTGTAGTGTTATTCTGACTTCGATGATATTAAAATCAGTAGACAATTTTCAAAGTATATTTTTCTTGCGTCACTGTTACCTCTAGTGGAGTTCCTAGTTTCTTCTTCATAATGGAAACAATTCTGTCAAATCCAACTACATAGTTCATTCTTACTGACTTTAACGAGCCCTGTGGATAAACAAGTCATTTCCATTTTTAAATTATATGCCAACGATTCTAATGGACGTAGGCCCATTACATAGGTATTCAAATGAATCAGAAAGAGCTGACTAAGACTTTTGTGATGATTTTAAATTGAAAAAGCCCTTTGATTGCGATGGTTTTTTTACAAATTATTTCAGCTCTTTAAAGGTTGAAGTGGGTAAAACACTTACATAAGTACAATTCGTATCAACGCATAGTCAAATCCTTCAAATCTTAGTGTTGGAAGGATAAATAAAAGGGAATAACCCTTACGCTGATTTTTTTGTAAAATCCAAGGAAACCAAATGTTTTTTTCATTTTGAAATCATCATAAATGTCTTAGCCAGCTCCTTCCGGTTCATTTGAATACCTATGGTATAGGTATACGGTCATTATAAATATGTTTACTCTTACAGCGCGGGGATCGACTTTAAAGTCGGTCCCCGCGCTGTAAGGATTAAACACGAATATGGTCGTGATCAGCAGTGAATGGGCTTATATTGCTCATTATGATGAGCTTTAAAGGTGATCTATCACTCCTTATATAGTATGAATAAATTTGTGACAAATAAATCAAAGTTGCCACAAGATGGGGCACAAGTATGTCCTTATATAGGGTGATTGGCTATCATGTGACCCTCTGATAGGGTCACATGATAACCAATCACCCCATATACATGATTGGCTATCATGTGACCCTCTGATAGGGTCACATGATAGCCAACCACCCCATATAAGGACATAATTATTCATACCATATGAGGGGTGATAGATCATCTTTAAGTTGGTATTTTAACACGTAGTTTTACCTATTTTTCATACTTTTTCAGTAGATAGACAAAATACTTTGATCAGACACAAGATATTTTGCATCCATGTGAAAGCCTGTGTCATATGTGAATGATAATAAATAATTTAAAAATTATTTAACTTAAAGCTATATTGTGCATTTGTCATTGATCAGACACAAAATATTTTACATCCACGTGAAAGCCTGTGTCATATGTGAATGATAATAAATAATTTTAAAATTATTTAAGTAGAAAATTACTGCCGTTTTAGCAAACAATCACTGACGGTACTAGTGTTTAAAGGGTTTTTATTTTACTTTTTGGACAGGATGATTTTTGTAAGACGCGCAGATTCGGAAAATCTCACTATAATCTTGGATCGTATGGACCTTTCAACACAAATAAACCCCCCTAGCTCTGAGATTATATCCCTGGATTGCCTAAAGCATTACAAAACGTACCATTTATGGGCAAGGTCATAAACTTTTGACTTGAGGGGCACCAAGCTGGGCTCCCGCCGTGGCCGCCATATTGGACGAATTCAGGATGGTCGCCATTCTTAAGAGGCCCATATCGTAACTTCTAAACTAATAGTCGTAGATACCCATTAAATACCACTTTTCAAAATTTTGATCACATAGAATCTATTGATCACATGTTACAATTGACTTGGATACTATTTAACGTGTAAATATATATATAAATGGTATAGGTAAAATTATACGAAATAAAATATACGTTAGTGTTAGTGGTTTAACAAAAACGTACAAATTCTAACATAGGTTCACACATATGTAACAGGTTATCCTCAAGATTTCTGGTAAGAGTTTACTTTAACGAACATATTGTAAAATCCAAGATGACTGCTGGACGAATAAATCAAGACTAAATACGTTGCGGACGCAAACATGCAAAATCAACAATACTTTTTATTTTTTGTTTACCACGAGGAATCCATTTATACTACATGTGCTTTTTAGGCAATATTACAGTCGCGTGTATACCATGTGTTCATACCCCATTTTTCAAACGGATCGACCAACCATTTGCTATCAAAACATCACTCATCCAAAAACTACCTCAATCGAAATGTTTGTATATCTAACTAGAGGGGAATTGTGACTTTTCAAGTAACAATAATATTTGGGCTAGGTTTTATGAGTTTTTTGGCTGCCATTTTGAATATTGTTTGAGTTATTTTTATTATGACAGATTGATTGGAATTCCGCATATGAGTTTTTTGTCTGCCATTCAGCCAACTGGAATTTTAGACTGCAGACATCAGACTTCAGACTTTAAATTTCAGAAGTCCCCACTGAGCTTTTGCATTTTAAATAGATATATATTTGTCTGTCAAATGGAATCGCATTCAAAGTGCACCCAGTACACACATTGACTTGTCTTTATGTCTACTTAATGTTGCATCACTATCCTCCACGCTAGCCCAACATTAAAACAACATTGATTCAACGTTTTGTGTTTGTACAGAATTGCAACTGTTAATTTAATTGTGGCATAAAATGTTTCAACTGTCCAAACCAATTACTCAATATTGGTTCAATACTGGGTCACTGTCTGCGACGCTGGCCCGGAATTGAAACAATGGATAAATGTATTTTATTATAAAATCTAGAGACGTAAGGGTGGAGTCGGTCTGACATAGGGGAACCCTGTTTACCCTCCTGTTTTCATTCAAGCAATGAATAGAATATCACCCGACACGTACATCATTGAACCAACATTGGACCCTATTATAGGCCTACTGCCATGCGAGCCAAAAGGCAGTATCTGTTCACCTTACAAGTAAGCAGATACTGCCTTTTTCATTTGAAGAGCGGCATAGTGATTCAGAAAATCCTGGATAAATCCGGAAGAACATGCAGCATAGTCATGTCATAGCAGAATACCTGACTACTCTGGGAATAAGAATCAAACATGGAACTTCTATTTGTTAGACCATTCATTCGTTTACAATTATGTCTGAATACCACAATAGGCCTAGTTAATAACTGTATCAGTCAAAAGAGAATGATCACTAATATTATTAGAAATACATAAGAGACTTATACTTGCATTTCTGATATTATTCATACATCACATCAACAATATTGTCAAAACAATTGTTATAGACACAATTAACACTTTCTAGTTATTTTGAAACGAATTACTTTAAAATAGGCTAAATTATTTATGTACATTGTTTTCGTTATTTAATATCCTGTTTTTTGTATGTTCTCAAAAAGAAGATTTGATAAAGAACTAGTTGCATGGCTGTTACTTTTACCATGTAAATATTTAGACACTAGCTGCTCCTTGGGATGAGACATTTTCAATTTTGTCAATTTTGAAAATTTAATTAATATGAAGCTATGTAGCCTACTGATCTTAACTAAAAATACAAAAAAGTCAAAAAAACAATTTTAAAGCACCGAAAAAGAGTGAAATAGTTATATTCCCAGGTCGTATATTGCCATGTAAACAAAACAAGTCAGCAATATACAAAATGAAATGAAATGAAATGAATCGGGCTTTAGGCCACCTTTGTGCACATATACAAGTCAGCAATATACAGCATTTTACACCACATTTTCCCACGCCTTGGACGGTGAGATCAGAGCAATCGCCGCTAATTGGTGTCTTGTAGTCAGGACATGGGGTGATAAACCTGCAACACTGATTGTCTGCCCAACGCTGAAAATCAATGTCATCCCAAGGAGCTGCTTTAAGCATGTTGAACTTTATATCAACATAAAATTACTGTGTATCAATCTATTGAACATTAAACCAGATCAGCTGCTTATTCGTGACCCAAAATAAAAACATAAGAATTATCTAACATAATGTGAAAAACGATAAAGTGAGCGTAAAATTATCAGAGTGGGAATTTTGTTTTTGTAATAGAAAACCTCATCACTTTGTGCATATCTTCATTTTACCCCACATTCACGAGAGGACGCTTCGTTGTCTCCATGTTTCGCATCATATACATTTTGCTCTACAATGGTAAAAGGCAGTAACTGCCTATTTGTAAAGTAAACAGATCATAATGCCTTTTGCCTTTGCACGACAGTATATGATAGGTATTTAAATTCAGGTTGTGACGTGTAAATTTAATGCTCTACTTACTACGGCGGATGCTTGCCGCTTTTATTTAAATGACTGTAAATATAGTGTGATTGAGCTTAGAAATAACGTGATGGCGATTTGTCTATTTACCTCTATAATGTTATCAACTAATCGCAATAATTTTCATAGCTATTCACCAGGCGACACTTGTTTTTATAATTCGAAATAAATCTAGTAGAATTTCCTATAATTTAGTAATACGTAACACACCAATACGTCAAAGTCGATTAAGCAACACACTCCATTCAATACTTTACTGGAACACTGATAGTCTCCCCACCATTGGGTATAGAATGCGATCACGTTTTCTCCCATTGGACCCTGTCCATCCTAGAAGAGCAATATGTCTGTATTACATTTATAGACCTCACTCGATATACTTTTCATTAGGCATAGTTGTAAAATACAATTATAACTGATAATTTCCAAACAGGGGTAACTTATATTGTTAACATATTGATGAAGTTGTTTTCGCTTGCTGCGATATGTTAGATATTGAGTAGTAGACCTATCTAAACAAACAATAGAATACTACTACTACTACTACTACCGCCACCACTACTACTACTACTACTACTACTACTACTACTACTACTACTACTACTACTAGTCAACAACTAAAATTTTATTTTAAATTAATAAACAACATTCTTCCTGATCATTTTTATGACTTTAATCTTGCTCTAAACTCTGACATTCATGATTATAACACAAGGGGGAAAACAAACTGAAGAATGCCCATTTTAAACATGAGTTTGCTCGTAATTGTATCAGAAACCAAATGCCACATTTATTAAATACCACACATTTATCAATTTTAGAAGGTCCTCACTCATAGTTTAAAATGTTTGGGACAATATACTAAACACTATCTAATAGAGAAATATTCTGACATTTGTCCAATTCATAATTGTTATGTTTGTAATTTGACAACACCTACCTAATGCACTGAATATGTATGTGTGTATGTATATATATATATATATATTTATATATACATTTTCCTTTTGGATACAATGTTATTTATTTTGTAATTTTTGCCTATTTTGTGGCTGTGTCTCGCTGACGCGACTGACAGTTTCAGCTGGGTGGAGATTATTGAGATTTGATAAATTTATGTTTTGAGTTAAAATCCTATCCCATATTTATCCAATTGTTTTTCATTTGCACAGTCCCTTTTAAATTTAATCTGACAAGCTGCATAATATTTTGCATGATAATTTTGTATCGTGATTTACTATATTATATAGTATTTTATATTTTATAATATTTATACTTAGGTGGCTTCCATGCCAGCGACTCTTTGAGTCTTAATGGTAGTCATCCCGACATGTTATTTAATTTGTATTTTTTCAGTGTCATTTGTCAAATAAACCTTTTTCTCTACTAGTACTAATACTACTACTAGTACTAGTACTAGTACTAGTACTGGAACTATTACTAGTACTAGTACTAGTAGTACTACATGCATTATCAGCCAATCTGCAAGGAATATTTCTAATTGTATCCATTTTTAAATTTACGATACAAAGTGCTTTAAAAGCTTATATAAATAAGCCTTGAGTAGATTAGCTACGTAAGTCCTGATAAATTCTTTCAGACGTTTATAAAGCTCGAGTCCCACAAATTGTTCACCCCTAGTCGGATGTAGATATGTTTTACCACAAACGTCACTTCTGCAGTAGTTATGAACATGTCTAATATAATAATGAAGCAGAACTAAACATAAATGTTATTGCGGTGCAATCAGCCCTTACAGCGCGGGGATCGACTAATTCTGACTAGTCCACCATCTTGCTTGAGTCATTATTGTCACAAACTCTAACCCTACGAGGTGCATCAATAGTCATTGAATTTAAATTTTCTAGCTAAAACATCATTATGCCAATTATATTTTAGCAATAATAATAATAATAAAATAATAATTGTTTATGCACCAGGCGAGTTAGACTTCCTGAAAGTCATGACTGAAACTAGGTGGTAGGCTAGTCTATTTAAAAAATAAACAGGCAATATAGATTTAGGAATTGCAATTAAAAGTGTGCAATATAGATTGTTGTTTTCTCATTTATTCCTCTTGCTGCACATGAGCCAGCTTGGTGTATGCATATTTTTCAATTATTTATGTATTATTTTCTTGTACTTGAACGGTAAAATATTGAAAGCATTTTTTTCTTTAAATGTATTAAATACAGGCTGAAAATCATTATTGACAACATATCCCTAAATTATGTTAGAACTGATTACAATAAAACACTCAATTTTTGTCTTGAGATCTGAGGCCGAAAACGTGGCCATTAGGGCTACTCTGACTGAACATTTACGAGTGAGCGGGAAAGAAACATTATTCTATTAAACCTGACTGCCAGAGCGTGACAGGCATTCGACGTAACCACTACTTTCATTATTTACTTTGTTCTACAAATTTTAAAGCAGAATCTAAAAAAGACAAGGTCGTCTACAAATAACGAGTAGACAATTAATAAAGTACCTACGGGGATGCCCTGACTTTGATCAAATTATATGGCTATATCCTGTAGAAATTTAGTAAAAAATTTGGGGCTGATCATACCACCTTGCAGGACACCAAATATGCTTTTTAATATCTTGCTGATGCACATATCCCATTTTAAAACGCACTCAGCTTTAGAGAACATACTCTTTATTACATTTAGAAAAGTGCCGTTTATTCCTCTGCTCAGTAACTTATTAGTCCAGGAACATTATATTTTGAGGTGGAATAAATTCGTAACAAACTGATTTTTTTCAGGAACCACTCAGTCAGTCCTAAATAAATATATTAAAAGGCCCCAAGAATCCCAGCTCGGACAGTAATCAAATTCTAGATGGCCGCCAAAATCCAGTTTCAGATAAGTGAAATGAGCTGAATGCATTTTTTTATTTGCACCGTGTAACTGGTGGACAGAGGACACCAAATAACTAATATACCTTAGTGTGAATGGAATAAAAAAAATATTTTGCTTTAATGACATAATCATGTCGACAAAGACCCATTTTTCGTTAAAAATTGATATAAATATTGCAAACCAATTGCTTGCAAACCTATAATTTTGCAATTATTACTACTGCCAGCAAAATTAGCATATTAAAAGTAGCTGTGAATAGGCTACCACCTGTGACATTTTCAAAATATATGAAATCCAGAATGGCCGCCGAATACAAACAAACAGTTATAACAGATTTTAGACGTTCGATGGCTGTCACAGTAAGTATTTTTCTCTCACCAATTTTCACCCCTCAGCCATTAAGGCTTTGGGGTATAGTGATCACCAGAGTCAGGCGGTGGGGCGGTCGGGTGAGTGGTCGGGCTCGGTTAATATCTCGTTTTTGCCAAGTCAGGCTTGTATAGCTGTGTTAGATTGACGACAACCATTGCTGTTATGCATGTGTGTTTATTTACCAATTTTATCAGTACATTTATCTGGCTGCCTCACTAGAAGTCTAACTGAAAGATAAAGGGGATAATATACAGCTCGTTATGAACAAGAATGTGTCATAATGTGTAATACCGCTTTAGATAGATATGTGGCAGCGGCAACAGGATAGAGCAGCAATTTCGATCGACTTCAATCTGGGCCGGGCAGGCTTGGCGAGATTTGAGACTGACAATTTTCACTCGTCCCATCTCTTACCCACGCCACCGTTTCGCGCATATTTCGTCACTTCTAACCAGGCAGTCGAACTGAATAGACGTGCTGGTCTGAGGTACGCCGAGTTGGCTAATATTGCCAGACCTCACCCCCGCCGCGAGCTATGCATAGCAATGTTGATATATAATTAAGTGGATAAATGAACTTCATATAGTTATCACAATTAATATTACCTTTAACAGCCGAACCAGCTGATAAAAGACTTGGGGCAGCTTTGAAATTGGATTCCGACTATTCGCACCAACATTGGTGACCTCTTTCCAACTCAACGGATACATCATAATAAGTTTGTTTCGCCTTCAACAATTGAATTATTTTAAAATTTATATTCTAGTAAATAGTGCACTGAATAACTGAAAAAGTAAGTTTTAATGTCTTTTTTTTTTAGCAAAACGGGATGTATTTGCAATGTACTTGTCTTCAAGTACCAAGTACTTGCTAATGTACTTGGGTGCAAGTACAAGTACATTTTTGAAGCACAAGTACACAGAACAAGCAAGTACGCAAAAAAATGTACATAAGTACAGGTAAGTACAAGTACCGGTGTA
The DNA here is from genome assembly GCA_964017125.1 of Flabesymbios commensalis. NCBI lineage: Eukaryota > Metazoa > Annelida > Polychaeta > Terebellida > Flabelligeridae > Flabesymbios > Flabesymbios commensalis. The sequence continues at coordinate 57,331,947 of OZ024918.1, forward strand.
CTTGACCCCAACCCTGTAGTACACTGCTAATAAGTGGTGTTCGCTGTAGTTTTGGAGAAATAATAAAAGCGGATCCAAATTTCAATTTTGTCAATCATATTCTATTAAACAAAATAAATGATAAATTCTATATATAGTATGCACTTCATCCTGTTTATTTTGTATGATGACAATATACAAAGATACAACAGTAGAGATATACAGGTAATAGTAACTATAGTAATATTGTTGTAATGAATAAAACAGGTGGTTTATGTAATCACGTGGATCAAGTATCCTTAGTGAAGGTCAATTAGCAGTCGGTGATTTCGTCCAGATCTTTCTCGCTCTTCATTTTTACACACATGGATGAAGATCATTAGAGTTGGCTCCAATATCCACACTGACCTGGAAACAAATGACAACATAAGCTTTAGGCTAGTCCTGTAAGTGATCTCTAGATAGTCAAACTATTATTATCACAGTTTCATAATATTTATTTACGTATATTCATTTGCATTGTATTTTTGTACACTACCTTTACTTTAGATTCGTTTTCATATTCAAAGACAGTATAGTCAGATCCAGACAGCGTATGCTCATGTATATTTAAAAACTAAAAATTGCAAATTAAAAAAAAAATTGTTGTCAACTGTATCCATATCACCTTTTTTTGTGATCAAGAATACATAGAGGGTTGGGCGATAATGTGTTGAATACAAATAAATATGCCTATTTTGCAAGAAGACAACTTTGATTTTTCTTTTAATTTTGGGCATAAACACAGTGTTATGTTATGTAAAACCAAAGTGTTATATATCACTAGAAAACCTAGAACGTGTTGATTGTGATGGAGTAAAACCTAGAACGTGTTTATTGTGATGGAGTAAAACCCAGAACGTGTTTATTGTGATGGAGTAAAACCCAGAACGTGTTTATTGTGATGGGGTAAGACCCAGAATGTGTTGATTATGATGGAGTAAAACCCAGGAAGGGGTGATTATGATGTAATAAAACCAGAACGTGTTTATTGTAATGTAGTAAGATCCAGGAAGGGTTGATTATGATGGAGTAAAACCCAGAACGTGTTTATTGTGATGGAGTAAAACCAAGAAAGGGTTGATTATGCTGGAGTAAAACCCAGAACGTGTCTATTGTGATGGAGTAAAACCCAGAACAAGTTTATTGTAATAGAGTAAAACCCAGGAAGGGTTGATTATGATGGAGTAAAACCCAAAACGTGTCTATTGTGGTGGAGTAAAACCCAGATCAAGTTTATTGTAATGGAGTAACACCCAGGAAGGGTTGATTATGATGGAGTAAACCCCAGAACTTGTTTATTGTGATGGAGTAAAACCCAGGAAGGGCTGATTATGATGGAAACATGTTTATTTTACTGGAGTAAACCCCAGAACATGTTTATGGTGATGTAGTGAAGCCCAGAAAGTTTTTATTGTGATGAAGTATAACACTTGTCTATTAATTTATTCCAGATTTAGCACAAGGTTTATCAACCTAAGACATATGATTGAATGGTCAGCATCAGATTTTGTGATTTTATCAGTGAAATATATTGTTTTGCTATAATGGTAATTTTGTGCAGCCAAAGGAAAATATAATTATGTTCTATTTTACTATGTGTAACAAACCACGAACCTTTAACCCTTCAACCGCCAAATTATTCAATTTGAATTCTCACCTACTTGAAGTTGTGTCTCGCTGACACGACCCACACATCAAGTGATTAAAAATTATTCAGATTTGACAAAATGGCGGTCAACTCTTTTCAAATCGTGCTGATTGATGTCACATTTTATCTTTAACATATCTAAAATGTGATACTTAATGTGCTAATAAAAAAATGAAAACCCGAATATATGCGGCACCGGCGGTTAAAGGGTTAACTATAAACAACTTACTTGGCAGATGTCCCCAATGAAGAATTCGTTATCGCTGTTAGAGCCTGTGTAGCCAATCACAAAGCCACAACCACGTGGAGTGATGGTGCCTGAAAACAAGAAAAAATACTTAAAGAAAATCGCATTTTCATAAAGTCAATCACGTAACTGTAGTAAACCATAATAATTTGTTTTATGTTTGCGCTCTATTTGACAAGGAATAATCCCACACTGGCCATCGCTAGCATTCACAGAAAAAAAATCTGTTTGTGTGCCAAGTTTCCTTTTAGAGGAAATACAATATATCAATATTACCAAACCCTTCCTATGGTATTGTAATACATAAAATCATAATTAAGATGGTCTGCTCATATCTTAAATGGTTTGCTTACAAAGTGACTAAATTATAGCAGTCTATATTAACTAGTGGACCTACATCTATGTCATCACCTAATAGCAACTTAGTGGTACATCCTAACTTTTTGAATAGGCTCAATAGACGATCCCAAGTCAATACAATTCCAATTTTATAATATATCAGAGTATAGTACCAACCTGTAGGATTGGAGCTTGCTACGGGTCCAAGGCAGCTACCACCAACACAGTTGTTGTATTCAGCATCAGTCATCAAGTAAAGGTTCCAGCTGTTGGGAGTCAGGTCCTGCTCGTAGATAAATACGGCGTGGTAGCTCACTCCAGATAGGATCTGTACAAACAGAACAAGTGACCATGTAGTTATTCAGCAAATACCAGACGGTGATCAAATGCTGGTTTGATGATGGGTCATATAAACAAAAAATTAGAACTGCATTAAACTACCACAAGAAGAATGCATCGAACAAGCAAAACAAATTGCTCATTCACCTATCCGACATTGATATCCTGCCGTGTCAGATAAGGTAGAACAGCATTATGCTAACATTAGATTCACACATCAATGTGTCGTAAAAGGGGAAAAACCTTATCACTCACATATCCAGCAATCTACTTGTACCCTGTTCTCTGTGGAAATAAAGAGTCTGGTGATGGTGCATAGTGGACAGCTTAATGTCTTATATCACCACATCTCATGCAAGTATCTCATGGGACGCTAGTTTATGCAAGACACCATATTTTGAAATTTAGATACATATTCTGAAATTTATTTAACTATAATGAACTTATTTTCCAATGTTAGTGGGAACAACTCGAGAAACAATAAAGAGGTGCATCCGATTAATTATATTCTCGAACTAATGCTGTTGGTTTTCACTACGAGACGTATGGTGAGAGCAGCCCATCTCGTGTGTCTTTTCAGATAGGTATTCGTACGCACAAATGCGTACTGCATCGCTGGTATGGCGAGAACTCGTCACCACATAAAGCCCTTGCCTAAAGGCTCGGGCTTGATGTGGTGACTTGTGCTGAGAGGAGCCCATCTCGCCTTCCAAGCGATGCAGTATACATATGATATCGATACAGCATGTCTGGTTTGTTTCATCCATATCGGTTCAGATATGGAGTTAGCCGAGTTTTCAAGACGAAATGTGGCAATGAAAAAAATTATCAAAACACATAGTCTCCTTGATTGGATAAGTATTGAAAATTACTGATGGTAAATGATACTTTTGTCAACAACCACATAGGCCCCTAGGTTCCTACCCACTCTTAGATTCACTGCCAAAGTGGAGGCATTTTGGCTCTGTGTAACTAACAAAATCACTTGAAAAAGATATTTTAAGCTTGGTTAAATACTCACACCACCAACAGAAAGTATGTGTTTTGTCAAAATTCCCGTCTGCAGTTCCAAGGTGGCGACCAGGTAAGTGTCGGTTGTGTTTTTCTCAACACTGAAACTGAAAGAAGCGTCAGCAGCACAATCTCCATAAGTGACCACTCCCCAATTTGTGCCAACTGCTGTGTTATCCCAAGATGCATCCAAAGTGAAAGCAGCTGTCAACTTAAGCTGGCTGACCCAATCTCCAGCAAAGAGACCATCCATTACATAGGTTCCAAGGTGACCACCATTTCCTAAGACTGAATTGTAGCCCAGGAAGTGTCCACAGTTGTTCTGCACATTGGCCATGGCTGGCATACCGAGCTGTCCTACCCATCCCCCGTTACAACCATGAGACTCTGTGTCAGTTGTAAGAGGAATAGACACTTTGCAGGTGCAGTCAACTGAAATTTACAAAAAATAAAAGAATCGCATTAAGTTAAAAGGAAATGCCTTCATTGTGAAATAAACATTTATATTAAAACATTCCTATCAAGGATATGATATCAGAAAGTGGCTGATCAGGAGGGGGGGGGGGGCGTCCGTGTACCTCTGTCAAGTGTCCCCAAAACAGGAAAAGTGCCATATTTTGCCTTGTTTTTATTTTTATTTGAAGCCGTAAATATTTTAATCTAGCGCCCAAACGATAAAATGTTGTACTCGCCACTGTCAAATACTCAGATATGATTACACTGGTATGACATTTGTCAATTTTGTACAATAAATTCTACAGCAATATGCAAAGTGTTGCTTGAGGATGGTATTTGTCGGGTTTTATGCTAACCTTTCATTTCTGTACATGTGCAAATATAATCTGTGTCGTTGAAGTATCCACCTTCACCACATGTTCCAACTTCCACAACTTCACCTCCTTGATACATTCCAAAGAGCCATTCGGGTTCCATTTGCACGTATGGGCAGGGTACTAAAATACATGTTTTCAATATTATCTACATTTAATAACATACAATTTCAACAAAAAAAATACTTTTCACATGAAATCTCATAAACTAAATATAAATCTCGTAACAAGTTCAAAACACGTCAATTTAAACATATTAATAAATGTATCTTTTCGAATTATTGAATGCAAGGTTAAATTAGCTGTAAAAATATGGACTATATATACCTCCCATGTTTTTAGTGGGAAATTATGTTAGTACTTATTCGTATGCGGTCGACTTGGAACACAACAATATTATAATGTTTTAATTGAAGGGATAACTATAGTAAAGTTTTATATTCGAAAGTTAGAAGACAAACGTAGCTCATTTTTCAGAATGGTAAAATGCAGACTGTTGACTGATATATCACATGTATACCATAGATCACAGAAAATACACAATTGTTACTCCATTTTACCCTTAGCCCATAAAGCACTCGTGTTGACTGTAGCAGGATTGTTTGTGTTTATTGCTATCGACGCTTTTTTAATTTTTTAAAAATAAGGTATTGTATCCGTTTGAAATTGTGTATCGCAAAGTTGTGATCACTCACTACAAAATCCCACCTAATGGAGAAGCATACCGATTGATTTTGGTACAAGAGAAACTCTAAACCTTTAAATGTTATATTATAGACTACTTCACTCGGTCTGGATTGTTCACTGTGGGAAAATATTTTGATTAATATAGTAAATTTTTTAAGGTATTATTATTATTTTAAAGGTGATCTGTCACCCCTTATAAGGTATGAATAATTATGTCCTTATATGGGGTGATTGGCTATCATGTGACCGTCCCAGAGGGTCACATGATAGCCAATCACCCCATATATGCGGGTGATTCGTGATCATGTGGCCAATCACCCCATATAAGGAAACACTTGTGCCCCCAACTTTGATTTATTTGTCACACATTTATTCATACTATATAAGGGGTGATAGATCACCTTTAAATAATACATCGTCTCCCTACTGAGTTAATTTTGAAGCATATATTTATTTTATAAATAACATACCGCGTCCTAATCGAGTTAATTCTGAAGGATGCTTTTTATATTTTCCAAAGACATACCAGGTCATAATTGAGGAAGATCTGAAGGTTGTGTTTGTCTTGTTGAGCATACCTTTTTCTAAGTTACCTTATTTTTGAGATTATTATTAATATTTCATCGTACTAACCGTGTTCTGGAGTGCTGACTGTGGGGAAACCGCAGTCATCACACTCGGCAGGATCACAGGTTGTTTTTGTGCATGGAGCTCCTCTGCGAATGTCTTCTGGATCCGTGTACGTACCAGGAGCACACCAACGATCCACAGATGTGATGACACCACTATTCTTAACTTTATAACATTCCTTGTAATGTCCACACATTCGAGGGTTGTCATCAGCCTCTATAAACCCTCGGCCCAGGGCGTCAAAGTCACTGCATCGGTAGCACTCATTCTCACCAGTACCTGGTGGTACATTGTCAAACAATTAGACAGATGCTGAATGTTGATAAAAAAACTACATTTCACATGTGCAAAACTCAAGTTTAACATATCACATCTACTAAACAAAGTATACTCACTGCGTTTCACAATGTTGGCCAGGCTGAGAGACAGCAACGTTAGTGAAATTATCAATCTCAACATCTTGTTATTTCTCCTGTCTTGTTGTAAGTTCAAGCTGTAAAAAAAAAATTGCATAATGATTTCCTTTAAATTACACTGAGTGCTCATTTGTCTTGCTTTTAAATGTTCGGAAAAGTAGTATTCTCTGTCAATAGACTTCAAGAAGAAATGAACCTAATTGAAGTGTAAGGGATTTTTCGTTATTCCCATTTTTAAACGACATTGCTACCTATATAGAGCCTAATAAATAATAACAATTGTTCTATATAATTATATGTAGTCCCTATCAACATTGAAATAAATGAGACGCGGAGCACTAAAGGTGATGTCATATATTGCCAGCCAATGACAAACGTAATCTGGGTAAGGCCAAGCGTATTTGTAGCGTATGTGTAACTTTTACAGCTCGCGAGAAACGTTTGTAAACACCAAATCTTCCACATAGTCCTATGAATTTGCTAGCTATACTTGAACTAACGGTCTGAGTATTATTTTGATAGAGCAGTAGGCTACACAGGCCGCTAGTTCTAAGCTGAATGGTACACCTTCATGAAAGAATATGTCACGTATGATCAGCGTACACAACCTTTGAGTAACGGAAATCTGGCATACCGCTATGTACTAAGCGTCTGTTAAGGTATTCACAGAGAAGCGAAGTCTATCTTAACCATCTTAATATTTATGTGTTGAGTTAGCAGCTTAGCTAATGACTTAGCTTTTCAGATTGTCTAATACTTTCCTATGATGAACAGAAATCTTACCTGACTCGGTTGATGATCGTTTCTATGGTGTTTGAAGTAAGACTGGTGTTGAATCTCAAGAAAGTCTGGTTTTATATTGTTTATGAAGCCCGTGCTTATTCTCCAGAGGACGCGCTTCTGAGGAAGCACAGTACATCACCCAATGCTGGATTAATGCTGGTCCACCGTCTGAGACGCTTCCCCAACATTAATCCACGATTGGTATAATGTATCATGTTTCCTGGTCTGGTTTACTTCACATCAGTTCGTGGTCCACTTTCTGCAGAGCTTTAACAGCCGTGGATATCACTGCGTCACGGTTTACATGTTATACTCCTCCCAGAGGGACAGTTCTCTGGCTGATATGTGTTCTTGGCAGCTTGTGTTCATTAGTAATTCACGTAACAGTAAATTGAATTCTGAAGAGCCCACAAGCTTCCACGATCTCCAGGTTAAACTGGTTCAAACAGTGAGTTTATTTATTTCACTCACCTTTGAGTTCAGAGGAAAGTCATTTTGTGAAATGTAACAGCATGCTATATTAATTTGAGATTTCAGTAAATTACCAAATATTGTTAAATATTTGCAAAAGAAATAGGCTAAGAATACATGCAGTCTAAGGAAAATAGTTCATTATAATTTTGATGATAAGAATTGCCGGTTTCTCGAATTTGTATTTTAATCATCCATGAAACGACCATTTACATTTTGATATGGAATGGTAAATACGATTTTAACTTTATTTGGTAATTGATATGTTGTCTTAAATAACCATCACAGTTTTGTATCATCCTTACGTCGAGTTTTGGTGTTGGACCAAATTTGTTAGACCTAATTTGTAGTCATATTATTGCACATATCCAATAATTCATTATATTTCAAGCCGGACAGTTAATGCCACAATTAATAGTTGAATATATGGTGATTTAAATACTTTATCAATTTCATTCTCACATAATATATTTTATTGTAACATAATGAAATAAAAAAAGTAAAGGTATTACACAAAATGTGTTGTACCACGGACATAAAGCGATATATACGCGTACATTCCATAAAAAATATTTTGAAATGAACAAAATTAGAATGTTAGAGTACAGCAGAGATGTGTGGCTAATATCAGTAAATATGTATTATTTTAGTTATATCTCAAATCCCAGCTATTTGTATTGTAGAGGGGGGGGGGGGGGTAAATAAAATGAAATGAATGGGGTTTATGCCACCTCTGTGCACATATAGGCTAAAATGGACCAGGAGAACCTCCTGAAGATGATGAGAGGAATGAGATGACAATACCCTCCAAACACAAAATTAAAAATTCGAGCACTGGCGCTCTGCAGCCGAGCACGCTACCTTTCGGTCACGGAGACTCCCCACGAAATTAAATCTATACGAGTGAGCAGTGAAAAAACATTTTCTTTTAAACGTGAAGGTCAGAGTAGGGTTCGAACCCGCGATCGGCGACATTCCAAGTCGGCAGCATTATTGATAGATAAAGCATTACTTGGTATAGCTCTGTAAATCCTTGAAATTTGACTCGATAAAACCCCGACTCATTCTATTATCAATGCAAGCAGCTAGATAAATCGACCACTTTGTCACTGGAAACAAATTATTTAAGGTTATTAATCAATTTAGTCCAGTGGATTTTGACTAAAGCGTGTTTCGCGGTATGGACGATGTTTTATGATTGATTCTGATACTATAGGATGTCCCGAGCAGAAATCAGCCGGGTGCCACTTTGGCACCCTCGGGCGGAATTTTTTAAGGGCAAAAACAAAATGGCCGCCAGATATTTCAAGGTCAAATATGTTTTTTTCAACAAATGAAGCCAGGAACAAGTGTAATACCTCATTTTCATGTGATTTTGACTGGGCAATCCATTTCTTGTCTTATTTTTATGATATAAGGTCATCTTCAAGGTCAAAACGTCAATTTCAAGGTCAAATAAGCAAAAATACGCTTTTTAACAAATAAAGCTAGGAACATGTGTAATACCTCTTTTTTCGTTGGATTTTGTCTGAAAAATCCATTTATGGTATTATTTTGGTGATCCAAGGTCATCTTCAAGGCCGAAAGGGCATTGCCACGGTCAAAAACAAAATGGCCGCCAGATATCTCAAGGTCAACTATGATTGTTCAACAAATGAAGCCAGGAACAAGTGTAATACCTCATTTTCGTGTGATTTTGACCGGGCAATTCATTTCTTGTATTATTTTCATGACTCAAGGTCAATTTCAAGGTCAAATAAGCAAAATTACCATTTTTAACAAATCAAGCTAGGAACATGTGTAATACCTCTTTTTCATGCGATTTTGTCTGAAAAATCCATTAATGGTATTATTTTGTTGATCCAAGGTCGATTTCAAGGTCGAAATGTCATTTCCAAGGTCAAAATGTAAAAATATGATCTTTTCGAAACAAAATAGGAAGAAGTGTAATACATCTTTTTGACATGGTTTTTGACTGAATATTCTATTCTTGATACTATTTTGATGATAAAAGGTCATCTTTAAGTTCAAAATGTCAATTTGACGGTCAAGATAAGGAGAATATGATTTTCAACAAATACAGCTAGAACATGTGTAAAAAAACTTTTTTTTCGTGGGATTTTGTACGAAAAAGGTCTTTTTCCTATTATTTTGGTGATTTAAAGCCAACCTCAAGGTCAAATATATGTTTTAGCGTAAAAGCTAGAAATTGGAGCATGTATATTACCTTGTGTTGGGTTTTATTTTGACTGGATAATCTAATTATGTTGAGTTTAAATGATCAAACATGCTCAAGGTGAAGACATCGGCTCGAAGGTATTGAATGACAATTAACAGAGATGTGTTAAAGAGTGATGGAAAAGTTTCTAACAGTCGATAAGTAGGTATTAAAGGGCAATGAGAAGGCGATAAAGGACAATGAAAAGGCATTAAAGGGCAATGAGGAGGCATATTAAAGAGAAATAAGGAGGCGTTAATGGGCCACAAGAGGCCTTACAGAGCAACCGAGGGCCTTATAAGGTGAGAGAGAGGCATTATGGGGCTATGGAGAGGCACTAAAGGGAGACAATAATGCGTCTTCGTAGCTTTTAGTTTAATGCCTCTTCTTTGCAATTGAAGGCTTTTCTTTTGCCCTTTAACGCCTCTTCTTCGCCCTGGACGTCCTTTTAGTTTAATGCCTCTTCTTTGCAATTGAAGGCCTTTCTGACGCCCTTCAATGCCTCTTCTTCACACTGAACGCTTCTCCATTGCTCTTTAATTTAGCTCTCCGTCACATTTTAACGCTTTACTATTAATCTTTAACGCCTCCCCATGGTCATTCGACGCCTCTCCATCGCCATTTATCGTCTCTCATTGCCCTTCAATGCTTTTGGGTCTACTTTTATATTTTTCATCGTCCTTTAACGCCTTTCCGTCATCCTTTAACCAGGGTTCCCCACAGAAAAAAAAATCATCCGGTTGTTCGCTCAAAAATATTAACTCAGCGCGCGCGAGCAGCTTAACCCTTACACTGCTGCATACAATTTGCAGCATGTGTGGTTGCCCACTAAGTAATATCTGGCACGTTTTTTCTTAAAAAAATGTTCATCTGATGAACAACTGATACTAAAAGCCAATAAATTACAAGATCAGTCACTGTCAGTTAGCCATCTTTAAAACGCAAAAAGAAGGACACCACAAAACGGAACTAAAAAAAAAAAAAAAAAAAATTTTTTATTTCATCCGGTCGGGCAGCCGGCATTTCCGGCACTGTGGTGAACCCTGCTTTAACGCTTCTCAGTGAAATATAACGCCTCCTCATCGCCCTTTACTGGCTTCCCATCGCCATTTAATGCCTTTCCATCACCATTTACCGCCTATTCATCGCCCTTTAACCCTTTAGCATCACCATTTACCGCATCTGTAGCGCCTATTAGCGCCTCTCCATTAAACTTTAATGCATCTACATCACTTTTAACACTTTTTCGGCCTTTAACGCCTTTCCATCGCTCTTTGACGTCTCTCTGTCACCATTTAACGCTTCTTCATTGCCCTTTAACGATTCTCTGTTTTTTTAATGCCTTCTCATTGCACTTAGACACCTATCCATCAACCATTAGCACCGCCCCATCACCCGTTAACGTACTTCCTTGTCACCGTTCCATAGCTCTTTCATGCCACCCCGCCACCTTTAAATGCATCTTGTCGTTTGTGGTTTGATAGTAAAAACAATATACGGCATGCTTACTCACGACGACAAACTTGATTTAATAATAAAAAGAACCTACATACAGACAAAATATATAGATCTACATATACAAAAAAATAGTTCAAGATTTGCAAAGTCAACAACATAATCAAAATTACAGAAATTATGGGAATAAAATAAAGAGATATACATATAGAATAAAAAAAGTTTCCTATTTTCAAATCTGCAAAATGTATTTTTCCACGATGTTGTTCATTAAGACAGTCCCATGCGGCAGTATCAATTGAAAAAAATACTCAAACTAAATATAAAGCCAGAGAACGGGACAACATCACAGGAAAAACAAAACACTGTCTAAGTGATGGTTAAATGTTGGGCAAGCGTTGCAGACGGTAAACCAACCTTCAAACAACATTGGAAATATGACTTGTGTTAGTTGATACACATTTATTTAATATTATTTTAACTTGCAATGCAGCCAGCCAGATACCGTATGTTACGTTGGCAGAACATTGGGCCAACATTGGTTTAGGGTCTTGTGATTACCAGAAAAGCTTTACTTTGAGCTGTGATTTCCACGAAATCAACCTTTTCCGCCGCTGTGTCAGTGATTAGATCGGTACATCTAATTGGCAGTATTAAACCTCATGGGAATGACGACAATTCAATCAGAATCAGCCTGTGGTAACTGGGGTAGACATATGACAGTTTGTGTCATTTTCCAGGAATTTAATAGGCCTGTAACTATTCAAAAACATATATTATTTACCAAAGTAACTCATATAATGTTTTAGAAAGTCAGGAATATTTCAAACTACTTTAATACATGCAATCTTTGATTTATGTACAGTGATGTAAATAGGTAAATAGGCTATATTCATGATAATCCACCAGTAACAAAGATCAGAGTAAATTAGGAAAACTAAGGTAGTTTCAGATATGACATTGATATGGTCCTAGATGTGAAGGTTTAGACGACCACTGTACCGCTGTCTGTGCCAACTGATAAAAAGACTCGTGTTCTTCCTTTAATAAGCCATATTCCACCCAGCAGCGCTAGTTAATAATTCATACCCAGCGACGATAGCTATTATAAACATTCTGATCAGATTGAATAGGAGTGTTTATATTGTGCACTGGGATATCGCAGTAGTTTCCTGATCAGGTAAACGGTCTTGTGATATTTGTTTTCATTTTGTTTAGAATAATAAACGATGATAATTTGGGGGCGAAAAATAATTATAAGATCATTGAAACACATTCGAAAATGTGATTTTGATTTTTTCTGGAATAGTAACTAAGTTAATTAGATCCCCCACAAAAAAAAATCAATTACAAAAATCTGATATTATATTAGAGATGAATTTTTTCAACTGAAACTGGGGTTGCCGGGGTATTTTACGAAGCTCATGATTAACAATTCAAAAGCTATGAAACATTACTAACATTTGTTTAATTTGAGATCAAATATTTGGAACTCGATCCCTTATGCCACGAAGGGTCTGTAAAAAACTAGTTATATATTGTTTGAAAAGTGAAAACGTCACTGGGTCAATGGTAGAACTTATAAAGTGGTATTCACCTTTATCCTACTGAATTGTTTGCTTCTACTTTCCACCCATTTCTAATGACGAAAAAATATTTATTGATATTGCTTTAAATATAGCTATCGAATTAGCTGAACATATATTACAATCAAGTTGATAAATTTCCGTGATATAAAAGTGTTTTTTTCGATGGATTCCACACCCTCATGGGACCTATAACGCATATCTGCCGGATATCAAGAAAATATCCTTGAGCGATCTGAGAAAATTGAACAAATTCAAAATGGCCGCCATTTGGTGAAGGTCAAACTTTAAATTGACATCATTTTCGACAGAATAGGAGCAGCTTCTTGATTTTGGTGTCCACTATAGGTTTTTCAGGTATGCCCGATCTGGTGGTGTGGTCAGAAATAACTTTAGACATTGCATTGTGTGTAAAGTACAAGATGGCCGCCATTTGTCCAAGGTCAAACAATAAATTGATATCTTTTTTAACACAATAGAGGCAGATTCATATTTTTGATGTCTATTCTAAGGTTTTATGGTATGTCCCACACAGTGGTGGTGTCGGAAAATATTTTAGACATTGCATTGTGGGTAGAAAATCCAAGATGGCCACCATTTGTTCAAGATCAAGCAATAAATTCATATCATTTTCGATATAATAGACGCAGATTCGTGTTTTTGGTGTCTATGATGGGGTTTTCAGGTATGCCGTACATAGTGATATTGTCAGAAAATACTTCACACATTGCACTGTGGGTGAAACATTCAAGATGGCTGCCATTTGTTCAAGGTCAAGCAATAAATTCATATTATTTTCAACATAATAGAGGCAGTTTCGTGTTTTTGGTGTCTATCATGGGGTTTTCGGGTATGCCGTACATAATGGTGTTGTCAGAAGATATTTTAGACATTGCACTGGGGGTGAAAAATCCAAAATGACCGCCATTTGTTCAAGGTCAAGCAATAAACTCATATCATTTTCGACATAATAGAGACAGATTCGTGTTTTCGGTGTCTATCATGGGGTTTTCAGGTATGCCGTACATAGTGGTGTTGTCAGAAAATATTTTTGGCATTGCATTATGCGTAAAGCATCCAATATGGCCGCCATTTGTTCAAGGTCAAGCAATAAATTCATATCATTTTCGACATAATAGAGGCAGATTAGTGTTTTTTTGTGTCTATCATAGGGTTTTCAGGTATGCTGTACATGGTGGTGTTGTCAGAAAATATTTTAGACATTGCATTGTGGGTAAAAAATCCAAGATGGCTGCTATTTGTTAAAGGTCGATCAATAAATGGACATCATTTTTGACAGAATAGATACAGAACAGTGATTTTGGTGTCCATCATGATGTTTTATGGTATTCCCGGCTTAATGGTGTGGTCAGGAAGTACGTTAAACATTGCATTGTGGGTCAAAAAGCCAATATGGTCGCCATGTGTTCAAGGTCAAACGTTAATCTGATATAATTTTCGATAGAGTATAATCAAGTTCATGATTTGTATGTCTAGCATAGAGTTTTCATATACGCCTGATCTAGTGCCATTTTTCGAAATAATTCCCGACGCTTTTTACACCGAAAAAAACAGACGCCAGTCACTATGGCAACAAAATGGCTGCTAGAGGGCCATGGGAGGGCAATAAATGTACAGAACTTTGAGCTGAGATATATAGATGATTGTGGTGTGTACTATAGAGTTTTTAGTTGCTTCAAACATTGTGGCGTTGTCATAAAACATTTCAGACGCTATGACTGATGGCTATAGAGAGACAGATATAGCTATAAATGGGTCATGATGTCCACGATGATGGCTATAGAGAGACAGCTATCAATGGGTCATGAACAGGGCCGGGGCCCTGGTGCATTCAAGTTTCAAAAAACCAAATTGTTACTTCCCCGCTCACTTGTAAAGATTTAATATTGTGGGGGCCTCTGTGACCGAGAGCGTGCTCAGCATCAGATCACCAGCGCTCGAATTTCGAATCCGGTGTCTGAAGGGCAGTGTCACCTCATTCATCACACCATCCTCAGGAGGTTCTTCAGGCTCAGTTCAGCATATATGTACACACAGATGGCCTAAACCCATATATATATGCCATATGCCGCTACAATGATGTAGGAAGGTATGGGATAATTCTTGTCGCATATATACAATAAGTGAGATAGAGATGGAGTCCCTGGCCCAAGCACATTCATTCAGAATGCATACACGTATGGAGCTATGGATAATGGAGATATTTGATCGATCGATCCTCTATCTCAGGTACTGAATCTCGTCATATTACCATGCAAGTGCTTTATCAGGAGATAATATCCGCACATGAATCAAAACTATAGTTCTGAAATGAACTTAAGCAAAAGCACAGCAAGACTACCATAGGAACTACCGTGCCAAGATTTGACATATCATGTTAGTCCCAGAGCTAGGGGGAGTTTATTTGTTTTGAAAGGTCCATACGATCTAAGAGTACCACCTATAGTGAAATTTTCTCAGGAATCGAATCTGCGCGTCTGACAAAAATCATCCTGTCCAAAAGTACCGTAAAAACCCTTTAAACACTAGTACCGTCAAAATCGCAAACCGCATTTTGGAATATTGCGTATTGCGTATTGCGTATGAACTGTAGTAATTTTCTAATAAAATAATTTTAAATTATTTCTTATCACTCACATATGACACAGGTTTTCACATGGATGTAAAATATTTTGTGTTCTATCAATGACAAATACACAATATAGCTTTAAGTTGGTATTTTAACACGTAATTTTACCCATTTCTCATACTTTTCAGTAAATAGACAAAATACTTTTCTCTCAGCCGATTTTTGCATAGTGTAAATGTTTAGTTTTGATTCAAACATGTTCTAGAACTATTGTTGACTTAAAATTAACCCATTTCGAATAAAAATAATGAGTTATGTAAACATATTACTTCCTTTTTTGGTTAGACGTAAAATTAGCTCGCTTTTCTTCAGGCTCGGGAAAATTGACCATATCTCACGTTCTTGCCCACTGAGTAGTCATATTTTGAGCTATATCAATATATTTGATATCAATAGAAAGCTATTGGCACAGGCCTTCACATGGATGTAAACTATGTTGTGTCGGATCATTGACAAATGCACAAAAGAGCTTTAAGTTGGTATTCTAACACGTAATTTTACCCATTTTTCATACTTTTTCAGTAAATAGACAAAATACTTTTCTCTCAGCTGATTTTTGTATAGTATAAATGTTTAGTTTTGATTCAAAAATGTTCTTGAACTATTGGTGGCTTAAAATTAACCCATTTGGAATAAAAATAATGAGTTATGTGAACATATTACATGCTTTTTTGGCTAGACGTAATATGTGCGCGCTTTTCTTTGGGCTCAGGAAAATTGTATGTATCTCACAGTTTTGCCCAATGAGTAGTCAAATTTTGGGCTATATCAATATATTTGATATCAATAGAAAGTTACTGGCACAGGCCACGGATGTATAATATTTTGTGTCTAATATTTGACAAATGCACAAAAGAGCTTGAAGTTGGTACTTTAACCCTTAATTTTACCTATTTTTCATACTTTTTCAGTACATAGTAAAAAAACTTTTTTATCAACTGCTTTTCGTGTATAATAAATATTTAGATTTGATTCAAACATGTTATAGATTTATTGTTGACTTAAAATAAACCCATTTAGAATAAAAAATAATGAGTTATTTGAACGTATTACACACTTCTGGGTTGGATGTAAAATTTGGGCACTTTTCTTCCAGCCTGGGGAAATTGACAATGTTTCATATTTTTGCCCAATGAGTACCGGGTACCCAAAATAAAAAAAATGTACAAACATCTTTGATATCAGTTAAAAGTAACTATCAAGGGCTTTAACATGGATGCATAATATTTTATTTCTGTTAAATACTAAATGTACAACAATTAAGCGCTAGCTTTGTATTTTATCCCTTCATTTTAACAATTTCCAACATTTTCTTAGTGAATACCAGCAAGACTTTTCGCGCATGTTAACTTTATATGGTATAAATGTTTGTTATTACTTTTACATTCATTCTCTGGAGCCATTTTTCAAAAGTTATCTAGACCACTGAAAAAGTGATCACAGCCTTTATATAAGCCACTACAAAAGTTGTCTTAGCCACTGAAGAAGTGATCATCGCAACTTTAAACGTTATCTTAGCCACTACAAAAGTGATCTTGGCCACTGAAGAAGTGATCACAGCGACATTAAAAGTTATCTCAGTCACTACAGAAGTGATCTTGGTCACTGAAGAAGTGATCATAGCAACTTTAAACGTTATCTCAGCCACTACAAAGGTAATATTGGCCACTAACCAACTGGTATCAGCCAATTTAAAGGTTATCTAAGCCACTACAAAGTGATCTGGGCCACTGAAGAAGTGATCACAGCCACTTTTAAAAATATCTTAACGACTACAAAAGTGATCTTGCCTCTGAAGAAGTGGATACAATAACTTTGAAAGTTATCTCTGCCACTATAAAAATGATCTTGACCACTGACGAAGTGCTCACAGCGACTTTAAAAGTGATCTCAGCCACTACAACAGTGATCTTGTAGTCGTTTAGATATTTTAAAAAGTGAATGTGATCACTTCTTCAGTGGCCCAGATTACTTTGTAGTGGCTTAGATAACCTTTAAATTGGCTGACACCAGTTTGTTAGTGGCCAAGATTACCTTTGTAGTGGCTGAGATAACGTTTAAAGTTGCTATGATCACTTCTTTTGTGACCAAGATCACTTTTGTAGTGACTGAGATAGCTTTTAAAGTCGCTGTGATCACTTCTTCAGTGGTCAAGATCACATTTGTAGGGTCTGAGATAATTTTTAAAGTGAAGGTGATCACTTCTGCAGTAGACAAGATCAGTTTTTGTGGCCAAGATCACTTTTACCGGCTGACATAAGATTGTTCGTGGTCAAGATCACTTTTCTAGTGGCTGAGATAACTTTTAAAGTGACTGGGATCACTTCTTCAGTGACCGAGATCACTGTTGTAGTGGCTGAGAGCACTTTTAAAGTCCCTGTGAGCACTTCGTCAGTGGCCAAGATCATTTTTATAGTGACAGATATATCATTTAAAGTTATTGTAACCACTTCTGGAGCGGCTAAGATCACTTTTGTAGTCGTTTAGATATTTTAAAAAGTGGCTGTGATCACTTCTTCAGTGGCCCAGATCACTTTGTAGTGGCTTAGATAACCTTTAAATTGGCTGACACCCGTTTGTTTGTTTGTGGCCAAGATCACCTTTGTAGTGGCTGAGATAACTTCTAAAGTGGCTGTGATCAGTTCTTCACTCGCCAAGATAACTTGGTACCCGGTACTCATTGGGCAAAATTGTGGAACACTGTCAATTTCCCCGGGCTGGAAGAAAAGTGCCAAAATTTTACATCCAACCCAAAAATAGTGTAATATATTCAAATAGCTAATTTGTTTAATTCCAAATGGGTTCATTTTAAGTCAACAATAATTATAGAACATGTTTGCATCAAAACAAAATATGTATTATACACAACAATCAGTTGAGAGAAAAGTATTTTGACTATTTATTGAAAAAGTATGAAAAATAGGTAAAATGTTCAAGTACTAATTTTAAGCTCTCATGTGATTTTGTCAAAGATTAGACACAAAATATTTAACATTCGTGGCCTGTACCAGTAGTTTTCTATTGATATCAAATATATTGATATAGCTCAAAATTTGACTACTCTTTGGGCAAAACTGTGAGATACTTACAGTTTTCCTGAGCCCAAAGAAAAGCGCACAAATTTTACGTCTAACCAAAAAAGCATGTAGGCTAATATGTTCACATAACTCATTATTTTTAATTCAAATGGGTTTATTTTAAGTCAACAATAGTTCTAGAACATGTATGAATCAAAACTAAATATTCAGTATACACAAAAATCAGCTGAGAAAAAAGGTATTTTGCCTATTTACTGAAAAAGTATGAAAAAAGGTCAAATTAAGGGTTAAAATACCAACTTAAAGCTTTCTTGTGCATTTGTCAATGAGCAGACACAAAATATTACATCCATGTGAAGGCCGGTGCCAGTAGCTTTCTATTGATATCAAATATATTGATATAGCTCAAAATTTGACTACTTATTGAGCAAAACTGTGAGATACATACAATTTTCCTGAGCCCAAAGAAAAGCGCGCAAATTTTACGTCTAGCCAAAAAGCATGTAATATGTTCACATAACTCGTTATTTTTATTCCAAATGGGTTAATTTTAAATCAGCAATTGTTCTAGAACATGTTTGAATCAAAACTAAACATTTATACTATACAAAAATCGGCTGAAAGAAAAGTATTTTGTCTACTTACTGAAAAAGTATGAAAAATGGGTAAAATTACGTGTTAAAATACCAACTTAAAGCTATATTGTCCATTTGTCATCGTTCAGACACATAATATTTTACATCCATGTGAAAGCCTGTGTCATATGTGAGTGATAAGAAATAATTTGAAATTATTTAAATAGAAAATTACCACAGTTTTAGCAAACAATCACTTCATACGCAATATTTCAAATTGCGGTTTGTGATTTTGACGGTACTAGTGTTTAAAGGGTTTTTACGGTACTTTTGGACAGGATGATTTTTGTAAGACGCGCAGATTCAGATTCCTGAGAAAATTTCACTATAGGTGGTACTCTTAGATCGCATGGACCTTTCAACATAAATAACCCCCCCCCCCCCCCCCCCCCCTAGCTCTGGGACTATGTCAAACACCGATGAAACCAAGCCTCCCATCAAAGTGCTAGAAGAAAGATCTTCACAATCCGACCTTCATTGTGTATCTGAAACTTACATATACATGTATGCAATTTTTAAGAATGCAAAGGAGACTCGCACAAGGCTTATTATAAGCCGCTTCAACGTACGCCACATTAAAGTAACATATTCTGCACCTATACATTTGTTTATTGGAGAAAATGTTGTGTTACATTCAGATTGTACTGTAGTTTATGTTATTCTTAATGTTAGTTTCTATGTACTTTATTACTGTAAATATTACTTGCTAATACCTCGGCTGAATTGATATTTATGAGGTAAGTTATGGGCAATTCAAACGCGATGGAAAACAGTTGTACATACATTATTCTGATACACAAAACAACTTTATATCAAAAATTGATTCCTCACACCAAGATGAGCTGAAAAAGTGGTATCACTCGTTATGGTGGATAGGTTTGCGACCTGCCCACTGCATTTTGCGGCCCGACGTTGCACTTTTGTTTGCCTTATAGCCGCCATCTTGGATTTAGCGATCTCTATCATCTCTAATATTATTTTCTGGTGGCGTAGGCCCACCTGAAAGCCCTATAATGAACACCATCATCATGAATCTGCTTCACTTCTGTCGCAAGATGATATCATTATTGATTGTTTCAACTTATACAACTATCGGCCATTTTCAAGTTGGTCATACAATGTTTCTTTTCTATTGAACAGGAATTTGTGACCTTGGCCATCCTGGAAATTGGCGGATTTTTGGCTCTTCAGAAATAGATTTGAATTGTCTCTTTGTAGAAAACTTTTCTAATGGAGCTATGGAACATCGATGCAAAGTGTCATGCTTGCCCTAAAAGTGAGGCTTCACCCATTTTTGGACTCTTAGTATGTCTACTGTAGTCAAAATTACATTAAGTAATGGTTCTTACTTGTATTTATTAGACTCACATTTTGGCTCATTTGACCTTCAAATAGACGTTCTGACCTTGAAGATGATATGGAATCATGAAAATAATACTATAAATAGATTTTCTGAGTCAAAAGTACACGAAAAAGAGGCATTACACTTGTTCCTAGGTAAATTAGTTGGAAATATCATATATGACCTTGAAAATCATATTTTCGCTTATTTGACCTGAACATTTACGTTTTGACCTTGAGGATGACCCTTAATCATTAAAATTGTACCACTTAACTTGATTCTTCAATCGAAAACACATCAAAAAGAGGTATTAAACTTGCTGCTATTCGCATTTGTTAAAAATAACATTTCACAGTTTTGACCTTAGAATTGACCTTTTGACCTTGAATATGACCTTGAATCAGCAAAACATTATTAGAAATAAATAATGTAGTCAAAATCACACCAAAATAAGTTATTATATTTGTTCCTAATTATGTTTGTTAAAAATGGCATTTTCAACAATTTGACCTTGAAATTGACATTTTGACCTTGAAGATGAACTTCAATCATTAAAATAATACAAAAAATGATTTTTTCGGTCAAAATTAGATGAAATAGAGATATTACACTTGTTTGTAGCTTTATTTTAAAAATAAATATATTTGACCTTGAAATTTGAGCTTTGACCTTGGATTTTGTAATTTTTCTCAAAACTCTCAAGGATATTCTCTTGATATCCGGCGGATATGCTTCATAGAACACCTGATAAGTTATAATCCACCAAAAAAAAACTTTAACAGCCGATGCAGGGTTGGGCCAAAAAAAACAGCTTTGGCTGCCTGAAAGGGCTTGAATAATATTAATGTTTTCCGGAGTGCTTACAAATGCAAAATTTAGCCCTTACAACGCTAAAATATATATATGCCATGGATACCACAGTATTTAATAAATATATTTGACATTGCATCAGCATTCAAATTTAATAAAAATAAATATATCACTGTAATAATATTTTCTGAATTTGTAGTGTTATTCCGACTTCGATGATATTAAAATCAGTAGACAATTTTTAAAGTATATTTTTCTTGCGTCACTGTTACCTCTAGTGGAGTTCCTAGTTTCTTCTTCATAATGGGAACAATTCTGTCAAATCCAACTACATAGTTCATTGTTACTGACTCTGACGAGCCCTGTGGATAAACAAGTCATTTCCATTTTTAAATTATATGCCAACGATTCTAATGGACGTAGGCCCATTACCTCACAGGTATTCAAATGAATAAGAAAGAGCTGACTAAGACATTTATGATGATTTCAAATTGAAAAAGCCCTTTGATTGCGATGTTTTTTTAACAAATTATTTCAGCTCTTTAAAGGTTGAAGTGGGTAAAACACTTACATAAGTACAATTTGTATCAACGCATAGTCAAATCCTTCAAATCTTAGTGTTGGAAGGAGAAATAAAAAGGAATAACCCTTACAACGCTGATTTTTTTGTAAAATTCAAGGAAACCAAATGTTTTTTTCATTTTGAAATCATCATAAATGTCTTAGTTAGCTCCTTCCGGTTCATTTGAATACCTATGTTATAGGTCTACGGTCATTATAAATATGTTTCTCTTACAGCGCGGTGATCGACTTTAAAGTCGGTCCCCGCGCTGTAAGGATTAAACACGAATATGGTGAATGGGTTTATATTGCTCATTTTGATGAGCTTTAAAGGTGATCTATCACCCCTTATATAGTATGAATAAATTTGTGAAAAAATAAATCAAAGTTGCCACAAGATGGGGCACAAGTATGTCCTTATATAGGGTGATTGGCTATCATGTGACCCTCTGATAGGGTCACATGATAGCCAATCACCCCATATACATGATTGGCTATCATGTGACCCTCTGATAGGGTCACATGATAGCCGATCACCCCATATAAGGACATAATTATTCGTACCATATAAGGGGTGATAGATCATCTGTAAGTTGGTATTTTAACACGTAGTTTTACCCATTTTTCATACTTTTTCAGTAAATAGACAAAATACTTTCATCAGACACAAAATATTTTACATCCATGTGAAAGCCTGTGTCATATGTGAATGATAATAAATAATTTTAAAATTATTTAACTTAAAGCTATATTGTGCATTTGTCATTGATCAGACACAAAATATTTCAAATTGCGGTTTGCGATTTTGACACTACTAGTGTTTAAAGGGTTTTTATTTTACTTTTTGGACAGGATGATTTTTGTAAGACACGCAGATTCGGATTCTTGAGAAAATTTCCCTATACTCTTGGATCGTATGGATCTTTCAACACAAATAATCCCCCCCCCCTAGCTCTGAGATTATATCCTTGGATTGCCTAAAACATTACAAAACGTACCATTTATGGGCAAGGTCATATCCTTTTGATTTTGGAGGGCACCAAGATTGGCTCCCGTCGTGGTCGCCATATTGGACGAATTCAGGATGGTCGCCATTCTTAAGAGGCCCATATCGTAACTTCTACACTAATAGTCGTCGATACCCATTAAATACCACTTTTCAAAATTTGGATCACATAGAATCTATTGATCACATGTTATAGTTGACTTGGATACTTTTAAACGTGTAAATATATATATAAATGGTATAGGTAAAATTATACGAGATAAAATATACGTTAGTGTTAGTGGTTTAACAAAAACGTACAAATTCTAACATAGGGTCACACAGATGAAACAGGTTATCCTCAAGATTTCTGGTAAGAGTTTACTTTAACGAACATATTGTAAAATCCAAGATGACTGCTGGACGAATAAATCAGGACTAAATACGTTGCGGACGCAAAAATGCAAAATCAACAATACTTTTTATATTTTGTTTACCACGAGGAATCCATTTATACTACATTTGCTTTTTAGGCAATATTACAGTCGCGTGTATACCATGTGTTCATACCCCATTTTTCAAACGGATTGCTATCAAAACATCACTCATCCAAAAACTACCTCAATCGAAATGCTTGTACATGTATATCTAACTGGAGGGGAATTGTGACTTTTCAAGTAACAATAATATTTGGGCTAGGTTTTATGAGTTTTTTGGCTGCCTTTTTGAATATTGTTAGAGTTATTTTTATTATGACAGATTGATTGGAATTCCGCATATGAGTTTTTTGTCAGCCATTCAGCCAACTGGAATTTTAGACTTCAGACATCAGACTTCAGACTTTAAATTTCAGAAGTCCCCACTGAGCTTTTGCATTTTTAAATAGATATATATTTGTCTGTCAAATGGAATCGCATTCAGAGTGCCCAGTACACACATTGACTTGTCTTTATGTTTACTTAATGTTGCATCACTATCCTCCACGCTAGCCCAACATTAAAACAACATTGACTCAACGGTTTGTGTTTGTACAGAATTGCAACTGTTAATTTAATTGTGGCATTTAAAATGTTTCAACTGTCCAAACCAATTACACAATATTGGTTCAATACTGGGTCACTGTCTGCGACGCTGGCCCGGAATTGAAACAATGGATAAATGTATTTTATTATAAAATCTAGAGACTAAAGGGTGGAGTCAGTCTGACATAGGGGAACCCTGTTTACCCTCCTGTTTTCATTCAAACAATAAATAGAATATCACCCGACACGTACATCATTGAACCAACATTGGACCCTATTATAGGCCTACTGCCATGCGAGCCAAAAGGCAGTATCTGTTCACCTTACAAGTAAGCAGATACTGCCTTTTGCATTTGAAGAGCGGCATAGTGATTCAGAAAATCCTGGATTAATCCGGAAGAACATGCAGCATAGTCATGTCATAGCAGAATACCTGACTACTCTGGGAATAAGAATCAAACATGGAACTTCTATTTGTTAGACCATTCATTCGTTTACAATTATGTCTGAATACCACAATAGGCCTAGCTAATAACTGTATCAGTCAAAAGAGAATGATCACTAATATTATTAGAAATACATAAGAGACTTATACTTGCATTTCTGATATTATTCATACATCACATCAACATAATTGTCAAAACAATTGTTATAGACACAATTAGCACTTTCTAGTTATTATGAAACGAATTACTTTAAAATGGGCTAAATTATTTATGTAAATTGTTTTTGTTATTTAATATCCTGTTTTTTGTATGTTCTCAAAAAGAAGATTTCATAAAGAACTAGTTGCATGGCTGTTACTTTTACCATGTAAATATTTAGAAACTTAAAGCTGCTCCTTGGGATGAGACATTTTTAATTTTGGCAATTTTGAAAATTTAATTAATATGAAGCTATGTAGCCTACTGATCTTAACTAAAAATACAAAAAAGTCAAAAAATAATTTAAAGCACCGAAAAAGAGTGAAATAGTTATATTTCCAGGTCGTATATTGCCATGTAAACAAAACAAGTCAGCAATATACAGCATTTTACACCACATTTTCCCACGCCTTGGACGGTGAGATCAGAGCAATCGCCGCTAATTGGTGTCTTGTAGTCAGGACATGGGGTGATACACCTGCAACACTAATTGTCTGCCCAACGCTGGCCCCCGGGGGATACACTACTTCATCACAAAACTAAAAACGAAAATTGATGTCATCCCAAGGAGCTGCTTTAAGCATGTTGAACATTATATCAACATGAAATTACTGTGTAGCAATCTATTGAACATTAAACCAGATCAGCTCCTTATTCGTAACCCAAAATAAAAACATAAGAATTATCTAACATAATGTGAAAAACGATAAAGTGAGCGTAAAATTATCAGAGTGGGAATTTTGTTTTTGTAATAGAAAACCTCATCACTTTGTGCATATCTTCATTTCACCCTACATTCACCAGAAGACGCTTCGTTGTCTTCATGTTTCGCATCATATACATTTTGCTCCACAATGTCAAAAGGCAGTAACTGCCTATTTGTAAAGTAAACAGATCCTAATGCCTTTTGCCTTTGCACGACAGTATATGATAGGTATTTAAATTCAGGTTGTGACGTGTAAATTTAATGCTCTATTTACTACGGCGGATGCTTGCCGCATTTTTTAATAACTGTAAATATAGTGTGATTGAGCTTAGAAATAACGTGATGGCGATTTGTCTATTTACCTCTATAATGTTATCAACTAATCGCAATAATTTTCATAGCTATTCACCAGGCGACACTTGTTTTCATAATTCGAAATAAATCTAGTAGAATTTCCTATAATTTAGTAATACGTAACACACCAAAACGTCAAAGTCGATTAAGCAATACACTCCATTTAATACTTTACTGGAACACTGATAGTCTCCCCACCATTGGGTATAAAATGCGATCACGTTTTCTCCCATTAGACCCTGTCCATCCTACAAGAGCAATATGTCTGTATTATATTTATAGACCACACTCGATATACTTTTCATTAGGCATAGTTGTAAAATACAATTATCACTGATAATTTCCAAACAGGGGTAACTTATATTGTTAGCATATTGATGAAGTTGTTTTCGCTTGCTGCGATATGTTAGATAGTGAGTGGTAGACCTATCTATACAAACAATAGAATACTACTACTACTACTACTACCGCCACCACTATTATTACTACTACTACTACTACTACTACTACTACTACTACTACTACTACTGCTACTACTACTACTACTACTACTACTACTACTACTACTAGTAGTAGTAGTAGTACTAGTACTAGTACTACTACTAGTACTAGTACTAGTACTGGTACTTTTACTAGTACTAGTACTAGTAGTACTACATTCATTATCAGCCAATCTGCAAGGAATATTTCTTATTGTATCCATTTTTAAATTTACGATACAAAGTGCTTTAAAAGCCTATATAAACAAGCCTTGAGTAGATTAGCTACGTAAGTCCTGATAAATTCTCTCAGACGTTTATAAAGTTCGAGTCCCACAAATTGTTCACCCCTAGTCGGATGTAGATATGTTTTACCACAAACGTTACTTCTGCAGTAGTTATGAACATGTCTAATATAATGATGAAGCAGAACTAAACATAAATGTTATTGCGGTGTAATCAGCCCTTACAGCGCGGGGCTCGATTCATTCTGACTAGTCCACCATCTTGTTTGTGTCATTATTGTCACAAACTCCAACCCTACGAGGTGCATCAATAGTCATTGAATTTAAATTTTATAGCTAAAACATCATTATGCTAATTATATTTTAGCAATAATAATAATAATAAAATAATAATTGTTTATGCACCAGGCGAGATCTGAGGCCGAAAACGTGGCCATTAGGGCTACTCTGACTAAACATTTACGAGTGAGCGAGAAAGAAACATTTTACTTCTATTAAACCTGACTGCCAGAGCGTGACAGGCATTCGACGTAACCACTACGCCCGGGCTCCCGCCCTACAAGTGTGGATGTTTCGGCCGAGATATGCTCATATGCTTACTTTGTAGAACAGATAATAGGAGATGAATTTCATTATTTACTTTGTTCTACAAATTTTAAAGCAGAATCTAAAAAAGACAAGGTCGTCTACAAATAACGAGTATACAATTAATAAAGTACCTACGGGGATGCCCTGACTTTGATCAAATTATATGGCTATATCCTGTAGAAATTCAGTAAATAATTTGGGGCTGATCATACCACCTTGCAGGACACCAAATGTGCTTTTTAATATCTTGCTGATGCACATATTCCATTTTAAACCGCACTCAGCTTTAGAGAACATACTCTGCTCAGTAACTCCAGGAACATTATGTTTTAAGGTAGAATAAATTCGTAACAAACTGATTTTTTCAGGAACTACTCAGTCAGTCCTAAATAAACATATTAAAAGTCCCCAAGAATCCCAGCTCGGAAAGTAATCAAATTCTAGATGGCCGCCAAAATCCAGTTTCAGATAAGTGAAATGAACTAAATGCATATTTTTATTTGCAACGTGTAATTGGTGGACAGACGACACCAAATAACTCATATACCTTAGTGTGAATGTGATAAAAAAAATATTTTGCTTTAATGACATAATCATGTGGACAAAGACCCATTTTTCGATAAAAATTGAGATAAATATTGCAAACCAATTGCTTGCAAACCTATAATTTGGCAATTATTACTATTGCCAGCAAAATTAGCATATTAAAAGTAGCCGTGATTAGGCTACCACCTGTGACATTTTCAAAATACATCAAATCCAGAATGGCCGCCGAATACAAACAAACAGTTATAACAGATTTGAGACGTTCGATGGCTGTCACAGTTAGTATTTTTCTCTCACCAATTTTCACCCCTCAGCCATTAAGGCTTTGGGGTATAGTGATCGCAGCCTCACTAGAAGTCTAACTGAAAGATCAAGGGAACAATATACAACTCGTTATGAACAAGAATGTGTCCTAATGTGTAATACCGCTTTAGATAGATATGTGGCAGCGGCAACAGGATAGAGCAGCAATTTCGATCGACATCAATCTGGGCCGGGCAGGCTTGGCGAGATTTGAGACTGACAATTTTCACTCACTCCATCTCTTACCCACGCCACCGTTTCGCGCATATTTCGTCACTTCTAACCAGGCAGTCGAACTGAATAGACGCGCTGGTCTGAGGTACGCCGAGTTGGCTAATATTGCCAGACCTCACCCTGCCGCGAGCTATGCATAGCAATGTTGATAAATAATTAGGTGGATAAATGAACTTCATATAGTTATCACAATTAATTTTACATTCAACAGCGGAACCAGCTGATACAAGACTTAGGGCAGCTTTGAAATTGGATTCCGACTATTCGCACCAACATTGGTGACCCCTTTCCAACTCAACGGATACATCATACTAAGTTTGTTTTGCTTCAACAATTGAATTATTTTAAAATTTATATTCTAGTAAATAGTGCACTGAATAACTGAAAAAGTCAGTTTTAATGTCTTTTTTTTAGCAAAACGGGATGTACTTGCAATGTACTTGTCTTCAAGTACCAAGTACTTGGTAATGTACTTGGGTGCAAGTACAAGTACATTTTTGAAGCACAAGTACACAAAACAAGCAAGTACTAGAAAAAATGTACATAAGTACAGGTAAGTACAAGTACCGATGTATTTGACCCCAACCCTACAGTACACTGCTAATAAGTGGTGTTCGCTGTAGTTTTGGAGAAATAATAAAAGTGGATCCAAATTTCAATTCTGTCAACCATATTCTATTAAACAAAATAAATGATAAATTCTATATATAGTATGCACTTCATCCTGTTTATTTTGTATGATGACAATATACAAAGATACAACAGTAGAGATATACAGGTAATAGTAACTATGTATCATAATATTGTTGTAATGAATAAGACAGGTGGTTTATGTAATCACGTGGATCAAGTATCCTTAGTGAAGGTCAATTAGCAGTCGGTGATTTCGTCCAGATCTTTCTCGCTCTTCATTTTTACACACATGGATGAAGATCATTAGAGTTGGCTCCGATATCCACACTGACCTGTAAACAAATGGCAACATAAGCTTTAGGCTAGTCCTGTAAGTGATCCTCACATAATCAAACTATTATTATCTCTGTTTCATACATATTCATTTACATATATTAATTTGCATATTATTTTTGTACACTACCTTTACTTTAGATTCGTTTTCATATTCAAACACATAATCAGAGAAAGTTGGAAAAAAACTAAAAAAGATATTTTTGTACCTCGTTCTTGTATAGAGTCTGGACTAGCCACACAAGATTTGTTTACTCTGGATATTCATAGAAGGATTTTTAGAAGGGTGGAATCCAAAATGGCCGACTATCTCACAGAAATAACGTAGGGAGTTATAATTAATTATCAATCAGTATACAAATGTGCTGATTAAACGATTGGAAGTTGTTTTACAATAAATAAACGACATAAAAAACATAATGACCGCCAAATGTTTCATTGATGGAACATTTTTCGCGCCTGTCTCTACCTCCTATGACAGTTAGGCGTAAACAATTTGTCAGCAGTTAGCTAAGACCCTATACTATGTAATGGTCAAATATTTTTTTGGTAAGGAATTTGTTTTAGGTTTAGTTAAAAAATCGCCCAACTTCCCCTTACTAACATTATCATCAGTTCCAGACAGCGTATGCTCATGTATATGTAAAAACTAAAAATTGCAAATAAAAAAATCATTGAATGTCAACTGTTTCCGTTTTTGACCTTATACTACCCTTTCTTTGTGATTAAGAATACATAGAAGGTTGGGCGATAATGTGTTGAATACAATTAAATATGCCTATTTTCTAAGAAGACAGCTTTGAGTTTGTTTTTTATATTTGTTTTTCTATATAATTTGTTATTTTATATAATACCAAAGTGTTATATATCAAATAAAAACCCAGAAAGTGTTGATTGTGATGGAGTAAAACCCAGAACGTGTTTATTGTGATGGAGTAAAACCCTGGAAGGGCTGATTATGATGGAGTAAAACCCAGAACGTGTTGATTATAATAAAGTAAAACCCAGGAAGGGTTGATTATGATGTAGTAAAACCCAAAACGTGTTTATTGTAATAGAGTAAAACCCAAGAAAGGTTGATTATGATGTAGTAAAACCCAGAACGTGTTTATTGTGATGGAGTAAAACCCAGGAAGGGCTGATTATGATGGAAACCCGAAACATATTTATTGTACTGGAGTACAACCCAGAACATGTTTATGGTGATGTAGTGAAGCCCAGAAAGCTTTTATTTTGATGAAGTATAACACTTGTCTATTAATTTTTTCATAATTTAGCACAAGGTTCATCAACCTAAGACATATGATTGAATGGTCAGCATCAGATTTTGTGATTTTCCCAGTGAAATATATTGTTTTTGCTATAATGGTAATTTTGTACAGCCAAAGGAAAATATACTTATGTTCTATTTTACTATGTGTAACAAACCACGAACCTTTAACCCTTTAACCGCCAAATTATTCGATTTCAATTTTCAACCACTTGAAGTTGTGTTACGCTGACGCGATCCACAACTTCAAGTGAGTGAAAATTATTCAGATTTGA
Organism: Flabesymbios commensalis; assembly: GCA_964017125.1. Lineage (NCBI taxonomy): Eukaryota > Metazoa > Annelida > Polychaeta > Terebellida > Flabelligeridae > Flabesymbios > Flabesymbios commensalis. The sequence goes on from OZ024918.1 coordinate 57,362,281, forward strand.
CAAAATGGCGGTCAACTCTTTTCAAATCTTGCTGATTGATGTCACATTTTATCTTTAACATATTTAAAATGTGGTACTTAATGTGCTTATCAAAAATGAAAACACGAATATATGCGGCACCGGCGGTTAAAGGGTTACCTATAAAAACTTACTTGGCAGATGTCTCCAATGAAGAATTCGTTATCGCTGTTAGAGCCTGTGTAGCCAATCACAAAGCCACAACCACGTGGAGTTATGGTGCCTGAAAACAAACAAAAAACTTAAAGAAAATCGCAATCACAGCCAAATAATGACATAACTGTTGCAAACCATAATCATTCGTTTTATGTTTGCGCTCTAATTGACAGGGAATAATTCCACACTGGCCATCGCTAGCATTCACAGAAAAAACGCAAGTGTCAAGTTTCCTTTTAGAGATAATACAATATATCAATATTACCAAACCCTTCTTATGGTATTGTAATACATAAAATCATATTTGAGATGGTCTGCTCATATCTTAAATGGTTTGCTTACGAAGTGACTAAATTATAGCAGTCTATATTAACTAGTAGACCTACATTTCTGTCATCACCTAATAGCAACTTAGTGGTACACCCTAACTTTTTGAATATGCTCAATACACCATCCCAAGTCTATACAATTTTGATTTCATAGTACCAACCTGTAGGATTGGAGCTTGCTACGGGTCCAAGGCAGTTACCACCGACACAGTTGTTGTACTCAGCATCAGTCATCAAATAAAGATTCCAGCTGTTGGGAGTCAAATCCTGCTCGTAGATAAATACCGCGTGGTAGCTCACTCCAGATAGGATCTGTACAAACAGAAAAACTGACCGTGTAGTTATTCAGCAAATACCAGACGGTGATCAAATGCTGGTTTGATGATGGGTCATATAAACAGAAATGAGAACTGCATTGAACTACCACAAGAAGAATGCAATCGAACAAGGAAAACAAATTGCTCATTCACCTATCCAACATCAATACCCTGCCTTTGGGCACACCCATTGACTGATTCTGGTTAAAAATAGACTACTAAATATTTTAAATCAACACATATCGTAAAAGGTAACAAAAACACATGGGTCAGGTGTCACATAAGGTAGAACAGCTTAAGCTAACATTAGATTAACACATCAATGTGTCGTAAAAGGGGAAAAACAGAATCACTCACATATCCAGCAGTCTACTTGTACCCTGCTCTCTGTGGGAGAAAAGAGTCTGGTGATGGTGCATAGTGGACAGCTTAATGTTATATATCACTACATCTCATGCAAGGTATCGATTGGGACGCCAGCTTATGCAAGACTCCATATTTTGAAAATTAGATACATATTCTGAAATGAACTTATTTCCAATTTCAGTGGGAATCACTCGAGAAACAATAAAGAGGTGCATCCGATTAATTATATTCTCGCACTCATGCTGTTGGCTTTCACTACGAGACGTCTGAGATCAGCCCATCTCGTGTGTCTTTTCAGATAGGTATTCGTACGTAAAAATGCGTACTGCATCGTTGGTATGGCAAGAACTCGTCACCACATCAATCCCTCGCCAAAAGGCTCGGGCTTGATGTGGTCACTTGTGCTGAGAGGAGCCCATCTCGCTTTCCCAACGATGCAGTATGCATATAATATCGATACAGCATGTCTGGTTTGTTTCATCCATATCGGTTCATATATGGAGTTGGCCGAGTCCTTATATGGGGTGATTGGCTATCATGTGACCGTCTCAGAGGGTCACATGATAGCCAATCACCCCATATATGCAGGTAATTTGTGATCATGTGACCCTCTCAGAGGGTCACATGATAGCCAATCACCCCATATAAGGAAACACTTGTGCCCCCATCTTGTGGCAACTTTGATTTATTTGTCACAAATGTATTCATACTATATAAGGGGTGATAGATCACATTTAAATAATACATCTTCTCCTTACTGAGTTAATTTTGAAGCATATATTTATACAAATAACATACCGCGTCCTAATCGAGCTAATTCTGAAGGATGCTTTTTATATTTTCCAAAGACATACCAGGTCATAATTGAGGAAGATCTGAAGGTTATGTTTGTCTTGTTGAGCATTACTTTTTCAAAGTGATTTAATTATAAAGATTATTATTTATATTTCATCGTACTAACCGTGTTCTGGGGTGCTGACTGTGGGGAAACCGCAGTCATCACACTCGGCGGGATCACAGGTTGTTTTTGTGCATGGAGCTCCTCTGCGAATATCTTCTGGATCCGTGTACGTACCAGGAGCACACCAACGATCCACGGATGTAATGACACCACTATTCTTAACTTTATAACATTCCTTGTAATGTCCACACATTCGAGGGTTGTCATCAGCCTCTATAAAACCTCGGCCCAGGGCGTCAAAGTCACTGCATCGGTAGCACTCATCCTCACCAGTACCTGGTGGCACATTATCAAACAATTAGACAGATGCTGTATGTTGATAAAAAAACTACATTTCACATGTGCAATACTCAAGTCTAACATATCACATCGGATTGCCAAAATAATTAAATACATACAATAAATGCAAATGCATACATTAAATGCAATGTGTGTATATGTAGTCAGATTGAATTTTACTAGCTTTCACGATTATATATGTATCATGACATCCTAAAAAATATACTACGTCATTCAGAAAAAAAAACAATGGTCACACACATAGGCCCAATATTTACATTGTGTCCATACTATATATGACTTGTATTGTATTGTATTGTATTGTATTGTATTGTATTGTATTGTATTGTATTGTATTGTATTGTATTGTATTGTATTGTATTGTATTGTATTGTATTGTATTGTATTGTATTGTATTGTATTGTATTGTATTGTATTGTATTGTATTGTATTGTATTGTATTGTATTGTATTGTATTGTATTGTATTGTATTGTATTGTATTGTATTGTATTGTATTGTATTGTATTGTATTGTATTGTATTGTATTGTATTGTATTGTATTGTATTGTATTGTATTGTATTGTATTGTATTGTATTGTATTGTATTGTATTGTATTGTATTGTATTGTATTGTATTGTATTGTATTGTATTGTATTGTATTGTATTGTATTGTATTGTATTGTATTGTATTGTATTGTATGTTGACTAAACAAAGTATACTCACTGCGTTTCACAATGTTGGCCAGGCTGAGAGACAGCAACGTTAGTGAAATTATCAATCTCAACATCTTGTTTTTTTTCCTTTCTTGTTGTAAGTTCAAGCTCTGAAAAATAATTTGCATAATGATAGAATTCCCCTTAAATCACACTGAGTGGTCATCTGTTATGTCTTGCTTTTAAATGTTCGTAAAGGTAGTATTCTCATTCTCTCTCAATATACTTCAAAAAGAAATGGACGTAATTCATGTGTAAGGGATTTTTCGTTATTTCCATTTTTAAACGACATTGCCAGCTATATAGAGCCTAATAAATAATAACAATTGTTCAATATAATTATGTGTAGGCCCCTATCAACATTGAAATAATTAATGAGACGCGGCGCACTAAAGGTGATGTCATATATGGCCAACCAATGACAAACGTAATCTGGTTAAGGCTAAGCGTATTTGTAGCGTATGTGTAACTTATACAGCTCGCGAGAAACGTTTGTAAGCACCAGGGCGGGGGCCCTAGGGTAGTGGTTAGCACCGCTGCCTTTCACGCCAGAGTCCGGGGTTCGGTTCCCGGTCTCGGCGGTTTGAAAGAAACAAAAATGTTTCTTCCCCATCCACGTGTGAAAGTTAGTATTGTGGGGAGCCTCCGTGACCGAGAGGTAGCGTGCTCGGCCTCAGACCGCCAGGGCTCGAATTTCGAATCCTGTGTCTGGAGGACAGTGTCATCTCAATCATCTCACCACCCTCAGGAGGTTCTCCTGGCCCAGTTTAGCCTATATGTGCACAAAGGTGGCCTAAAGCCCGATTCATTTCATTTGTAAACACCAAATCTTCCATAATGTGCTTTTGATTTGCTAGCTAAACTTGAACTAACGGTCTGAGTACTGTTTTGATAGAACAGTACTCAGGCCGCTAGTTCTAAGCTGTACGGTACACCTTCATGACACAATATGTCACGTATGATCAGCGTACTCAACCTATGAATAGCGTAAATCTGACATGCCTCTAACGTAATAAGCGTCTGCATAGCGTTTTTTAAAATAAACCTTGCGTTTTTTTAAGATGTTCAACATAATCTTTTATGCGCCAGCATATGCCAGCGAATGCCAGAGAATCCTCGACACGTATGTAAGCTATACCTAGAGAGCCCGTAGAATATGTCCACATGGTGATACGATACGTTATACTTTACATTCACATAAAGTTAGAACAGTTTTCTGAGACAACCTTGAAAATTAGGTTGGTAGATAAGTAGCCTACATATTAAAGAGTACTGCATAGTTATACATTCATACACCAGCAATGATTTAGAAGAAGAGGCACACTTTTTAATGTATTCACAGAGAAGCCAAGTCTATCTTAACCATCTTAACATTTATGTCTTGAATTAGCAGCTTAGCTAATGACTTAGCTTATAAGATTGTCTAATACTATCCTATGATGAGCAGAAATCATACCTGACTCGGTTGATGATCGTTTCTATGGTGTCTGAAGTAAGACTGGTGTTGAATCTCAAGAAAGCCTGGTTTTATATCGTTTGTGGAGCCCGTGTTTATTCTCCAGAAGACGCGCTTCTGAGGAAGCACAGTACATCACCCAATGCTGGATTAATGCTGGTCCACCGTCTGAGACGCTGCCCCAACATTAAACCACGATTGGGAGAATGTATCATGTTTCATGGCCTGGTTTTACTTCACATCAGTTCGTGGTCCACTTTCTGCAGAGCTTTACCAGCCGTGGATATCACTGCGTCACGGTTTACATGTTATACTCCTCCCAGAGGGACAGTTCTCTGGCTGATATGTGTTCTTGGCAACTTGTGTTCGTTAGTGATTCACGTAACAGTAAATTGAATTCTGGAGAGCCCACAAGCTTCCACGATCTCCAGGTTAAACTGGTTCAAACAGTGAGTTAATTTACTTCACTCACCTTTGAGTTCAGAGGAAATAGTCATTTTGTGAAATGTTACAACCAGCTATATTAATTTGAGATTTCAGTAAATTACCAAATATTGTTAAACATTTGCAAAAGAAATAGGCTGAGAATACATGCAGTCTAAGGAAAATAGTTCATTATAATTTCGATGATAAGAATTTCCGCTTTCTCGAATTTGTTATTTAATCATCCATGCACTACCAGCTACATTTTGATTTGAAATGTTAATGCGATTTTACCTTTAATTGGTAATTGATATGTTGTCTTAAATAACCATCACAACCTATTATCACAGATGTATTTGTCCTGATATTATAAATATAATTTATAGCCAGACAGTTAGAGATTTGATCTAGTTTTGTATTATCCATACGTCGAGTTTTGGTGTTGAACCAAATTTGTTAGACCTAATTTGTAGTCACATTATTGCTCATATCCAATAATTCGAAGTGATATTTTTATTCCATTCTATTTGAAGCCGGACAGATTATGCCACAATTAATAGTTGAAGATGTGGTGATTTTAAATATTTTATATATTCATTCTCACATAATATGTTTTATTGTAACATATTAAAATAGAAAAAGTATAGGTATTACACAGAATGTGTAAAAAAATATGTTAAAATGAACAGAATTAGAATGGTAGTGTACAGGTGGGTAGGTGGTTGTATTAGAGGCTTGCGCTATTTTTAATTCATTTACTGTTGTTTTTTGGTGGCAGAGATGTGTGGCTAATATCAGTAAATATGTATTATTTTAGTTATATCTCAAATCCCAGCTATTTGTTTTGTAGAGGGGGGGGGGGGAGTAAATAAAATGGAATGAATGGGGTTCATGACACCTTTGTGCACATATAGGCTAAACTAGGCCAGGGGCACATATTACAAAGAATCCTAACTTTGATCTTATCTTAACTTTCTCTCATTCCCATTAAAAAAGTAGGGATCAATCCCAACTTTTTTATATGTGCCCCTGGAGAACCTCCTGAAGATGATGAGAGGAATGAGATGACAATGCCCTCTAGACACAAAATAAAAAATTCGAGCACTGGCGCTCTGCAGCCGAGCACGCTACCTTTCGGTCACGGAGACTTCTCACAATAATTTCGAATCTTTACGAGTTAGCGGGGAAGAAACATTTTGTTTCTTTGAAACGTGAAGGTCAGAGTAGGGTTCGAACCCGCAATCGGCGACATTGCAAATAGGCAGCATTAATGATAGATAAAGCATTACTTGGTATAGCTCTGTAAATCCATGAAATTGGACTCGATAAAACCCCGACTCATTCTATTATCAATGCAACCAGCTAGACAAATCGACCACTTTATCACTGGGAACAAATTATTTAACCCTTTAACCGCCGGTGCTGTCCATATTCGTTTTTTACATTTTATTAGCACATTACTTATCAGCTTTTAAACATATTAAAGATAAAAAGTGGCATTAATCAGCAAGGTTTGAAAAGAGTTGACCTCCATTTTGTCAAATCTGAATAATTTTCACTCACTTGAAGTTGTGGATCGCGTCAGCGAGATACAACTTCAAGTGGGTGAAAATTTAAATTGAATAATTTGGCGGTTAAAGGGTTAAGGTTATTAGTCAGTTTGCATGAAATATGAAATATACAGCTGATATAGATTTATAAAAATAAATGGTTATTTTTTATGAACAACAACTGTTTTGTTTTGTCAAGTTATTAAGACATTCAAAGTGTATTCACATAAGTTTGTAAATAAAAGTTTCAAAGTAACTCATATGTTTTTTATGTCAATACATTTTTTTCCCATGTTGTCTTGGTGGATGCTGTATTCGTATTCGTGTAAACCAAAAAATAACCTATAAGGGATGTTTTAACGTTTTTTTCATTCGTACTGCTATTTGTTCCCATGTAACCGTACCTTTAGTTTTGAAGTACGTATATATTAGTTAGGTGTGTCCTAAAAATATTTGGTTTTTTTCTGGGTTCGAGGCAATTTTTTCCCATAAGATATTATTTTGTTTAGTTTTAAAATGTGGTTTGATAGTAAAAGCAATATACGGCATGCTTACTCATGACGACACACTTGATTTAATAATAAAAAGAACCTACATACAGACAAAATATATAGGTCTACATATACAAAAAATAGTTCAAGATATGCAAAGTCAACAACATCATCAAAATCACAAGAAATAAGGGAATAAAATAAGAAAGATGTACATCGACGGTGAAGAGTCAAAAGTCCATTCGACCCCTCTCCCTTGGATGGTACCGTAGTGGTTCTACATACACTCAACATTATGATTATGACGTTTTGCTCTTATGCTGTAATCCCCGAGGACACTAGATGCTTATACACACGTGTAGCCTACGGAAGACCTTTAACCACCAAAACGTCAAATGTGACTTATCTCACTTTGACTCTTCACCAGCGACATGTAGAATAATAATAGTATCCTATTTTCAAATCTGCAAAATGTATTTTTCCACGATGTTGTCCATTAACACAGTCCCGTGCAGCAGTATCAATTGGAACAATTACTTAAATTGAATATAGAGCTAGAAAACGAGGCAAAATCACAGGAAAAACAAAACACTGTCTAAGTGTTGGTTTAATGTTGGGCAAGCGTTGCAGACGGTGAACCAACCTTCAAACGACATTGGAAATATGACTTGTGTTAGTTGGGACACATTTATCTTTAATATTTTAACTTGCAATGCAGCCAGTCAGATACCGTGTGCTACGTTGGTAGAACGTTGGCCAACATTGGTTTAGAGTCTTGTGATTACCAGAAAAGCTCTTCTTTGAACTGTGATTTCCACGTAATCAACCTTCCCCTTCCGCTGTGTCAGTGATGGTGTGATTAGATAGGTACATCTAATTAGCAGTATAAAACCTCCTGGGAATGACGACAATACAATCAGAATCAGTCTGTGGTAACTGGGGTAGACATATGACAGTTGGTGTCGCTTTCCAGGACTTTAAAGGTGATCAATCACCCCTTATATAGTATGAATAAATTTGTGACAAATAAATCAAAGTTGCCACAAGATGGGGCACAAGTGTTTTCTTATATGGGGGTGATTAGCTATCATGTGACCCTCTGAGAGGGTCACATGCCAATCACCCCATATAAGGACATAATTATTCATACCATATAAGGGGTGATAGATCACCTTTAATAGGCCTGTATAATCAAAGATTATATGTATCATAGCAATTTAAAATATTCCTGACTTTCTAAAACATCATATGAGTTACTTTGGTAAATAATATATGTTTTTTTAATAGTTACAGGCTGCACATATAGGCTAAACTGGGCCAGGAGAACCTACTGAGGATGGTGAGATGAATGAGATGACACTGTCATCCAGACACAGGATTCGAAATTCGAGCCCTGGCGGTCTGAGGCCGAGCACGCTACCTCTCGGTCACGGAGGCTCCCCACAATACTGACTTTCACACGTGGATGGGGAAGAAACATTTTTGTTTCTTTCAAACCGCCGAGATCGGGAACCGAACTCTGGCGTGAAAGGCAGCAGTGCTAACCACTACCCTAGGGCCCCCGCCCTAAGAGTTAACTAAAACATATATATATATGTTTTAAGAGCTAACTAAAACATATATGATGATTTGCAATTTAAAAACCCATGGTCTCCATGGTTTATACAAAAAAAATAATTCAGTGCTCTAAGGGTTAGATCTATAACCCTTGCGTGTAGTAAATCAGCTGGTTGTATGTTTTCCAATGTAGGCCTACTAGGAACCACATTGTAAAGTGCTAGTCAGTGGTGGATCCAGGAATTGACAGACGGGGGATAGGGGGAAGGGGCATTTTTTTACTAGAATTGTTACACCCCACAGCTGGCGCAGCCAGTCTGTGGGGTGTAACAATTCTGTTTTTTTAATATATGTTTTTTTAATAGCTACATGCTGTAACTATTAAAAAACATATAGATATCTTGGTTTCTATACGGGGAACAACAAATTTATTTTAATTTGTGAAGCATAGATATTTTGCATTTCCTGCCTTTTAAAACACAAAAAGTTTTTCAACCCCCTACGCTAAATTGATGATTTGGCTACCCCTTAAAGCTATTATGATCACGTGCCATTTTGCATTAATGTTTTTTTCTATATTAGGCTAGTCTACCACTGAATAGCTATAGGCCTATCATAATACTGAGGAAAGTACATGGTTTTCCAATAAAAAACATCTACATTTCATGCAACATGAAAACAATGTTTGTTTTTCAAGCTGACAAACTTTACAAAAGATTGATGATTTTGTGTGTGTAATTTAATGGATTTACCGGTCTACCCCGGGACAGAATCATTATATTATACTAGTGTAGTTGATTCTGTTCTATGGTAGGCCCATATGCCCTAACAAATAATGCTATTCTAGAACAGGGTCATATAGGAACCACTTCTAACAAATTCGTGAAACGAAATTATTTAATAACGCAGAAATGTTGGTGTGATTTATTTTTTTTGACAGCCCATCTAGCGTTATGATTCAGCTGTTCAGCTGTTTATGTGAATTATTATGTATAAAGGGATATCATAGACAGATAATCAGTAGGTGGCAGGTGAAGCCTAAATGTTGTAGGGCCTATCCTATACTGCCTGACTTAGCAGATTGCGATGTATTATACTTCTGTAAAGGAACACTATACATCGAATCATTTTCCTGAAAAAGAGAGGAAAATAGACTTGCGCATCATGAGCAGGGCCGTAGCCACCGGTCCGGTTTTCACCGGATCAATATTGCCAGGATGTACCATTTGAAATGTCAAATTTCGAAATTTTCGTGGGGGGCATGCCCCCACACCCCGCTAGACAACCCCACCCCACACACCGGAGTAATGGTGGGGGGGGGGGTGTTGGTGGAAACTGATATTAATGGTAAAACAGGCGAAAATTTTACAAACAATGAGGCATCATTTGCAAATTCCACCTCTACCCCCCCCCCCCCCCCCCCAACAAGCTAGCCCTATGGCTCTGATCTAAGATGAGACATTTCAATTAAACTACAAACTTGTCATAATACTTACAGAAACAAGAACCCATGCGACAAGAGAACGCCTTTAACCCTTTAACCGCCAAATTACTCAATTTGAATTTTCACCATCTTGAAGTTGTGTCTCGCTGACGCGATCCACAACTTCAAGTGAGAAATTTCCTCAGATTTGACAAAATGGAGGTCAACTCTTGCTGGTTGATGTCACATTTTGATCTTTAACACATTTAAAATGTGGTACTTAATGTGCTAATAAAAAATGAGAACCCGAATATATGCGACACCGGCGGTTAAAGGGTTAAGTGGTTAACCCTTTCAGCGCGGGAACCGTATATAGACTGTATGATATGGTCGCAGACCCAGACCATAGGTATTGATATGAAGCAGAAAGAGATAACTAAAACATATATGATTTGAAATTCAAAAAAACCCTCTGGTCTCCATGGTTTATACAAAAAAATAAGTCAGTGCTCTAAGGGTTGAGATCTATATCCCTTGCGTGTAGTAAATCAGCTGGTTGTATTTTTCCCAATGTAGGCCTACTAGGAACCACATAGTAAAGTGCTAATCAGTGGTGGATCCAGGAATTGACAGACGGGGGATAGGGGGAAGAGGCAATTTTTTACTAGAATTGTTACACCCCACAGCTGGCGCAGCCAGTCTCTTAAGGGGCCTGTGCTCTGCTTTAGAGGTGTACTGTGACATGCTCCATGGGGAATTTTGCAATCTAAGGCTTGAAATGTATTTCGGACCAAATCTGGTCTTTTTTGCATTCCACATTTTCGACCATGAACGAGGGGGGGGGGGGGGGCGCTAGCTGCTCCCGCTCTGGATCTGCCACCGATAATTAGTATACAGGAATAAAGTAGGCCTAATGTTGAAGGTTTAACAAATTCAATGCAAAATAGTTAAAGATTCATACAGCTTTGAAACGTGTATGTGTGGGACGGTCAAGTGTAGGACTACATTAGCCTATAGAGTACACTTTGACAGCATTAATATCATCGACTGAACTGATTACAAGTTACTACTCCAACGAGAAATTGGCCCAATGCTGTTTTAATGTTGGACCAACGTCTGCGACGTTGGCCGACATTAAACCAACATTTGGTGAGTGTGCCGTGTTGGCTGGGAAAGCTCTTACTGTCAATATGCTAGAGGTTAACTGTTTCCAAACCCCCATGGTAACCTTACCTTTTGTGTCACAACACAAAGCCCACATAAGAAAAATGGTGAATTATTTGCTCATAGATGTCGCTCAAGTATATAGAGTTTATATGATTTGGGAACTTGCTCTTAATGCGGCGATAGGTATGAAACGCATATAGTATTATTATTTTGGCTGATAACTGTGGATGTCGGGTGATATGTCATTGTGGAATGTCCAGGGGCCACTGTTGCATTCAGGGGACCACATTGTCCCGCGTATTTTGACAGTTGACTACACTTTTAAGAATAAACAGTTTCTAGAGACAACCACAGATAAAAGGTTACACGATTTATGAACCTATAGTAATGGGTAATTCAACCTTATTACCTATAGCCTCATATATATGACGCTAAATGCTTTGATATTTTTTCAAACTAGTAGGGCCTAGGCCTAACAATGCTAATACGGCCAGAAACGAGAAGACATTGCAAAACACGAAACAATCACAATGTTTATTCACAGTCTTGAAACGTTGAACCAATGTTTTTGTGAAGTTGGTCAAAAGATTGAGATATGGGATGGCCAAAATGTGGACCTTCAGCTTGCAGGGTGGGGGAGGGGGGGGGGTCGTACGACTTCTCCGACCCCCCCCCCCCCCCACTTCCCCCTAGCTACGGGCCTGTTTTGAGCATTTCGGCCATCAAGTAAGTCAGCCAAATATGCAGGTTGGTTGTCTTTTGTGATTCGGAAAGTTATTGTGCATATTTTAAATGAATGCGAAACTTGACAGGAAGCCAATGTAACGACTAAGACTTGGTTAACACTCATTATCTACAATGCTGCACCAACAATCAGCAAACACTTGGTTAAAAGGACATGCTCAGGTCTAAAATCATAAAAAAATCGATGATTTTATTTTAGCTTAATAATATGACCATATGATGTAGAACTGAAGAAGTTTTTGAATTTTTGTGCTGCGCACTTACCAGTTAGGCTGGATATGGAGACGAAATTCCCGTATTTTTATTTTTGACATGGTTGTCAATAACTAGAAATCTGGAATTTCGTCCCTATATCTAGCCTAACTGGTGAATGCACAGCACAAAAAAATAAAAAACTTTTGCAGTTCTAGTCTATGGACATGTTTACATCATATGGTCATATTATTAAGCTAAAATAAAATCACCGATTTTTTAATGATTTTAGACCTGGGCATGTCCCTTTAATATCTCGTTTTTTCCTGGTCAGGCGTGTGTAGCTGTGTTAAATTGACGATTGACGACAACCATTGATGTTATGCCTGTGTGTTTATTTACCAATTGTATCAGTACATTTATCTGGCCGCCTCACTAGAAGTCTAACGCAAAGATGCAGGGGACAATATACAGCTGATCATGAACAAGAATGTGTCATACCGCTTTAGATAGATATGTGGCGCCGGCAACAGGATAGAGCAGCAATTCCGATCAACTTCAATCTGGGCCGGGCGGGCTTGGCGATATTGGAGACTGACGAGTTTCACTCGCGCCAATTCCTACCCAACCACCGTTTCGCACATATTTCATCACTGCTAACCAGGCAGTCAAACCGAATAAACGTGCCGCTCTGAGGAGCGCAGAGTTGGCTAATATGGCCAGACCTCACCCCAGCCGTGAGCTATGCATATCAATGTTGATATATAATAAAGTGGACAAATGAACTTCATATAGTTATCATAATTGATTTTACCTTCAACCGCCGAACCAGCTGGTACAAGACTTAGAACAGCTTTGCTATTGGATTCCGACTATCTGCACTAACATTGGTGATCCCTTTCCAACTCAACGGATACATCATACTAAGTTTGTTTTGCCTTCAACAATTAAATTTTTTTGAAATTTAAATTCTAGTAAACATTGCACTGAATAACTGAAGAAGTCAGTTTGAATGTATTTTTTTAGCAAAACGGGATGTACTTGCAATGTACTTGTCTTCAAGTACCAAGTATTTGGTAATATACTTGGGTGCAAGTATAAGTACATCTTTGAAGCACAAGTACACAAAACAAGCAAATACTCGAAAAAATGTACATAAGTACAGGTAAGTACAAGTACCGATGTACTTGACCCCAACCCTACAGTACACTGCTAATAAGTGGTGTTCGCTGTAGTTTTGGAGAAATAATAAAAGTGGATCCAAATTTCAATTTTGTCAATCATATTCTATTAAACAAAATAAATGATAAATTCTATATATAGTATGCACTTCATCCTGTTTATTTTGTATGATGACAATATACAAAGATACAACAGTAGAGATATACAGGTAATAGTAACTATGTATCATAATATTGTTGTAATGAATAAAACAGGTGGTTTATGTAATCACGTGGATCAAGTATCCTTAGTGAAGGTCAATTAACAGTCGGTGATTTCGTCCAGATCTTTCTCACTTTTCATTTTTACACACATGGATGAAGATCATTAGAGTTGGCTCCGATATCCACACTGACCTGGAAACAAATGACAACTTAAGCTTTAGGCTAGTCCTGTAAGTGATGTCTACATAGTCAAACTATTATTATCACTGTTTCATACATATTTATTTATATAAATTCATTTGCATTTTATTTTTGTACACCACCTTTACTTTCGATTCGTTTTCATATTCAAACACAGTATAGTCAGAACCAGACAGGGTATGCTCATGAATATTTAAAAACTAAAAATTGCAAATTAAAAAATAATTTATTGTCAACTGTGTCCGTTTTTGACCTAATATCACCCTTTCTTTGTGATCAAGAATACATAGAGGGTTGGGCGATAATGTGTTGAATACAAATAAATATGCCTATTTTGTAAGAAGACAAGTTTAATTTTTTTTTTTAATTTTGGGCAGAAACACAGTGTTATTTTATGTAATACCAGAGTGTTATATATAAAATAAAAACCCAGAACGTGTCGATTGTGATGGAGTAAAACCCAGAACGTGTTTATTGTGATGGAGTAAAACCCAGAATGTGTTGATTGTGATGGAGTAAAAGCCAGGAAGGCTGATTATGATGTAATAAAACCAGAACGTGTTTATTGTAATGGAGTAAAACCCAGGAAGGGGTGATTATGATGGGGTAAAACCCAGAACGTGTTGATTGTGATGGAGTAAAACACAGAACGTGTATATAATGGAGTAAAACCCAGGAAGGGTTGATTATGATGGAGTAACCCAGAACGTGTTATTGTGATGGAGTAAAACCCAGGAAGTGTTGATTATGATGGAGTAAAACCCAGAACGTGTTTATTGTGATGGAGTAAAACCCAGGAAGGGCTGATTATGATGGAAACCCGAAACATGTTTATTTTACTGGAGTAAACCCCGGAACATGCTTATGGAAGCCCAGAAAGTGTTTATTGTGATGAAGTATAACACTTGTCTATTGATTAATTCCAGATTTAGCACAAGGCTTATCAAGACATATGATTGAATGGTCAGCATCAGATTTTGTGATTTTTTCAGTGAAATATATTGTTTTGCTATAATGATAATTTTGTGCAGCCAAAGGAAAATATAATTATGTTCTATTTTACTATGTGTAACAAACCACGAACCTTTAACCCTTCAACCGCCAAATTATTCAATTTGAATTTTCACCTACTTGAAGTTGTGTCTCGCTGACGCGATCCACACATCAAGTGAGTGAAAAAATTTCAGATTTGACAAAATGGCGGTCAACTCTTTTCAATTCTTGCTGATTGATGTCACATTTTATCTTTAACATATTTAAAATGTGGTATTTAATGTGCTAATAAAAAATGAAAACCCGAATATATGCGGCACCGGCGGTTAAAGGATAACTATAAAAAACTTACTTGGCAGATGTCTCCAATGAAGAATTCGTTATCGCTGTTAGAGCCTGTGTAGCCAATCACAAAGCCACAACCACGTGGAGTTATGGTGCCTGGATAAAAAAAAAAATACTTAAAGAAAATCACATTTTCATAAAGCCAAATAATCACATAACTCTAGTAAACCATAATCATTCTTTTTATGTTTGCGCTCTATTTGACAAGGAATAATCCCACACTGGCCATCGCTAGCATTCACAGAAAAAACGCTGTGTGTGTGTCAAGTTTCTTTTTAGAGAAAATACAATATATCAATATTACCAAACCCTTCTTATGGTATTGTAATACATAAAATCATAATTGAGATGGTCTGCTCATATTTTCAATGGTTTGCTTACGTAGTGACTAAATTATAGCAGTCTATATTAACTAGTAGACCTACATCTATGTCATCACCTAATAGCAACTTAGTGGTACGCCTTAACTTTTTGAATAGGCTCAATACACGATCCCAAGTCAATACAATTCTGATTTCATAATATATCAGATTATAGTACCAACCTGTAGGATTGGAGCTTGCTACGGGTCCAAGGCAGCTACCACCGACACAGTTGTTGTATTCAGCATCAGTCATCAAGTAAAGGTTCCAGCTGTTGGGAGTCAAATCCTGCTCGTAGATAAATACGGCGTGGTAGCTCACTCCTGACAGGATCTGTACAAGCAGAACAACTGATCGTGTAGTTAATCAGCAAATACCAGACGGTGATCAAATGCTGGTTTAATAATGGATCATATTCACAGAAATTAGAACTGCATTAAACTACCACAAAAAGAATGCCTCGAACAAGGAAAACAAATTGCTCATTCACCTATCCAACATTGATACCCTACCTTTTGGGCACACCCATTGACTGATTCTGGTTAAAAATAGACTACTAAATGTTTTAAATCAATACATATCGTAAAAGGTACCGAAAACACCTGGGTCAGGTGTCAGATAAGGTAGAACAGCATTATGCTAACATTAGATTAACACATCAATGTGTCGTAAAAGGGAAAAAACCTTATCACTCACATATCCAGCAATCTACTTGTACCCTGCTCTCTGTGGAAATAAAGAGTCTGGTGATGGTGCATGGTGGACAGCTTAATGTCTTATATCACCACATCTCATGCAAGTATCTCATGGGACGCTAGCTTATGCAAGACACCATATTTTGAAATTTAGATACATATTCTGAAATGAACTTATTTCCAAATTTAGTGGGAACCACTCGAGAAACAATAAAGAGGTGCATCTGATTAATTATATTCTCGCACTCATGCTGTTGGTTTTCACTACGAGACGTATGGTGAGAACAGCCCATCTCGTGTGTCTTTTCAGATAGGTATTCGTACGCACAAATGCGTACTGCATCGTTGGTATGGCGAGAACTCGTCACCACATCAAGCCCTTGCTTAAAGGCTCGGGCTTGATGTGGAGACTTGTGCTGAGAGGAGCCCATCTCGCCTTCCAAGCGATGCAGTATACATATAATATCGATACAGCATGTCTGGTTAGTTTCATTCATATCGGTTCATATATGGAGTCAGCCGAGTTTTCAAGACGAAATGTGGCAATGAAAAAAATTATCAAAACACATAGTTTCCTTGATTGAATAAGTATTGAAAATTACTGATGGTAAATGATACTCTTGTCAACAACCATATAGGCCCCTAGGCCCCCTACCTACCCTTACATTGACTGCCAAAATGGAGGCAGTGTGGCTCTGTGTAACTAACAAAATCACTTGGAAAGAATCCTTTAAGCTTGGTTAAATACTCACACCACCAACAGAAAGTATGTGTTTTGTCAAAACTCCCGTCTGCAGTTCCAAGGTGGCGACCAGGTAAGTGTCGGTTGTGTTTTTCTCTACACTGAAACCGAAAGAAGCGTCAGCAGCACAATCTCCATAAGTGACCACTCCCCACTTTGTGCCAACCGCTGTGTTATCCCAAGATGCATCCAAAGTGAAAGCAGCTGTCAACTTAAGCTGGCTGACCCAATCTCCAGCAAAGAGACCGTCCATTACATAGGTTCCAAGGTGACCACCATTTCCTAAAACTGAATTGTAGCCCAGGAAGTGTCCACAGTTGTTCTGCACATTGGCCATGGCTGGCATACCGAGCTGTCCTACCCATCCTCCGTTACAACCATGAGACTCTGTGTCAGTTGTAAGAGGAATAGACACTTTGCAGGTGCAGTCAACTGAAATTTACCAAAAATAAAAGAATCGCATTAAGTTAAAAGGAAATGCATTCATTGTGAGATAAAAATTTATATTGAAACATTCCTATCAGGAATATGATATGAGACAGCGGCTGATCTAAAGGGGGGGGGGGCGTCGGTGTACCTCCGTCAAGTGTCCCCAAAACAGAACAAGTGCCATATTTTGCCTCGTTTGTGCTCTAAAATGCACTATTTGAAGCCGTAATTTTTTTAATCTAGCTCCCAATAAAATGTTGTACTCACCACTGTCAAATACTCATGATTGTATGCTTACACTATGACCATTTGTCAATTTTGTCAAAGAAATTCTACAGCAATATGCAAAGTCTTGCTTGAGGATGGAATTTGCCACGTTTTATGCTAACCTTTCATGTCTGTACATGTGCAAATATAATCAGTGTCGTTGAAGTATCCACCTTCACCACATGTTCCAACTTCCACAACTTCACCTCCTTGATACATTCCAAAGAGCCATTCGGGTTCCATTTGCACGTATGGGCAGGGTACTAAAAATACATGTTTTCAATATTATCTACATTTAATAACATACAATTTCAACAAAGAAGAATAATTTTCACATGAATCTCATAAACTAAATATAAACCTCGTAACAAGTTCAAAACACGTCAATTTAAACATATTATTCATCACCCAGAAAATTGCAAATGTTTAAGATGATAAACGTGATGCATTTATTGTTTTTCTTGATGTTTCCAAGGCCTTCGATAAAGTATGGCATAAAGGTATCTTATTTAAACTTAATGGGCATCACGGGTAATGGGCATCACGGGTAATGCTTCAAAGTGGATTGAAAGCTATTTAAGTGACAGATTCCAACGGGTTGTAGTGAATGGTTGTTCCTCGCAATGGTTATACACAAATTCAGGTGTACCCCAAGGGTCAATTCTCGGGCCACTGTTTTTTCTTGTTTATATAAATGATCTTGTTCTTAACCTAGAATGTGATGTACACTTATTTGCAGACGACACATCTTTACTTGATTGTTTTGATGACTCTGCAGAATCAAACGTTAAAATTTGTAGAGATTTGGAAAAAATTGAAAGATGGAGTGTATTATGGAAAGTAACTTTGAATGCCAACAAAACCAGGTACATGATAATCACTAGAAAGAATAATTACCTTAATTATCCACCTATTTATTTGCATAACACGTCTATAGAAAGAACTGATCAATATACTCACCTTGGTCTTGTGTTTACTAGTAATTTTAAATGGAACAAGCATATTGAAAAAATTGTAAAGCTTAAAGCGAATTGCTCTATTTAATCGTGTACGATTAAAATTGCCCCGTGGTACCCAATTGTACAATTGTACAGTGCGAGACTCAATAGCAATTGAACAGGTACAGAGGAGGGTTGCTCTGGTGTGCACTGGAGCATATCGCCACACTAGCTGTGATAGGTTGCTAGCCGAGCTTGGCTGGCAATCTCTCAGAACGAGGCGACTAAACCACAAACTTATACAGCTGTTTAAAATGACACACCAGATCAGTCCTCCATATCTACAGTCTATTCTCCCAGCGGCAGTTGAAAATAGGTATAATACCAGAAACTCTACTAACGATAGTTTACCAGTAATATATGCCAAACTATCAAGCACCCGGAATTCATTCGTACCTTCATCTATTAAAGCCTGGAATAATTTGCCTGTTGGTATTCGTGGTGCAACATCATTTTATATTTTTAAAAGTTGCATTGTTATTATGAACAAAAAAATTGACATGTTTCACCCTAACTTGTACCGTTTTTATATTTCTCGTGCGTCTGTTCATCACTGTAGGTTGAGATTGGGGCTGAGCGCTCTAAACAGTCAACGCTTTCAATATGGGTTTATCAGCAATATGTCATGTGACTCTTGCAACTATGCTAGAGAAGATGTAAGACACTATATTTTTTTCTGCCCAGCATTTGCTGCCCAAAAACAAGCACTGATAGAGGGTCTGACTGCATTACTTCCTATGGCAGTAATGCAAAATAAACAGTTATTGTTGAATATGTTGTTATACGGTTCAGATAATTTTCCTGAAGATACAAATTTTAATATATTTTCTCTTTTACAAGCTTACATAAGTAGCTCAAAACGCTTTTACCACCTAAATTATCATAGTATTAATTTTGTTTTTGCTTTTCATTGTATCTTTAATTAACTCATTTTTACTTATCATATTCTGTATCATATTCTCTATTTTTTTCTGCGGTTCAATATTGTATTTTCTATTATTAATAATATTTTTCTGTATGTATCATGTGTATATATGACCATGTATGTATGTATGTATGTATGTATGCCTGTATGTAGGAAAGCAACTTGTGGCAATCCTGTAAAAATAAATCATGTTTACAGAAAAAAACATATTAATCAATGTATCTTTTTGACTTATTGAATGCAAGGTTAAATTAGCTGTAAAACTATGGACTATATATATCTCTCATGTTTTTTAGTGGGAGATTATGTTAGTACTAATTTGTATGCGGTCGTCTTGGAACACAACAATATTATAATGTTTTAATTGAGGGGATAACTATAGTAAAGTCTTATATTCGAAAGTTAGAAGACAAACGTAGCTCATTTTTCAGAATGGTAAAATGCAGACTGTTGACTGATATATCCTATGTATACCATGGTTCACAGAAAATACACAATTTTACTCCCTTTTACCCTTAGCCCATAAACCACGCATGTTGACTGTAGTAGGGTTTGTTTGTGTTTGTGCCACCTGGATACGTTTCAGAATTACAAATGTCTTTCTGTTTCGACTATCAACGCTATTTTGATTTTTTTAAATAAGGTATTGTATCCGATTGAAATTGTGTATCGCAAAGTTGTGGTCACTCACTACAAAATGGAGAAGGATACCGATTGATTTTGGTACAAGGGAAACTCTAAACCTTTAAATATTATATTATAGACTACTTCACTCGGTCTGGATTGTTAACTGTGGGGACATATTTTGATTAATATAGTTAATTCTTTAGGGTATTATAATTATTTTAAATAATACATCGTCTCCTTACTGAGTTAATTTTGAAGCATATATTTATTTTATAAATAACATACCGCGTCCTTATCGAGTTAATTCTGAAGGATGCTTTTTATATTTTCCAAAGACATACCAGGTCATAATTTAGGAAGATCTGAAGGTTATGTTTGTCTTGTTGAGCATATCCTTTTCTAAGTTATTTAATTTTAGAGATTATTATTATATTTCATCGTACTAACCGTGTTCTGGAGTGCTGACTGTGGGGAAACCGCAGTCATCACACTCGGCGGGATCACAGGTTGTTTTTGTGCATGGAGCTCCTCTGCGAATGTCTTCTGGATCCGTGTACGTACCAGGAGCACACCAACGATCCACGGATGTAATGACACCACTATTCTTAACTTTATAACATTCCTTGTAATGTCCACACATTCGAGGGTTGTCATCAGCCTCTATAAACCCTCGGCCCAGGGCGTCAAAGTCACTGCATCGATAGCATTCATCCTCACCAGTACCTGGTGGCACATTATCAAACAATTAGACAGATGCTGAATGTTGATAAAAAAACTACATTTCACATGTGCAATACTCAAGTCTAACATATCACATCTACTAAACAAAGTATACTCACTGCGTTTCACAATGTTGGCCAGGCTGAGAGACAGCAACGTTAGTGAAATTATCAATCTCAACATCTTGTTATTTCTAATGTCTTGCTGTAAGTTCAAGCTGTAAAAAAATAATTTGCATAATGATTTCCTTTAAATTACATTAAGTGGTCATTTGTCTTGCTTTTAAATGTTCGTAAAAGTAATATTCTCTGTTAATAGACTTCAAGAAGAAATGAACCTAATTGAAGTGTAAGGGATTTTTCGTTATTCCCATTTTTAAACGACATTGCTACCTATATAGAGCCTAATAAATAATAACAATTGTTCTATATAATTATATGTAGTCCCTATCAACATTGAAATAAATGAGACGCGGAGCACTAAAGGTGATGTCATATATGGCCAACCAATGACAAACGTAATCTGGGTAAGGCTAAGCGTATTTGTAGCGTAGGCCTATGTGTAACTTATACAGCTTATACAAATCTGGCATACCGCTATGTATTAATCGTCTGTTAAAGTATTCACAGAGAAGCGAAGTCTATCTTAACCATCTTAATATTTATGTGTTGAGTTAGCAGCTTAGCTAATGACCTATCTTTTCAGATTGTCTAATACTTTGCTATGATAAATAGAAATCTTACCTGACTCGGTTGATGATTGTTACTATGGTGTCTGAAGTAAGACTGGTGTTGAATCTCTAGAAAGCCTGGTTTTATATTGTTTGTGGAGCCCGTGTTTATTCTCCAGAGGACGCGCTTCTGAGGAAGCACAGTACATCACCCAATGTTGGATTAATGCTGGGCCACCGTCTGTGATGCTGCCCCGACATTAAACCACGATTGGGAGAATGTATCATGTGTCCAGGCCTGGTTTTACTTCACATCAGCTCGTGGTCCACTTTTTGCAGAGCTTCACCAGCCGTGGATGTCACTGCGTCACGGTTTACATGTTATACTCCTCCCAGAGGGACAGTTCTCCGGGTGATATGTGTTCTTGGCAACTTGTGTTCATTAGTAATTCACGTAACAGTAAACTGAATTCTGGAGAGCCCACAAGCTTCCACGATCTCCAGGTTAAACTGGTTCAAACAGTGAGTTAATTTACTTCTCTCACCTTTGAGTTCAGAGGAAATAGTCATTTTGTGAAATGTAACAATATGCTATCACTGGCTATATTAATTTTAGATTTTAGTAAATATTGTTAAATATTTGCAAAAGAAATAGGCTGAGAATACATGCAGTCTAAGGGAAATAGTTCAATTTAATTTTGATGATCAGAATTGCCGGTTTCTCGAATTTGTATTTTAATCATCCATGAAACTACCATTTACATTTTGATTTGGGTTAATGTGATTATAACTTCATTTGGTAATTGATATGTTGTCTTAAATAACCATCACGACCTATTATCACAGCTGTATTTGTCCTGATATTATAAATATAATTTATAGCCAGACAGTTAGATAATTAGTCTAGTTTTGTATTATCCATACGTCGAGTTTTGGTGTTGGACCAAATTTGTTAGACCTAATTTGTAATCACATTCTGAGTGATATTTTTATTTCATTCTATTTCAAGCCGGACAGTTAACCCTTTCGGTTTCGAGTAAGTTTCAGAGGAGATAAAATGACACTGAAATCCATAAAATAGTTTGTGATAGATGCTCAGTTAATCAAAATGTTAATTTTCACACATGTTTATTTTTCATAAATAGTCATATTTTTCGTCATTTGAACTTGGAAATTGCGTTAGCAATTCCAGCTTCAAATGACGAAAAATGCAATTGAAACAATTCAGCAGGGTGAGGGTTATGGCCACAATTAATAGTTGAAGATATGGTGATTTTATATACTTTATATATTTCATTCTCACATAGTGTATTATATTGTGAAACATTAACATAGAAGAAGTGAATGTATTACACAAAATGTGTTGTACCATGGATATAAAGTGATATCTACGCGTACATTGCATAAAAATATTTTTAAATGAACAAAATTAGAATGTTAGTGTACAGGTTGGTAGGTGGTTGTATTAGAGGCTTGCGCTATTTTTAATTCATTTGCTGTTGTTTTTTGGTGGCAGAGATGTGTGGCTAATATCAATAAATATGTATGATTTTAGTTATATATAAAATCCCAGCTATTTGTATTGTAGGGGGGGGGGGGGGGGGGGTAAACAAAATGAAATGAATGGGGTTAATGCCACCTTTGTGAACATATAGGCTAAAATGGGCCAGGAGAACCTCCTGAAGATGATGAGAGGAATGAGATGACAATGCCCTCCAGACACAAAATTAGAAATTCGAGCACTGGCGCTCTGCAGCCGAGCACGCTACCTTTCGGTCACGGAGACTCCCCACGAAATTAAATCTTTACGAATGAGCAGTGAAAAAACATTTTGTTTTTTTTAAACGTGAAGGTCAGAGTAGGGTTCGAACCCGCGATCGGCGACATTCCAAGTCGGCAGCATTAATGATAGATAAAGCATTACTTGGTATAGCTCTGTAAATCCATGAAATTTGACTCGATAGAACCCCGACTCATTCTATTATTAAAGCAAGCAGCTAGATAAATCGACCACTTTGTCACTGGAAACAAATTATTTAAGGTTATTGATCAGTTTTCATGAAATATGAAATATACAGCTGATATAGATTCATAAAAATAAATGGTTATTTTTTATGGACAACTCCTGTTTTGTTTTGTCAAGTTATTAAGACACATTTAAAGTGCATTCACATAAGCTTGTAAATATACAAGTTTCAAAGTAACTCATAAGTTTTTTATGTCAATACATTTTTTTTCATATTATCTTGGTGGATGCTGTAATCGTATTCGTGTATCGTGTATTACCACACCTTAATAACCTAAAAGCGATGTTTTAACGTTTTTTTTCATTCGTACTGCTATTTGTTCCCATGTAACCGTATCTTTTAGTTTTGAAGTACGTATATATTAGTTAAGTGTGTCCCCAAAATTTTTGGGGTTTTTTCTGGGATCGAGGCATTTTTTTCCCATAAGATATTAATTTGTTTAGTTTTATAATGTGGTTTGATAGTAAAAACAATATACGGCATGCTTACGCACGACGACAAACTTGATTTAATAATAAAAAGAACCTACATACAGACAAAAGATATATATCTACATATACAAAAAAATAGTTCAAGATATGCAAAGTCAACAACATAATCAAAATCACAGAAATTATGGGAATAAAATAAAGAGATATACATGTAGAATAAACAAAGTTTCATATTTTCAAATCTGCAAAATGTATTTTTCCACGATGTTGTTCATTAAGACAGTCCCATGCGGCATTATCAATTGAAAAAAATACTCAAACTAAATATAAAGCCAGAGAACGAGACAAAATCTCAGGAAAAACAAAACACTGTCTAAGTGTTGGTTAAATGTTGGGCAAACGTTGCGGACGGTAAACCAACCTTCAAACAACATTGGAAATATGACTTGTGTTAGTTGGTACACATTTATTTATTATTATTTTACCTTGCAATGCAGCCAGCCAGATACCGTATGTTACGTTGGCAGAACATTGGGCCAACATTGGTTTAGGGTCTTGTGATTACCAGAAAAGCTTTACTTTGAACTGTGATTTCCACGAAATCAACCTTTTCCGCCTCTGTTTCAGTGATTAGATCGGTACATCTAACTGGCAGTATTAAACCTCATGGGAATGACGACAATTCAATCAGAATCAGCCTGTGGTAACTGGGGTAGACATATGACAGTTTGTGTCATTTTCCAGGAATTTAATAGGCCTGTAACTATTAAAAAACATATATTATTTACCAAAGTAACTCATATAATGTTTTAGAAAGTCAGGAATATTTCAAATTACTTTAATACATGTAATCTTTGATTTATGTACAGTGTTGTAAATAGGTAAATAGGTTATATTCATGATAATCCACCAGTAACAAAGATCAGAGTAAATTAGGAAAACTAAGATAGTTTCAGATATGACATTGATATGGTCCTAGATGTGGAGGTTTAGACGACCACTGTACCGCTGTCTGCGCCAACTGCTAAAGAGATTCGTGTTCTTCTTTTCATAAGCCATATCCCACCCAGCGGCGCTAGTTAATAATTCATATCCCACCCAGCGACGATAGTTATTATAAACATTCTGATCAGATTGGATAAGAGTGTTTATATTGTGCACTGGGATATCGCAGTAGTTTTCTGATCAGGTAAACGGTCTTGTGATATTTGTTTTCATTTTGTTTAGAATAATAAACGATGATAATTTGGGGGCGCAAAATAATTATAAGAACATTGAAACACATTTGAAAATGTCATCTTGATTTAATCTGGAATTGTTACTAAGTTAATTAAATCCCCCACCAAAAAAAAATCAATTACAAAAATCTGATATTATGTTAGAGAAGAATTATTTCAACTGAAACTGGGGTTGCCGGGGTATTTTACGAAGCTCATGATTAACAATTCAAAAGCTATGAAGCATGATATTTTAAGAAATAAATAATTATTGTGTCACAACAGAATAAATGAACTACTTGTCATTTCTTAAAAATATAACCTGCTAAAAAGATTAAAATTACTAACATTTGTTTAATTTGCGATAACAAATTTGGAACTCTGCGAAGCTGCTGGCGATTCCTCATGCCACGAAGGGTCTGTAAAAAAGCTAGTTAGAAAATGTTGGAAAGTGAAAAAGTTACTGGGTCAAAGTGGTATCCACCCTCATCCTTCTGAATTGTTTGCTTCTACTTTCCACCCATTTCAAACGACAAACAAATATTTATTGATATTGATATATTTATAGTTATTGAATTAGCTGAACATATATTACAATCGAATTGATAAATTTCCGTGATATAGCTTTTGGTTTGAAATATACTCACACATGCATAAGGACGTTCACAGCGGGACAAGGTTTATACTGAGTTACATTGACAACACTGATAAGATTAATATAATATATTTCAAGAAATTAATAATTTAACAACAGAATAAATAAGCTATTTGTCATTTTATAACACTTTACCCACTAAAAAAGATTAGAATTACTAACATTTGTTTAATTTGAGATCAAATATTTGGACCTCGATCCCTCATGCCACGAAGGGTCTGTAAAAAACTAGTTAGAAATTGTTTGAAAAGTGAAAAAGTCACTGGGTCAATGGTAGAACTTATAAAGTGGTATTCACCTTTATCTTCCTGAATTTTTTGCTTCTACCTTCCACCCATTTCTAATGACAAACAAATATTTATTGATATTGCTTTATATATAGCTATTGAATTAGCTGAACATATATTACAATCAAGTTTTGATTTTGGTCTGAAATTACTTACACACGTATAAGGACGTTCACAGTGAGACATGGTTTATACATTGACAAAAGGGATCGATTATTTTAAATAATTATAGATTGACAAACATCAGTGACAGCTTTGTGGCATCTCATCTTTTCTCCGATTTCCAGTCTTCATGAAGTGTCGTCAGTCAGCTTACAGTATTTGTTGATCACCTGAAATAGGGAATATCAGAAATAAAAAGCGTTGTACATGTGCTAGAAAACCTCGAATAGTCAGGTAGCCATCAAGCTATACCCTGCACTGGCTGTTAAAGTTTTTTTTCGATGGATTCCACACCCTCATGGGACCTATAACGCATATCTGCCGGATATCAAGAGGAGAATATCCTTGAGCGATCTGAGAAAATTGAACAAATTCAAAATGGCCGCCATTTGGTAAAGGTCAAACTTTAAATTGACATCATTTTCGACAGAATAGGAGCAGCTTCTTGATTTTGGTGTCCACTATAGGGTTTTCAGGTATGCTCGATCTGGTGGTGTGGTCAGAAATAACTTTAGACATTGCATTGTGGGTAAAGTCCAAGATGGCCGCCATTTGTCCAATGTCAAACAATAAATTGATATCATTTTTAACACAATAGAGGCAGATTAATATTTTTGATGTCTATTCTAAGGTTTTATGGTATGTCCCACACAGTGGTGTTGTCGGAAAATATTTTAGACATTGTATTGTGGGTAAAAAATCCAAGATGGCCACCATTTGTTCAAGGTCAAGCAATAAATTCATATCATTTTCGATATAATAGACGCAGATTCGTGTTTTTGGTGTCTATAATGGGGTTTTCAGGTATGCCGTACATAGTGGTGTTGTCAGAAAATATTTTTGGCATTGCATTATGCGTAAAACATCCAATATGGCCGCCATTTGTTCTAGGTCAAGCAATAAATTCATATCATTTTCGACATGATAGAGGCAGATTGGTGTTTTTTTTGTGTCTATCATAGGGTTTTCAGGTATGCCGTACACAGTGGTGTTGTCAAAAAATATTTTAGACATTGCATTGTGGGTAAAAAATCCAAGATGGTTGCTATTTGTTAAAGGTCGATCAATAAATGGAAATCAATTTTGACAGAATAGATACAGAACAGTGATTTCGGTGTCCATCATGATGTTTTATGGTATCCCCGGCTTAATGGCGTGGTCAGGAAGTACGTTAAACATTGCATTGTGGGTTAAAAAGCCAACATGGTCGCCATGTGTTCAAGGTCAAACGGTAATCTGATATAATTTTCGATAGAGTATAATCAAGTTCATGATTTGTATGTCTAGCATAGAGTTTTCATATACGCCTGATCTAGTGCCATTTTTCGAAAAAAATCCCGACACTTTTTACACCAAAAAACAGACGCCAGTCACTATGGCAACAAAATGGCTGCTAGAAGGCCATGGGAGGGCAATAAATGTACAGAACTTTGAGCTGACATTTATCGATGATTGTGGTGTCTACTAAGGAGTTTTTAGTTGCTTCAAACATTGTGGCGTTGTCATAAAACATTTCAGACGCTATGACTGATGGCTATAGAGAGACAGATATAGCTATAAATGGGTCATGATGTCCACGATGATGGCTATAGAGAGACAGCTATCAATGGGTCATGAACAGGGCCGGGGCCCTGGTGCATTCAAGTTTCAAAGAACCAAATCGTTACTTCCTCGCTCACTTGTAAAGATTTAATATTGTGGGAAGCCTCTGTGACCGAGAGCGTGCTCAGCATCAGATCACCAGCGCTCGAATTTCGAATCCGGTGTCTGAAGGGCAGTGTCACCTCATTCATCACACCATCCTCAGGAGGTTCTCCTGGCTCAGTTCAGCATATATGTACACACAGATGGCCTAAACCCATATATATATGCCATATGCCGTTACAATGATGTAGGAAGGTATGGGATAATTCTTGTCGCATATATACAATAAGTGAGATAGAGATGGAGTCCCTGTCCCAAGCACATTCATTCAGAATGCTTACACGTATGGAGCTATGGATAATGGAGATATTTGATTGATCGATCCTCTATCTCAGGTACTGAATCTGGTCACCATGATTACCATGCAAGTGCTTTATCAGGAGATAATATCCGCACATGAATCAAAACTATAGTTCTGAAATAAACTTAAGCAAAAGCACAGCAAGACTACCATAGGAACTACCGTGCAAAGATTTGACATATCATGTTAGTCCCAAAGCTAGGTTTTTTTTTATTTGTGTTGAAAGGTCCATACGATCCAAGAGTTCCACCTATAGTGAAATTTTCTCAGGAATCCGAATCTGTGCGTCTCACAAAAATCATCCTGTCCAAAAGTATTGTAAAAACCCTTTAAACACTAGTACCGTCAAAATCGCAAACCGCAATTTGGAATTTTGCGTATTGCGTATGAACTGTAGTAATTTTCTAATAAAATAATTTTAAATTATTTCTTATCACTCACATATGACACAGGCTTTCACACTGATGTAAAATATTTTGTGTTCTATCAATGACGAATGCACAATATAGCTTTAAGTTGGTATTTTAACACGTAATTTTACCCATTTTTCATACTTTTCAGTAAATAGACAAAATACTTTTCTCTCAGCCGATTTTTGTATAGTGTAAATGTTTAGTTTTGATTCAAACATGTTTTAGAACTATTGTTGACTTAAAATTAACCCATTTCGAATAAAAATAATGAGTTATGTAAACAAATTACTCCCTTTTTTGGTTAGACGTAAAATTAGCTCGCTTTTCTTCAGGCTCGGGAAAATTGACCATATCTCACGTTATTGCCCACTGAGTAGTCATATTTTGAGCTATATCAATATATTTGATATCAATAGAAAGCTATTGGCACAGGCCTTCACATGGATGTAAACTATGTTGTGTCTGATCATTGACAAATGCACAAGAGAGCTTTAAGTTGGTATTCTAACACGTTTTTTTACCTATTTTTCATACTTTTTCAGTAAATAGACAAAATACTTTTCTCTCAGCTGATTTTTGTATAGTATAAGTGTTTAGTTTTGATTCAAAAATGTTCTAGAACTATTGGTGGCCTAAAATTAACCCGTCTGGAATAAAAATAATGAGTTATGTGAACATATTACATGCTTTTTTGGCTGAGCAGTGTAGAGGAACTATTATAGCTCCTTTTCTTTGAGATTGGTAAGATATTTTAAAAACATAATGGATTAATAAAATTGTTGGTTAGTAAAATATTGTAACACAATTTTTGACTAATAAAATATTAAAAGGTCGTATCAATGCATAAACATATCAGTGCATTAAACAATGGTTCTCACATACATTAGACTGTGTTTTGGGATAAATTTATTCTGTTTGTAATATTTAATGGCCCAATAAATAAATAAATAACGGTATAGGTAAAATATAAAAACATTTGATTTATTTTTCCATCGCTCGAATATTCCTATAATATTATTTGTTACTCTTAGTCAAGGCATTAATTGTGTTAAATGACATAATTATACAGTATCGGAGCATTTAGTCCAGCGTCATACATTCCAGAAAATATGTAAAAGTTACCAAACAAACGAGTGTTGTCATGAAACAGTTAAAAAAATAAAACGGCTGCAATATCATCACCTCCATAGCGAAAGAACAACTCCTCCTACTACCGCTTTGATATTTAAATGGACTGATGTCGGTGTTAACAATTTTGCTCCGTGTTTGAAATATGTGACGGACGATTACAAGAAAGTAATGTTATTTTAGATTAGGCGCTAAAACATCAATGTTTGTAAAATGACAAATGCGCTCCGTGTGTGAAATATGTGACCAGGTGACACACAATTACAAAAAAAATGATTAATTATCACGGACACAATATGCATACCTGGTACTAGATTTACTAATCTATATATACTAGCTGTATTATGTGTTTTATATATGAATCATGCTTGAAAAAATAATGTATGGATTGATTATTATATGCTTGTTATTTTAATATAATAACAAATCTTTAAAAAATTGTGTCTTTTATTATATCAATTTATTTTTATACATCCACCTATCATTTGTAGACCTACCGACGACACATCCTGAATTATAACCCTCATGTCAATTGTACAAGTTATCGTTGTTTGTTCTTCTCCGAAAGCAAAAACCCTCTCCAAACCGGAACCTGTCCAAACCGGAATAAAAGTTTGTCCCCAAGGCATTCCGGTGTGGACAGGTTTTACTGTATTACACTTGTTCCTAGGTAAATTAGTTGGAAATATCATATTTGACCTTGAAAATCATATTTTCGCTTATTTGACCATAACATTTACGTTTTGACCTTGAGGATGACCCTTAATCATCAAAATAGTACAACTTAACTTGATTTTTCAATCAAAAACACATCAAAAAGAGGTATTACACTTGCTGCTATTCGCATTTGTTAAAAATAACATTTCACAGTTTTGACCTTAGAATTGACCTTTTGACCTTGAATATGACCTTGAATCAGCAAAACATTATTAGAATTAAATAATGTAGTCAAGATCACACCAAAATAAGTTATAATATTTGTTCCTAATTATATTTGTTAAAAATGACATTTTCAACAATTTGACCTTAAAATTGACCTTTTGACCTTGAAGATGAACTTCAATCATTAAAATAATACAAAAAATGATCTTTTTGGTCAAAATTAGATGAAATAGAGATATTACACTTGCTTGTAGCTCTATTCTAAAAATAAATATATTTGACCTTGAAATTTGAACTTTGACCTTGGATTTTGTCATTTTTCTCAAAACGTTCAAGGATATTCTCTTGATATCCGGCGGATATGCTTCATAGAACACCTGATAAGTTATAATCCACCAAAAAAAACACTTTAACAGCCGATGCAGGGTTGGGCCAAAAAAACGACATTTATGATGATTTCAAATTGCAAAAAACCCTTTGATTGCGATGTTTATTTTTACAAATTAATTCAGCACTTTAAAGGCAAAAGTGGGTAAAACCACTTACATAAGTACAAATTGTATCAAAGCATAGTCAAATCCAGCAAATCCAAGCTGATTTCTCTTTCAAATCTTAGTGTTGGAACGAAAAATAAAATGGATTAACCCTTAAAGCGCTGATTTTTTTGGTGAAATCCAAAGAAACCAAAGGATTTTTTTCATTTTAAAATCATCATAAATGTCTTAGTCAGCTCTTTCTGATTCATTTGAATACCTATGTTATAGGTCTACGGTCATTATAAATATGTTCACTCTTACAGCGCGGGGATCGACTTTGAAGTCGGTCCCCGCGCTGTAAGGATTAAACACGATTATAGTCGTGATCAGCAGTTGATGGGTCTATATTTCTCATTTTGATGAGCTTTAAAGGTGATCTATCACCCCTTATATAGTATGAATAAATTTGTGACAAATAAATCAAAGTTGCCACAGGATGGGGCACAAGTATGTCCTTCTATTGGTGATTGGCTATCATGTGACCCTCTGATAGGGTCACATGATAGCCAATCACCCCATATACATGATTGGCTATCATGTGACCCTCTGATAGGGTCACATGATAGCCAATCACCCCATATAAAGACATAATTATTCATACCATATAAGGGGTGATAGATCATCTTTAAGTTGGTATTTTAACACGTAGTTTTACCCATTTTTCATACTTTTTCAGTAAATAGACAAAATACTTTGATCAGACACAAAATATTTTACATCCATGTGAAAGCCTGTGTCATATGTGAATGATAATAAATAATTTAAAAATTATTTAACTTAAGGCTATATTGTGCATTTGTCATTGATCAGACACAAAATATTTCAAATTGCGGTTTGCGATTTTGACAGTACTAGTGTTTAAAGGGTTTTTATTTTACTTTTTGGACAGGATGATTTCTGTAAGACATGCAGATTCGGATTTTTGCGAAAATTTCACTATACTCTTGGATCGTATGGACCTTTCAACACAAATAACCCCCCCCCCCCCCTAGTTCTGTGATTATATCCATGGATTGCCTAAAACATTACAAAACGTACCATTTATGGGCAAGGTCATATCCTTTTGATTTTGGAGGGCACCAAGCTTGGCTCCCGTCGGGGTCGCCATATTGGACGAATTCAGAATGGTCGCCATTTTTAAGAGGCCCATGTCGTAACTTCTAAACTAATAGTCGTAGAGACCCATTAAATACCACTTTTCAAAATTTTGCTCACATAGAATATATTGATCACATGGTATAGTTGACTTGGATACTATTTAACGTGTAAATATATATATAAATGGTATAGGTAAAATTATACGAAATAAAATATACGTTAGTGTTAGTGGTTAAACAAAAACGTACAAATTCTAACATAGGGTCACACATATGTAACAGGTTATCCTCAAGATTTCTGGTAAGAGTTTACTTTAACGAACATATTGTAAAATCCAAGATGACTGCTGGACGAATAAATCAGGACTAAATACGTTGCGGACGCAAAAATACAAAATCAACAATACTTTTTATTTTTTGTTTACCACGAGGAATTCATTTATACTACATTTGCTTTTTAGGCAATATTACAGTCGCGTGTATACCATGTGTTCATACCCCATTTTTCAAACGGCGGATCGACCAACCATTTGCTATCAAAACATCACTCATCCAAAAACGACCTCAATCGAAATGCTTGTATCGATGGTCTAAAACAATAGTGGGTCAAGTCGACTTGACAGCGAAATTGTGTTTATCTTTTTGCTTAGAACTACAGTCTGCTAAATCCACTTATCAGCATGTAGACTTGGACTTATAATGATGAAACACACAGCGATTGGAATTTGACAGTAGATCAAGTGAAGTTATCAGAGTTTTTTTTACCTGCAAAAGTGATTTACAAAAGCAAAATTGGGATCAACAAGACACCAAGTTGACTTAGCGCTTTCTTACACCAGGAACACAGAATATACAGAGATTGTTCCTAGATCAACAATAAACTAAGTCTAGGTGTTTCCCCTGTGTTGTCTTCACATGTCTCAGAATAAGAATGCGCTAAGTGCACTTGCACCGTTGTTCTCCCAGAAACAGAGCCCATAAGCATATAACACGAGAATAACAATCTGTCAAGTCGAATTGGTCCTGTGTTGAACAGACATTATGCTGATATGTGCTCCTTTTCCCGAGAATAACAATGTGCTAAGTCGACTTGATCTGTTGTTTTAACCTGAATTTTGAATAAATTCAAACTTTATACATATTATAGATGACTTAGCTGGTTATTATTCTAAAGGCCAAAAATGTCACTTAGCACACTATTGTTTTAACCCATCGGTATATCCAACTAGAGGGGAATTGTGACTTTTCAAGTAACAATAATATTTGGGCTAGGTTTTATGAGTTTTTTGGCTGCCATTTTGAATATTG
>OZ024918.1:57396132-57636132 GCA_964017125.1 Flabesymbios commensalis
AGCGCTGTACATGTGCTAGAAAACCTCGATAGATTTGATAAAGAACTAGTTGCATGGCTGCTACTTTTACCATGTAAATATTTAGACACTTAGAGCTGCTCCTTGGGATGAGACATTTTCAATTTTGTCAATTTTAAAAATTTAATTAATATGACACTATGTAGCCTACTGATCTTAACTAAAAATACAAAAAAGTCAAAAAACAATTTTAAAGCACCGAAAAAGAGTGAAATAGTTATATTTCCAGGTCGTATATTGCCATGTAAACAAAACAAGTCAGCAATATACAGCATTTTACACCACATTTTCCCACGCCTTGGACGTTTTAAATCAGAGCAATCGCCGCTAATTGGTGTCTTGTAGTCAGGACATGGGGTGATACACCTGCAACACTGATTGTCTGCCCAACGCTGGGCCGGGGGATACACTACTTCATTACAAAACTAAAAACGAAAATCGATGTCATCCCAGTAATAGAAAACCTCATCACTTTGTGCATATCTTCATTTTACCCCACATTCACCAGAGGACGCTTCGTTGTCTCCATGTTTCGCATCATATACATTTTGCTCTACAATGTTAAAAGGCAGTAACTGCCTATTTGTAAAGTAAACAGATCATAATGCCTTTTGCCTTTGCACGACAGTATGGTGACGTGTAAATTTAATGCTCTATTAACTACGGCGGATGCTTGCCGCATTTTTTTATTGTAAATATAGTGTGATTGAGCTTAGGAATCATGTGATGGTAATGTGTCTATTTAACTCTATAATATTATCAAGAAATTGCATTAATTTTCATGGCTATTCACTAGGTGACTCTTATTGTCATAATTCGATATAAATTTATTAGGATTTTCTATAATTTAGTGACAGAACAAATACGTCAAAGTGAGGTTCTAGAATTTTCTCTGGGCAGATTCCATTGGCTTTCGTGACGTTTTTTGAGTCAGTAATCCTGCTTAATTATAGTATGAGATTGTTAAGAATGCAACTTATTATTGTATACATAACTAATAGTATTATGTTTTATAGATTTAAGAAAGCTGAATTATGAATTAGTCCTAATTGTGAAGTGTAATAAATTTGCTATGAATATGTGTCAAATTACAATTTCGGTCGATCACTTTATACTTATTAATATTTCTTATCAATAATTTATGACTATTTCATGACTTTTAATTTTACGATTACGCCTAAATTATTAAGGAGGCTTTTTGAGCTACAGGCCAAGCTCGACGAGTCTTGATGCCTTTGGGTCTAATAGTCCAGTCAAATTGAACTTTGATCTAGAACAAATTGCAACAGAATTTATTTTGATGGCATTTGACTCTACATGGGTACCTATATAACATATGAAAAGTCTACGAAAATATAATGGGGGGAACATATTTTCAAAAGCCCGAACTGATTTTTTTTTTTAATTAATATTGTTATTATAAAAAATAACAAATCTTTTAAAATTCACAGAATGACCAAAATTTAAAGCACCAAGCAGTTCAGAATCAACAAAAGGAAAACATATTGAAAATCTTCCAAAATCCGATTGGTCGAAATACACCAATTTACCAGAAATCCAAGATGGCTGCCTCCATTTGTTGACCATACGTTTTATATTTGCCTTTTCAACAAATAAAGCTGGTAATAAGCATAGTACCTCTTATTGGTGTGTGACAGAAAATAATTTTCCGGGAAGATTATGGTAATTTAGGATCATCTTGAAAGTCAAAAGGTGAGTTCTAAGATATAAAATGTGGAAATGTGATTTTTACCAAATAGAATTAGAAACAAGTGTGAAACATCTTTTAAAATTTAATTTTGCCTGGATAATCTATTTTTGTGATTAGTTTGGAGATTCAAGGTCATATGTAAGGTCAAAAGGTCTATTTCAAAACGAAAAATAAAAAATATTATTTTTAACAAATACAAATGAGAACAAATGTAATACTTCGTTTTTGGTTGTTTTGACAGGATAATCCCATTTCTAGCAAAATGTTATAATTAAAGGTCATATTCAGGGGCAAATGTTAATTTGAAGGTCAGGAGGGCCTAAGCAAAAATATAATTTTTAACAAATCTAAATTGAAACAAGGCGAGTACCTCTTGTTGGTGTGAGTTTAACTGGAAAAAAATCTGATACTATTTTGTGAATTCAAAGTCATCTTCAGTGTCAAAAGGTCAAGTTAAATATATTAAATGTAACAAAATATGGGGATATAATATATACAAAATAGAAATAGGAGCTTTTTTTATTTTGAATGGAGAATACATTTCTGTGATTTTTTAGCAAAAGCAGATACGAATTACAAGTATAATACGTGGTACCTTCGATAACAAATTAAAAGTGCTTGGAGTTCCTGTTCTCAGCCAGTATTTAGTGTATTTGAATTCGACAACGTTGTGCTTAATAAGTTAACAGTACATTAGAATTGTACAACCCCTATTGAAATACCAATAGTGTGCATTTCGTAAGAGCACTCTGTATGACACAATGATGAATGTAGAGCAGAATAGACGTAAATTGTGCTTATTAGATTTAAAACGAACAAAATTATTCAACTGGTGTCAGCCTACTATACGGAGGTGGATGTTGGGATGAGAATCAGAAGCTGCCCACACTTCCCTCCAGAAACGTTATTCTTCCAGAATGGATGCTCCCCACAATGTTGTTTTTCGACCAGTAATAAAAGATTTTGTGTCTTTGAAACCAAGTTGTGTCGGATTTATTATTTGGCTTTTCAGGGCTGGTTTAGGAACGTTTCCGTCGCCTTTGTTATCAGACGAGGTGGGGCCTTATGGAGGATTTTAGAGTTGCTAAGTCAACTGATTTTATCTATGAGGTCGGGAATGTTTTTCTTCGATTGTAACTCCGAGTATGTGGTACTAACTAGGTCGTGCGTGAAATGGTATGAAATAAACAATATAGTGAATTAAAATAAGCTGTGATGTTTTTTTGTGCAAGGGCCATATAGGTAATAAAACACTAGTTAATTAAATAAACTTTAATGTTATTGTGTGAGTGCCATGTCCTGCGTGAATGGCACACATAATTATTATCCGTAATTGTCATTGGTATTACATCACTAAGTCTGCAACACTCGATAATATGGATGGTTCTGATGCTATACTTTGTTGGCAGTCGACGAACCACAATGTCAGACTTTTATTAGTATGTATATATTGTGTTTCGGTAGTAGTACTGTTATTACGTTGTTAAGTTTACACCACTAGTCAATATCAGGGAATCTCCGAGTTCATAGCGACTGTGCTTGCATGGTCACATGGCTCGGAGCTACCTGTTTCGCGGATTGCCACATTAATTGTACTGCTTTATATTATATATATATATATATATATATATATATATATATTAAATACCATATAATTTTTACCATTGTCTTATTTCATACTCCAGTTACTGTAGCATAATTATGCACTTGTATATATTTTTGGTTTCTACGCTTTCAAGAGTGTCTTTTTTGCTACTATATAAAATTAGTATATTATACATAGTACCTATTTTATCTCTGGCTTTGGTGCGGGAAACAAAATGATAGACCCCCATGTTATCATGGCTATGCCTATTTTATTTTAAGAAGTAGTCATTTATATTACCGAAATACCCAGTTTTTATTATGGCAATGCCACCTAACATGATTTTAGTTGTTTATCATACCATGGACATGATGTATATTGTCTTATATGATTTTAACAAACTAACATTCGTGTATATACATGTACATATATCTCTCTTATTACTATGACAAATAAGTCTATAATGACTTTTATTTTTGTCAATAAAATATATGTTTGTCTGTCTGTATGTACTTCTCTTTTTTAATCAAGAACACATCATGGAATAACTGCTTCTAGAAAATTGATTTCAGGATAGTCGCCGCTGGTCATTTTGTAGTCAGCGGGACATAACTGGGCGTGCCATGGCCACACACAGTTCTTTCAAAGGCATTCATGTCTTAGCAGTATATCACAATTTTCAACGTTTTTATGTGGTTCTCCTGGGGCAGTTTAGCCTATATGTGCACACAGGTGGCCTAAAACCCCATTAATTTTATTTTATCGTTTTAAATTAACATTATCTTCAAATGAAAGCAACTTCCTACTTCTACCACCACGCATTGACCATTGTCATTATACTGTCATGTTTGGTGTGCACCTGTGAGATAAACATTTTCAGGGCTTAGGGGAAAACACATAGTCATGTCAATTGTTCCATAAGTCAATCAAGTCAAGTAACACAATAGTGCACTGCTTCTAGTCGCTCAGGCATATTATTATGTTCTCGGATAGAAGCATGTATTTACTGGCCGTGGTGCTGCTTAGTTTCAAAAAAAAACATTTTATTTCTGTTTTTTTTCTTTCTGTCTGGTGGTGTCAGTGTATGAGATGTATGGTTCTGCATTGTTCACTTTTTTTATTTTATGTAAGTAAAATTTGGTATCGATTACATTCTATCATGGCCTCTATTTTCTTTTTGAATCACATTTTCACATTTTGTTACCTTGAAATCGACCTTTTGACCTTGCGGATGACCTTCAATTACCACACTAATACCAGACAAATATACTCCAGCCAAAATTAACACATTTGCGCATAAAAATTCAAATTGACCTTTCGACCATGAAGATAAGCTCGATTCATCATAATATTACCAGAATAGTTTCCAACATCAAAACCCATCAACAATAGGTATTTCACTCGCTGCTAACTATATTTGATGCAAAATCGTATATAAAATTGTGCTCTACAAATGGCGTGGCGGCCATCCTGGATTGATGTAAATTAGGTATCGTTTAACCGATTGGATTTAGCAGATTTTTTATTCATGATTCTGAGCTGATTGGTGAAAAAAAAACTGATGCAATTTGTGGTGGGTTTTTTCATATTTTTATTGAACTAAGGAGGACAGCCGGCTTCTAGTGGTCAATGTGTTAATTGGCTGAACGCTCTCAGTAAAGTGTTTTAGATATTGGACATGGCGATATAAACTTATAAAGTGATTTGGGCTTGCATTAGATAAATAGACAATTTGATAAATATAGATATAAAAACATTTTAAAGCTAGGCAAAACATTCTTCCTGAAATCAACATGTGTTAAATGGGAAATCAACTTCAAAGGGTGTTTTGAAAATGTTTCCCCGCTTATATTTTTGTAGACTTTTTTTCTGGAATCCCTGAATGTTTTCTGAATACTTTGCCATAAAAGATAATTCTGTTGCAATTTGTTCTAGGTTGGGTCACTGTTGACCGTACATTGACTGGACTATAACCGTGTTGCGTCCAGGTAGCGAACCAGGAAAAGACCACTTCAGGTTACTCCTACGTCTTAAGGTGTTTTGAATTGATGTTTATTGTTAGTAATAATCAGCATTTATATATTTAATTCGTGGTTGGCTATTATGAGATGTTTAACCATCAACCCTGTAAAACATTGTGTCATCATAATTGATGAATATATGTGTAGCCTGATGAATGAATAAAATATACACATAGTGAGACCAGATCGACCTGCTCAGCTCAGTTCACCTTTTCAATAATATAAGCGATTGTCACAGATTTGCTCGTTTTTCCGTCTGTCATAGCTGCGTGATTGATTTTCTCTGTCGTAATCAACATTCTGTTTAACCCGTGGATCAATTATAGACGGACATCAGATTCTGAGTCTGAGATCGATCCCGTACTGAAAGAATTACAAAAAATATAATGGCCGTAGACCCATATTGAAGCAGAAAGAGATAACTAAGAGCTAACTAAGACATTTATCATGACGTTAAATTGAAAAAAAATATGTCATCATTGTAATGTTTATTACCCGTCTCACATTTAAAATCTTACAATAACAGTAGATAGTAGTAAGTGAGACATTGGAAAGTGAATTAGAAACTATGGAAGTATAAGCCTGTATATAATAAGCAGACCCATACACCAATATCTTTACTGACCACTATTCATTTATTTCCTTATGCAAAATGTGGCCATAGCCATAAGTTAGTGGTAGTAACATGTTGTCCTAACTATGGCTTCCTGACTGTTATTTGTATATTTACCAAGATTTTATTACTTGGATTTTTTAATCAAATAATCATACATTTATAATGAAATCAGATATAGATTAATGGCGGTCATTATGTATGTAGTTTGTGCTGATGCTCGTTTATGATATTTACCTCCGTTTGTCTAATTTACTTTATTTAATAAACCTCCCAGGCCGAGCTCTTTATCTCTGTTTGTTGTGTAGTCAGTCACTAGGGGCGTGTTGGTCGGGATGTGAGCCGACCATGTGGTGGACGTACACCCTCCTTGGATTTTTTTTCATCAGTTTAATTTTTTAGAAAGGATTTAAGTAGGAAATTCAATTACCCATCTTCACTCCTGTTTTCCTCCGTTTATGTTGAATTAATAATTGTTATTGTAATTTGTTTTTAGTCGCATGGGGCCCATCTTTTTTTTCTCTTGAGTAGTTTTATCAATTGAGTTATTCAATTTTACTGTTTTGTGTTATGATTTACGGTACATATTTGTCAAATATAATGTTCCTAAATATGCCTATGTTGTATGGCGAAATAATATTCGCAAAAACATAAGTATCAGAACTGTATTTTCGTACCATTTTAATTTTCTATACTTGTCATTAATACATGACCAATATCAATCACTATCCGGTAGAGATTTTATTTTTGAGATTGAATCTAAATTTATATCATTCTGTAGTGTGTAGGATTCTATTTTGTAATAGAAGACGATATAATTTCTTCTTCTTCATTTACATGTCCCGTAGGACCTGGGTTAACCTGCTCTCTGTAGACCCTCATATCATTAATGTAGAGACGATTATTGTGACAAATTGTATATTCAAGCTGTATGAAGATTGATCTGTGTATTGAGGTAATTATTAACACCTACACATCCACATAATTATATCTTGAAAATAAACAGACTTGAAGCAGATAAACTGATATATGTGGCTTGTGTGTACAATTAATTGACAATTATAATAATAAAAAAAATGTTTTTAAAAGTAGGCCTTTTAACCATTCTGCCAATGCTAAGCTGTAGTCACACGGCTCATTTTACAAAATAAACCTAACAAATCCACTGCAAATATCGTTATAATTAATTTTCTATATCCTACGAATATCTTTATAGGTCTTGAATTGACCATTACCCTAATAATAATAGTACGATAAAGGTGTTAGACCATAGGAAGCACTTCTAGAACTAGTGGCTACAAGCATATCATTCAGATCCCACCTCGATTTCATAACACAGTCCGTTTCCCAATTGCTTGACAAGGGTTGATGGTACATAAACCCTCATGCACTAAATCTAAAGTCACTCTTGATTATACGGGTGAACTAATCATGATAAACAAAGACACGTCAAGATATAGTGGTATTAACTCTTACAGTGCGGGGATCGACTTTAGTCGTCAGAATCTGACGTCCATAGACGTCAGAATCTGACGTCTATTGACGTCAGATTCTGATGACTAAAGACGATCTCAACACTCTAAGATTAAACATATTTACAATGACCGTAGA
Source organism: Flabesymbios commensalis (assembly GCA_964017125.1). Lineage (NCBI taxonomy): Eukaryota > Metazoa > Annelida > Polychaeta > Terebellida > Flabelligeridae > Flabesymbios > Flabesymbios commensalis. Next base: position 57,403,692 of record OZ024918.1, read on the forward strand.
CCCATACACAAATATTACAGCGCTGTAAAGGTTAAATCGCTAAATTAATATATGTGGCTTCCAGTAAACACAATACATAGAAATAATGCTGGTTTATTATTGGACCAAAGTCGCAACTCACCGGATCCAGCAAACACGATACTATTGAGACGTGATGAAGGTCACGTAGGCTACAAATGTCGTTGTTGATCAGTTATTTTCATAAAATAATGTTGGAGTTGAACCCTGAAATGTGTCGTGTTGCTTGACCAAAGTACAGTGACAAATGCCCGATAAGTAACATTAGCTATTATGCCAAGGAAATATCCTTGAGTTTATGGGTACCCTCGAACCCCAAATCTGTATTTTTTAAACCTCTAGGTAATTCAACATTCAACATTTTAATGTTTTACACAATCCAATCGTCAAATTATTGTTGGTCCTATTTCTTTAGTATACCATATATTATTATTTAGAAAAATGTTTATGTAGAAAAAAATAAATCCACCTTAAAACGCAATATTCAGTATTCTAAAAAAATAACACTTTTCTCAGGTTGAAACTTTTCCCTTTCCTGAACTTTTGCCTTATTATAAGCCAGAAACATGCGCCAGTAGTTCGGTAAATGATCAGCGACGTGGGCGAGTAATCACCATGCTTCACCAAGGCATCGGGACATCGAGAACAATTTCAATGTATGCATTTCAATTGTTCTCGAAGTTTAGTTGCTGAGAACCACCCACGATTTAGCGCCGAATATCGCAGGATTGACTGACTTTCTAGTTGTAATTATTTCGATTGCGAGCGTATTGTGAGCGCCAGGTTATCGACCAGGCTACCTCTAATACTTCGCGGTTTATTTAGGGTGGCCGCCAAGAAAAAAATAGTGCGTGTAAAATTTAATGACAATTTATTGATAATTCACAGATAAATCATCGTAATTCATTATCGAGCGCGGCTCATGTGAATCTGGTCTCACCACCCTAAATGAGCCGAAATCCAAGCCGGGTGGCTACTGACTAGAGAATCCCTACCCTAATTACTGCTTTAAATGGTTGTTTCCGCCTCTGGTGAGTTAAGAAAAATGCAGGAATGTTGTACTTATGTGGATAAATTGTAAGCACACACTGTTTTCGCTATCTGTGATATGAGGTATAACTGTTATGTGAGATTTTCGGATGGACACATGCGGTGAGAAGGATTTGTGTCTTTTCTGGGAATCAGCGCAAGAATATTTCGGGAGATCTGGGCAAAATTGACCTTTTTACCAACATGTGAGCGTAACTCAAAACGCAGGAATTTAGCATACCATTTTCGAAGCAGTTTTTGAAAAAGGACAGCTTAGGCTTTATTATGGTGTGTACCATAGGGTGGCAGCTAGGGACGAAAGTGGTGATTTCGGCCCTTGGAATGTTGGCATTACACATGCGTTCCAATGGGACTGGCATTTGGGGTGGTGAGACCATCTGGGTCTAACAAAATGGCTGGCCATTTTGTATGTCAGTGCAAAATATAGGAATCTGTATACATTTAGTAAGCACGCCGTGATAAACACAGCTGCATTTATTTGTGGAATGTAACGAAATACACAACTATATTATTAGACACCAACAAATTCAAAGGTTGTGTAATTTTTTTATAAAGACTGATAATAAAGAATTGTGTAAAATAATATTATTTATAGCTAATTAGACTATATAGTCATGTACAAGTATATGGATATATCAATTTAATGATAAACAACCGACATATTAAATACCCTGTCATTATCTGCGCAATGTTGCAAAAATAGAGTTTTAAAATTATTCTAAAGTATTGCAATATTACACTTTGATACATGTATTATAGGAATCAAGTTTGGATATTGAAATGTGTTGGATTCTCATGTTATTGGACGTAGCCCTGGGCGTCAGGGGCCACGAATAATCCAACACATTTCAATATCCAAACTTGATTCCTATTATGACAGACCGACATTAATTACCTTATAAATTCTAAATTTATTTAAAGTCACTACGAGTCGGAAAGGATAAGGCTAAAAGATTGAATTCCAAGGCCATGAATTGCAATAGGGTTGATAGAAAATGCTGCAGTTTGGCTGTTCCGAGGACTGAACACACCCCTGCTGTTTGACAATAATAATATAGGTTCACTGCTGCTTTTCTTTGCACCACGTAGTCGGCAAGTATTCACGTGGTACAGTGGTAAGGGAACATGCCTGGAGGGCCGACGTTGTACAAATGGTGTTGTACAAATGTTTTGTGTTTGCTGACTCGGTAGGCTAGACCTACAGTGTGGTCTATTTGACAAGGCCTACTTGCCAAATGTCTTACTTTAGTTGGAACCATTCCAGAACAATTAGATCTAGGTCTACCATGAATGATTATACAACGATCCTAATATTAAAAAATAAGTGAGCCGTCAGTGCCAGTGGTAGTGGTTACCAATGCAGATGCCAGACCATTTGACATGTAGATCTAAAGCATAGATCTAGAGAAAATGGATCGTCAACTTCTTGGTGCGTTCTTCATTATTCTGTATTCGATGTTCCGTCCAGGGCCGTCCACTGGTCTCTCTCCAAGTTTGCTGGTTGTTCACTTCCGGTCTCCCGGTTCTGTCGTCTGTTTATGTTTGTGATCGGCTTGATTCGCAAGTACCTCGAGCTTTATTTTCAATAATGTGGCGTTATATTTGAATTATCGTGAAAAATAATTACATATCTAATTGTAGTTTAAAATACACATGCTAAATATATACAATCAACACGTTGACAATAAAGATTTACAATTTAATTTGATGGAGAAGCCGAGCCGTGAACGCAGTCTCAATCTCTCACTCTCAGTCTCAGTCTCAGACTCAAGTCTCACCAGGCAGTGACACTGTCAGTCAATGAACCGGTTCCGTCTGGGCCAGTAGCCCTGGTAGCAGTGGCTGACGAGTGGCGTTATACTATATTATCATGACAATAGGGGTAAAACTACCCTGGTCCAGGGCCTAGCTAAGATTTCACCCCTCGATCAACGCGAGACCATGAGGCTGTGCGCCATCGCAAACACTGTGACTGTCACTCAGTGTCAGCCACTGCTGGGGCTAAGGTAGGCCTAAGCCGAAATCTACCCCACCTCTCAGCACTACACAGATTCAGCAGCCCCTGTATACAGTCTGTTTCTCTAGATCCTGGGAGTAGCCTTTTTCTAATTTGTTTGATCGCTGTTTAAAAAATTTTACCAAAATTTTTTACTGATATTTTTTTCACCTTCCCCCAACATCGCTGAAAATTTGGTGGATTTTTTTGTGTATCATCGAAGTTAGACCATTTAGCATGTAATGGTTTTTTAAAGCCATTAGGGGGGCCATCATTTAATATCCAGGGGGGCTGGAGTTTTTGTCCCTGACAAATTATTTATTTCAACCTGGCGCGGCAGCGCGCTGAAAATTTCAAATTTATTACATGTTTATATAGAACATTTCTTGAAGTGAATTATTTATTTCACGCAGAGTTCGCCCGAAATTATTTATTTAAAAAAAACTCCAGCCCCTCCCCCCCCCTTGGAGATTGAATGGTGGCCCCCTTACCGTGAAACAATTCTATTTCATGCCAAATGGTCTAAGTTCAAAATACACAACAAAATTCCACCAAATTTTCAGCGATGTTAGGTGAAGATGTAAAAATTAACTGAGATAAATTTTGCTAAAAAATTTTATACAGCGACCGAGCAAATTGAAAAAGGCTACTCCCAGGATCTGGTGAAACAGACTGTAGACCTTTCCGAAAATTATGCTGACTTTAACCCTTAGGCTGCTGAATTGTTTATTTCTATTTTTCATTCATTTGAAGCTGGAATTGCTAACGCGAATTCCAGCTTCAAATGACGAAAAATATGTCCATTTATGAAAAATAGCCATCTGCAAAATTGAATTATTTAATTATAAACTTGAGTATCTATGAAAAACTATTTTGTGGATTCAGTGTCATTTTACTTGTTCAGAAACTTGCTTGAAACCGTATATATACGGTTCCGGCAGCAGAAGGGTTAATCATGTTTAGTCTAAACATTTCTACAACTTTTTCTCTAGATCTATGATCTAAAGTCTGTCCGACGGTGGACTGGAGGATTGGTCCAAAATGAAAGTTAGCTTTTCGGTATCCAGTCAGTCAATTCTCAACCGATTTTCATGAAATTTTGCAAACCCTATTTTCTAGTCATTTGGCATCGATCCTGAAAATTTCGTAAAAAAAGATTCAATTCAAAAGTTAGATCATTTGACATGTAGTAATATGTCTATTTATGACGCTCCTCTATAACGTGTATAAAGCCATTAACTTCCGTTCCGGCTTATTCTCAGAATTGCGTCAAATGGTCTAACTTTTGAAATACTCAATGGAATTTCGCGAAGTTTTCAGGGTTGTTGCCAAATGACTAGATAATAATGGTTGCAACATTTCGTGACAATCCCTTGAGAATTGACTGACTGGATACCGAAAAGCTAACTTTTATTTTGGACCATCCTCCACCGTCGGACAGACTTTAGTCTAGGCCTAGTCTAAAAGCAGCAATGCTGGACTTCAATTAAATTAGGGACGTCGTAAGTTACATTGGCACAGATCTTGTCAATTTAAAAATAAAATGGTCCCTATCAAATAGGATTCTAATTGTAAAGCCTAAGGCCTAACGTTACAGACATGACAGAACTACAGAAGTTATGAAATTAAGGAATGTAGGCCTATGGTTATGCTAATGTCAGGGGGAGACTGGAACAGCCAGATATGACGTCACTGACATGTGTGAGCTAACACATGTCGGGGGCTGACATGTGTTGTAGAATATAGTATGACTTCTAAAGAGACACCCATGTTATAATTATTAATAGTTATTTTTAAAGAAGATCATATAATTTGCAAAACATTATATTACATGAGCCATATTGAAAAAAAATGCTTCTGTATTATGTATCATAGTCTGTATCGTATGTAGGAATAAAACCTATATTTTTTTACATATCGTATGAGATCCCATTAAACGTGTCTACACGAAGGCCTGGTAGGTATCCGTTATAAACATAAGAGATTGCTTAGTAAACTGCATTACTTGACCTACTTAACAGTTGTCATGCATCGGAACACTGCACTACTGTCTGACGCAATTATTGTCAACCTCAAATGAATGAAAACTAATTCTTCGTTTAAGACCCGAATAACTTACAATCAACATGTGATGTGCTATATATACCTACATCTGTCACTTAGACCTAATGATTCAGTCAATGTTTTCGTCGTAGATATTTTTTTCAAAAGCGAATTTAAAAAATGCCTTTCGAATGATTTTTCGTCTGAATGTGTCGCCTAAACATTTTCAGTTTGTGAAAACCTTTCTCACAAACTGAACATTTTTAGTTTGTGAGAACCTTTCTCACAAACTGAAAATGTTTAAGCGACATATTCAGACGAAAAATCATTCAGAAGGCAATTTTTTTATATTCGCTTCTTAACCCTTTAACCGCCGGTGCCGCATATATTTGGGTTTTCATTTTTAATGAGCACAATAAGTACCACATTTTAATAATGTTAAAGATAAAATGTGACATCAACCAGCAATATTTGAAGAGAGTTGACCTCCATTTTGTCAAATCTGAATAATTTTCACTCACTTGAAGTTGTGGATCGCGTCAGCGAGACATAATTTGCATTTTGCTATTCAAAATACGGGTAACCTTGTAGTCGATTAGGCCTACATTTGCATATGAATATAACTTTCTTTTAACATCAGTTTGCATTATCGGTTATTTGGTGGGAACGCAATGTAAATAATATATAACTAACTAGAAAAGGAGTTCCCGAAATCCGAGGCCCGGCCTTAGCCTGTATGAGTGCTATAGACAAAAAGCGGCTTATATCTTTTGTAAAGATAACTGTATGGGTCTTCCTCATGGGCAAGAATCCTAAATGTCCAGGATATTATTAAGGAACGGACCAAGGAGAGAAGTTAAATGATATATCTTCAACGTTTATTCAATCCACCACCATCGCCGGTTCTGGCCAACATCCATTCGATACTTACCAGTGAATCGTGTTGCGCGTGTCTCTACCAGGTTGTCTACATACACACGATGTAGGTTTACCCACCCAATTTATGTTCAATGGTGAGTCGCAGCCCATTGCTGGTTCAATGCCGGTCAACTGTGTACGACGCTTGCTCAACACTCCTCCAACACTGATCGAACGCATGATTCTTCTACAGCAGCGTCTACATCAATCACTGGACGGCTAAGAAATGTTGCTTCAATGTTGATCCAACGTGTCTGACGCTGGCCCAACAGCAACCCAGCATTCAGTATACATAGGTTACTTAGCTACAATTGCTATAGGGGTGACAATTTCACCCCCCCCCCCTCCCCGTGACCAGAAAGGCCACCACCCAGATACATTGGCCCAATAATGAAATAATGTTGGGCAATCGTCTGCGACGCTGGGCCAACATTATTCCAACCAAAACCCTTTAGGCTCTTATTATAGACTTAACCACAAATATAATTGTGAATATTATTATTTCCGAACATTTGTTGAAGAAAAGAGTACTTAAAGCAGCCCCTTGGGATGACATCAATTTTGGTTTTACTTCCGCACTGAAGTAGTGTATCCCACGGATCATGTTTTTATTTTTTTCAGAATTTTCATATTTTTACAAATATTTTTAATCAATATTTCTATGAAACCAGAAGAAACCCAAACAAACTATTTGTATACCTGAAGGACGATTGAATGTTCTCACAGCATTGGGCCACATGCTGATGGCATCGGCCCAGCGTTGGGTAGACAATCAGTGCTGCAGGTGTGTCCTCCCGTGTCCTGACTATGAGACACCAATTATCCCCCAATTAGCGGCGACTGCTCTGATCTCACCGTCTGATACTTGGGAATATGTGATGGAAAGTGCTTAATATTGCTGACTTGTTTTGTTTACATGGCAATATACGACCTGGAAATACAACTATTTCGCTCATTTTCGGTGCTTTAAAATTGTTTTTTTGACTTTTTCGTATTTTTAGCTAAGATCAGTAGGCTATATAGCTTCATATAAATTAAATTTTCAAAATTGACAACATTGAAAATGTCTCATCCCAAGGGGTCCCTTTAACCTAAGGACCTGAAACGTTATATTCGTTATGCTCGTAAGGACTGGTGTACAGAAATGTCAACCGGCCGGTCCTAATAATGTGACGTATGATACACATTTTAAATACAAAGCCATGATCGTTTTAAACGCCTAAAAATACTTGTGAATGTATTTTTAGAGCAGTGAGTGGCAGATACACCCTTTCATAGCCAATGGGACGATATATCAAATTAAAAATATATATACATCTTAATTTTAATAGGTAGTGATATTTCAATTAATTCATTGTATTCAAGTTATTAAAGATCCCACATTTATGCTTCAATTCCAGGTAATATGGGAGAATGACGAGAGCTGTCGGATGAATAGAAAATACTGGTACTTTCTTACATTCCCAATATCACCGCCCGTGTCACGCATTCTCTAATATGGATTGAGACATGCAAACAGTTGTCATGATCAAAATTATATGTATATATTACCACCATCGCGCTCACTAAATGTAAGTCATTAACTAAATATCGATCAAATGTAGAGTGGAACACAGGCCTACGCAATGCAATTTTAATCGATACAAAATGAAATTGCATGGCAATCGGAACTTGTACTTGATTGATATTCGATATATAATATTATCACAAGGTTAAATATGCCCATGAATATGGGATGTTAATATATCACAGGGTGAAATAAGCATGGTATTACATGGTTTTCGATATTATATAATGATTATCCTAAGCCTTGGATGATCATATTAGATGTTTAAAATTGTCAAGAACTTTGCGCTTACTACCGTAACCCACTAGTTCACGTGGTAGAAATAAATCATATTTGTTATATAATAGAGACAAAAAATATAAGATAAGATAAGATAAGATAGATTTTATTTTCAATCGGCAATGGTACAGTCAACCAAAATATAAGATGAGATATGATAGATTTTATTTTCAATCGGCAATGGTACAGTCAACCAAAATATAAGATAAGAAATGATAAATTTTATTTTCAATCGGCAATGGTACAGTCAACCAAAATATAAGATAAGATATGATAGATTTTATTTTCAATCGGCAATGGTACAGTCAACCAAAATATAAGATAAGATATGATAAATTTTATTTTCAATCGGCAATGGTACAGTCAACCAAAATATAAGATGAGATAAGATTTTTATTTTCAATCGGCAATGGTACAGTCAACCAAAATATAAGATAAGATATGATAGATTTTATTTTCAATCGGCAATGGTACAGTCAACCAAAATATAAGATAAGATATGATAAATTTTATTTTCAATCGGCAATGGTAAAGTCAACCATTAAACATTAGCCTGTAGCACTAAAATACAACAAAGAATAACAACAACAGTATCACATAGTATGCATCACCTATTCAAAACATTATATAAGGTTTTAAGACAAATCTGTAAAGCGCCTGCAACAGGGGGTATGGAGTTCCAGTTTCTAACGCAATTCCCACATGTATGTGAAAAAAATACTTAATTTTGTATGTAGTCGAGAATAGAAAACTAAGAACGTAGTTATTTGATGGATTTATCATTTTATATGGAGCGAACTATATTCATAATCCATCATGTGGTGCATAGTGCGACAATGGTGTAGAAAGGGTTAGACATAAACTTTGTGATAAGATAAACAATTAGAGGTGATTAACGTTTAAAGTCCTGAAATATGTTTATATAAACCGTAAAGAACAAAGGTTTTTTTCAATCTGAAATCACCATAAATGCTTCAGTTAGCTGTTTCCACTGCATTTTAATACCTATGTTAACACTTTCAGTGCGGGAATAGACTTTAGACGTCAGAATCTGACGTCTGTAGTGGTTAGATTCTGACGTCTAAAGTCGATCCTACTGTAGGAGAAAAAAATATTTATAATAGCCGTAAAGCCATAACATAGGTATTCAAATGAAGCAGAAGGAGCTGAATAAGACTTTTATGATGATTTCAAATTGAAAAATCCCGTTGGTCTCACTGGTTTATACAAAATTATTTCAGCGTTGCAAGGGTTGAGGGGGCCTCCATTAGATTCCCAGGAGGGGGCGGAGGAGTATTTGTCGGGGCAAATTATTTATTTCAACCGGGCTCGGCGGCGCGCTGAAAATTTCACATTTTGTTTATGTTTATATGGAACAGTTCTTGAAGTAAATTATTTATTTCACGCAGAGCCCGCCCGAAATTATTTATTTCAAAAATACTCCTGCCCCCCCCCCCCCCCTGGGAATCTAATGGTGGCCCCCTAAGGGTCTATGGCCAATATATCTAGTCTATGACAAAATTATCTGGAGCGCATGCTTTTCGTCGATTTCTCTGTCAATTCTGAACCGATTGCCTTGAAATTTTGCATAGTATAGTTTCAAGTCATGTCCTAACATCGGTAAAAATTATAAGAGATTATATTGAATATTTAAAGTTAGACCATTTGACATGTAATAAAATTTCCGAATTAGTGTAATGGGTTTATAGAGGGACGTCATATTTTCAATTTACTACATGTCAAATGGTCTTACTTTTGCAATTCCGCATATAACTTTACGAATTTTTTACCCTTATTTGGACATGACTTGGAAATGTCCTGTACAAAATCTCATCAAAATCGGTTGATAATTGACGGAGAAATCGATGAAAAGCATGCGCTCCAGATAATTGTGTCATGGAGTTCACCTCTTTCAGTGCGTATATGCAACGGATAAACATGCACATTAACCCTTTGATCGCTATGCTTTTTTATTTTAAATTTTCACCGACTTGAAGTTGTGTCTCGCTACCGCGACTCACAACTTCAAGTCAGTGAACATCAGTCATAGTTGTTTTATTTAAGACCAAACATTTTGGTCTTGAATTTTGTTGTTTAAACACGCATTTTGTTCCGAATAAAAGTTATTTAATTAGCTAAGAAAATGGTTTTAAAACGATTTTGTTATTCAACGTATCAGCCTGGACAAGTGCCTACCAAAAATCTGCCAGCATGTGGTTGTAACATATAGTGGTAACTGTTGTGGTAAACATATTTTAAGTGGTGATAATAACAAAGACGAAATATGTGCCCGCTGGATTATCTAGTCCCAAGGCGAGACAGAGTGATCCACTCCTTAGCATTTGATGTCAAATCTGGGGCAGGGATATTATGTTTTGTGCGTGTGCCTATCTTATAGATGTACAGAAAGAGTGCCATGCAGGCGTATATTATGATATAAACACTTTGACCAGACATATTTGCACTGAGTGGGACATTCGCTGGGCCCCTGTCATTTCTAAATACCAGACTTCGCGTTATGTGTGTGCATGCACCGATGTGCCTCCTAATCAACTCTTGATGTGAACGCGGCTTGGAACGGTTGGCTTGATCTAATTGAGCATTTTATATCTGCCACAATTCCCCGCGTCAAGGTTAAGCCATACCGTTTACACTCGTGGGTTGACAGCGAAATACGTCACCTTAATCACATCAAAATGACAGCATGGCGTCGAGCTAAGCGCTCTACCAAATGTAGTGACTGGAACAAGTTCAAAAAGTTACGAAAAAAACTTAAAAAAAGAATGAAGCATAAATATCAAACTTTTGTAGAAAACTTTAGTGATAAAGTAAGGACAAACCCGAAAACATTCAGGGGTTTTTTTCATGTTAAAACTCAATCTAAAGCAATTCCTGATACTCTAACCGATGGTAATTCAGAGTATACTGAACCTGCAGCCAAAGCAAATTTATTTAACAATTATTTTCAATCTGTTTTTGCCAAAGATCAGTCTCCAACTCGCTGCAACGCAGACAATGTGAGACTCGCGGAAATAAATTTATCATCTATCGAGTTTCATTATTTAGAAGTTCAAAAAATATTATCCGGATTAGATGCTAACTAAGCATATGGTCCAGATAACCTTTCGTCACGTATTCTCAAAGAATGTACAAACGTTCTAGCTCCATCATTAACCTTGCTTTTTAAAAAGAGTTTTGTCTCTGGTCACATACCAACCCAGTGGAAACAAGCAAATGTTGTATTAGTTCACAAGAAGGAAAACAAATCACAAGTTTCAAACTACAGACCAATCTCACTTTTATGCATAGTATCTGAGGTTGTGGAGGGATATATTTACAATAGTGTTTATAATATTGTTGAACCGCTAATTAATACTCACCAACATGGCTTTATGACCGGCAAATCGTGTACCACACAACTGCTATCCGTTTATGATGAAGTTGGTAAGCACTTAGATGAGGGTAAACAAACTGATATGATATTTTTGGATTTTTCAAAAGCATTTGACTCGGTTATTCACAACTTGCTCATTAATAAATTACAAAAACTTAGATTTTCTGGTAAATTATTACTTTGGATTACCGATTACTTAAAAGACCGGTCCCAAAGAGTGGTGCTTGATGGTTCCACATCTGAGTAGGTGCCTGTTACATCTGGTGTACCACAGGGATCAATACTTGGTCCATTATTGTTTTTACTCTTCATAAATGACATGCCCAATTGTACAAAACATTCAATATTACCTTTCTTCGCAGATGTTAATTAATAACATTGAAGATTGTGAGCAACTGCAGCGAGATTTAAATAGCCTTTATAAATGGAGTCAAGTTTGGAAGTTGAATTTTAATGTGCTTAAGTGTAAAGTACTCTCATTTACAAGAAATGTTACTTGTATTGTATTTAAATATCATCTTAACGGAGCTGTATTAGAAAATATATCATGCTATAATGACCTGGGAGTCACAGTTGACAAGGGTTTAGTATTCAACAATCATGTTTCTACTGTAATCAACAAATGTAACAAAGTCAATGGTATGATTAGACGTTCACTAGGTTACACAGCTCCAACATCAGTATCCATTAAACTTTATAAAGCTTTAAAGCAGCCCATTATTGAATATTCTGCTCCAGTCTGGTCTCCGTTCACCAAAATTCAAATAGAGTCTATTGAACGAATTCAGAGAAATTTTACCAGATATGCCCTTCATTATAAAACTATTGATTATAAAGAACGCTGTGAGTTCTTACATATTATCTTACCATTGTCTTTTCGCAGAGAGATGATGGACATCAAACTTCTTTTTAAATCACTATTTGTGTCTGATTTTTCTAATAGTGTTGCATCATTATTGAGATACTACGAACCTGACCGAAGCCTACGGTCAAGTCAGAACGGATCACTCTTTTATCAGAGACAAGTCAGAACTAAGACGTTTAAACATTTCTATTCTAATCGCGTAGATAGCATTTGGAATAGTTTATCAAAGGACTTGCGCCAGGAGCAGACAATGACAAGCCTCGTACGTCAATTGTATAGTTTTTATTATTTCAAGTTCGAGGGCAGTTTCAACTGTAATAACGTATGTACTTGGACAAAGAACTGTGGATGTCAGGCTGGCGTGTGATATTTGAATCATCATAAGCAACATGTTTAATATCACATTATGTTAGAAAGCGTTCTACTGTACCCGTAAGACAATAATTCAATATGCATGGCTTCTCATGTGTCAATACTCATGTAGTGCAGCTGTAGCATAATGAAACAATTTCGCATTTTATGATAAAAGCAGGAAACTTCTACCATTATTAGTACATACCCTGAGGTTTATTTTAAGATGTGGAGGTAAACTAGATTTGACCCCTGGTGACCTCTAGAGGTCATTGACCTCGAATGGTCAAAATATCCACAGGTGAAGTTGAAAGTGTGTATTAGAGTGTCTATAAAAGTTTTTTTTTTATTTCACAAGTGTAGCAAATTAGCGAAGATACTGTTGCTAATCAAAAATATAGCACCAAGGTCATTGCAAGGTAGTACCAAGGTCATTTCAAGGCCAAAGTGGCAAAAATAGTGAAAATATCCACTTGTTATCTATTTTAATACTGTTAGTGGTGCAGTCATCGATTACCAGGAACTGGTTTTGACACAGTTTTGGTCGAATATTATTGGAAGATTTGGGACGGTATCCAACCCTGGGGGGGGGGGGGGGTGACATTCCTTCCTCAATTTAATTGAAAGATGCTAATTACAATTATGCCGCAGTGTGTCTATGGAATCGAGATTTCGCAATTAAACCTGCAACGGTTTACACTTTTACACATGTTTTAGATCTTAGAAATCTAGGCAAAAGAGAATCCATTAATACGAATTTCCCTTGTAAATACATACTGGGAGCAGCAATAATATTGTGGCTCGTCCAGAGTTGCACAGAACTACAATTGAAATAGGCATAAAACGCATAATGTATTGGCAGCGTATCTCCACATTTTCAAATGCTAACATAATAAAACAGGTTTACGTGGAAAACATAGAGTCAATACAATAAAAAACAAAGTAATGGTTGGGGAAATGCTTGGCAAATCGAGTCAAATTCACTAAATATTGAGCAGTTTAGACATAACAGGGACTGATCGATCAACTAAATCAACGTAGACATAACACATTATAAAAAACACAATCCCAGTCCATGTCAACCTTCATAACCCGATTATGTATCAAAATTTTGCCATGTGAGCCCAGGATGTTTCACATTTCTGCAAAATTGTAATTTAGAAAGGAACGTAATAAGCGGAATATCTAGGAGATATCACCCCTCCCAAGGTTCATACTGCACTCAATATCTTAAATTAATGTGGAAAATATAGCTGATGTATATTTTTTTTAAAACCAGTCCTGTGTAATAGATAACTGCACTACTAACAGTGTTGAAATGGATATTTTCACTATTTTTGCCATTTTGACCTTGAAATGACCGTGGTATGACCTTGGTATTATACTTGAGTCTTTTAGAGTGTTCGGCACAATTCTGGAATAAACACAATTTTTTATAGACATTGTAATACATAATTTCCACCACTGTTTGGCTTTGCCAGTGTATATTTTGAGCTTTCGAGGTCAATGACCTCTAGAGGTCATCAGAGGTCAAATCCAGTTTACCTCCACATCTTGAAATCACCCTTAGGTTATGTTTTACAAGTGGTAGAAATTTCATGCTTTTATCATAAAATGCACAATAGGTTTCCTTATCTGCTATACTAATGTGTTGGCAGGCGAGAACCACCAGTCCAGCTCAGAATAGTATAGCATAGATGGATTTCTTCGGATGAGCGACGGCTATGCGAGCTGACGCCAGCAGATGCAATTTAGACTAATCAAAGTACTTTTATTCTAAAGGGACTAACGTTGTGTTCGTGTCGAGGGCTCTATTTAATACCACATAGTTGTATTATCGTCTTTAAAAATACTCTTACTATGGTACAGTTTTATTGTGTTATCATGATATTATATAGTATTTGGCTCGAGTGCATAATGAACTAAACTTGTGTGGTGGCTCAGGGCACCTTGGTCACCTTCTACTTGCTCCGCAGTCAAGCAAATATCTACAACGTTGAAATTGTGAAGACCTTATAAAACTAAAATAATGATATTGTTATAATGTTGCATGCTTTTAAAAATTGCTCCACTTGTAGTTGTTTTATAAGTTTCTACGCTTTCCAGAGGGTTTTTTGCTACTTTCATACTATTATGTAGTTATTTTATCTCTGGTTTGTTTTAGCGCGGGAAACAAAAATTATGTATAATATATTTTTATTTAATTTTACATTTAAGTGGAATTACCATGTACAAAGCTGCATGCTTTTAAAACTTGCTCTACTGGTTGTTGTTTTAAAGGTTTCTACGCTTTCCAGAGGGTTTTTTTGCTACTTTTATACTAATATGTAGTTATTTTATCTCCGGTTTTAGCGCGGGAAACAAAAAATATGTATAATATTTTTATATTTAATTTTACTTTCAAGTGTAATTTTATATGTAATTACCATGTATATAAATTTTATCCTGGATGTCGAACTTAGTTAGGGTGCTGGTCACCTGTATTCGACATCCTGATGTACACAATTTTATTTACAATTGCATATTTGTACGATTATTGTATATATTTGTGTATATATTAGAAAGCCTAATAAATAAATAAATAAATGATAAAAGAAGTCTGGAAATCCGGGCTCTGTGGTGGCCCAAGGATCAAGATTTCCGGGAGGGGTGGATATAGTTTTTCAATTGTCGTCCATGGGGGGGGGGGGGGCAGGATTTTTACTGGAACAGCCCTTAGGCTGTTAGGTGCGAGTGGAGTCACCTCAGCGCATGGTTTGCTCTCACTCCAAGACACAGGGGCCCATCCCACAAAGAATCTAAAAAATAAGATTATCCTAACTTTCTCTTATTTCTATTAGAAAAGTTGGGATTTATCTTAACTTTTCCAATGGAAATAAAAGTGAGGATAAATCTTTTCTAATGGAAATGAGAGAAAGTTAAGAAAGTTTTAGTAAAAATATACTTTTATTTTTTATGTTTTTTTGTAATGATGTAGCTGTGCTTGAGTATATCTTAGTAAAATATAACATGCTAATATAATTGTTACGATACTGCATATACTCTTAAATTTTAATTAACACATAAATCTAATTGTTACAATACTGCATATATACTTTTCTATATAACACATTATACTAATTGTTACAATCCTGCATATACTTTTTAGATTATGCACCCATACGTCATGACTATGGTGACGATCTTAAGCACGATGGGCAGGCGATTTTGTCATTCTCTCAATATCATAATGAACTTGAGGCTAGCCTGTATTTCCAAGAGCGTGTTGTTGAGAAATATGTGTCCTCACAATACATTTTTTAATGCATCTATTCTTGTTTTTTATTTATTATGCTGTGCGTGCCTCAGAATGTGGGCGTCCCGTATGCGGGACCAAAGTTCATACTCGTTTGTAGCTCTTCCATAGATTAAATAAATAGCTATAAAATATATTATACAGATATAAGTACTAATGCGCTTGCAGGCCTAACAATAACTGTAGTGTGTAGTGATTGTGATAAATACTGTAGGTGCAATCAGCGGGGACCGTCTATAGATGTCAGAATCTGACGTCTATCATAGACGTCAGAATCTAGCGTCTAAAGTCGATCCCTGCACCGAAAGAGTTAAGCTAATTATAATTATCGTAGACACATAACATAGCTATTCAAATGAAGCGAGAAGAGCTGACTAAGACATTTATGATGATTTCAAATTGAAAAAATGTTCCAAGGTTCATGCGAAAATATGTCAGCGCTGCTGATGTCACCCTCCAAGTTGCGTAAACCCCACCCCCACCCCCCCCCCTGTTGAAAATGATTACGATGTGGTGACATCTTAAGCACGAGGGGCATCAATTAATAAGTGACCCGCATGGAATCAGCTTTTTATAAAGCCTTTTGTGGGTCTTCCTTGCATCTATTATTTAAACAAAATACTTCAATAGATGTAATAAATGTACCTGAATTATAAATTATGAAATTGAATTTTTTTTTGAACCTGCGGCTCGTACTAAGTTGAAGGCCCATCCCCAGGCTAAAATCATCTAAAAATCGATGATTTTATTTTGGCTCCTTAATATGACCATATGATGTAAACATGTCCATGGACTAGAACTGCAAAAGTTTTTTTTATTTTTGTGCTACGCATTTATCAGTTAAGCTGGATATAGAGACGAAATTCCCGTATTTCTTATTTTTGACATGGTTTTCCAAAATTAGAAATCAAGAATGTCGTCTCTATATCTAGTCTAACTGATAAATGCGCAGCACACAAATTAGGAAAAACTTTTTTGCAGTTCTAGTCCAAGGACATGTTTACATCTTATGGTCATATTAAGGAGCCAAAAAAAATCACCGATTTTCTGATAGCTACAGCCTGGGGATGGGCCTTTAACTATGGCAAACATTTGACATTGACCAGATGTTTGATTAGATGTTGGGTCAACTCTTCTCACACGATGGGCCGACATGAATCCACCATTGGGTGAAGGTCGGGTGTTTGCTGGACTGTCGATAGAACATACCATACATTCATACCAAATATAAACAAAGGAAATCATTAAATATGTGTAAAATAAAGGATTTTCGTGATACAAGTTGAGATTTGCGTTCATTAAGTGATGTTTAATATAGTAATGATTTTTTCCCCCAATATAGAATATAAAAATTTCAATTTGTCAACATACCGGCATAGTAGGCCTTTATATTGGTTATTTCTTCATTACCCGATGATTGATTGTTTATTTCTGTTGATCTATCTTTCGAACGTTATGTGGGTCCATAACAAAGCTAATTAATTTTTTTTGTATTTGCTAGTTTTATAAGGGCTTTTCGACAAAAATTGTGCGAAAGCCCAGGTCGACCCCATATTGTTTTAAAATTGGTCCAACGTCTACGATGTTCACCTATCATTCTTGAAACAATTATTCAATATACCATCTTCGTTTTAGTATGAGGGTTACTAAACTTAATTAGAAGAGTTTGACTACACCGAAATATCACTATTAGTTTGTGAACTTGTTCAAACCCTCAAACACAGAAATGTCCCCTCTGCTAGAATGGCAATACGTAGTAGAGAAACAATAGCATATACATACTTTTCATGACAATGCTGACTTGGAGCAATATTAACACATAACAATAATATTCAGCCTAATTTATAATCTTTAAGAGCAACACGTTTTACGTCATAGACATGGTACAGTATCAATTAAGGCCAGATAAATGTCATGGGCGAATATAAATATGAACAGTTTAACAAGATTGGGAGAAAAAAGATGGAATTTTATCCGAATAAAAAAGTTAAGAAATATCCAATGTTTTGCCATAGAAATCATGTAATATAGAGATTTGATTCTAATCGATATCTTTACATTTCATTGATTATTAATATAGTGCAATAAACGTGTAGGCCTAGGAGACAATAAAGACACGTTTCACAGAGGGCACGAATGTGAACTAAAATTACCTATAGATGTACACAACAAAAATAAAAACAATAACAGCAATAATGACAACAACAACAATATATCTATTCGGGTAAAACACTATTTTACATCATTGCTCTCACATCGCCTCTGTGTAACATACAAAACAGTGAATAATTGTAAACGTAAAAGCAGCAGGGTTACACGGGTTGCAACGAGGTCTTTATATCACCATTAAGCATTAAATGTGTTCTTGTAGTTTGTCAACTACATATTGATCTATTGCACGTATTTTACACGGTCATTTATAATAATGTCTCGACTGTATACGTTTTCTAATGTGTACGTACTTCTACATTATATTTGTCGTCTTTTTTTGTAATTATCGAAATAACAGTATAAATTTCTTAAATTAAATCAATATAATTTCATGTCATTAATTTGAATTGGAAGTTTATACTCCACAGCCCTCCAATGTGGAATATCAGGCTGGGGGGGGGGGGGGTTAGTGATATTTATGAATGATCGGATAATAGGATTTGTTAATTCGTCAATTAGATATCATTTTTTTGTAATGTCAATATATTACTAAAAATACAATAATTGTTTGGATTTGTATAATGTAATTGTTAGAAATAAAACATATGTTTTATGTGAGTATTTAGTGATTATGTTTTGGTATTATGTTTTTTCTCGCGTTTTATCTGTAAAATGTAAAATTTAACCTTTTTAAAATGTTAATTTTAACATCAGACAATATCATAACATTCTTTTTATTCACAAGCATATCATATATACTGCATATATAGATAATTAGATTTTACAATAACAATGCTTACATGTACACATCTGTTTTGTTTTCTGCTTGCTGCGTATATATATATATATATTTATATATATTTACAACGTAAATAACCGAAGTGCAAGGTCCCGTGATTTTAAGTGGAATCAACTTTGATCGAGCGTCACGTGCTTAGTTCTACAACGATGAATAAATTAACACATCAAACCATTAACCCTTTAAGCCCTCATGATGCATTACAACATCATTTTGTATCTCGTTTTTGAACAAAAAATGTCATGGAATTTTTTAAATATTAACAATATATTTTGTTCATTTGCCACCCAATTCAAGTCATCTTCATCCACTACAAGTCGAGGATTGCGACAGCAATTCGCGGCCTGTAGTGGATGAAGATGAATACCAACTTGTCAAATTTAAAAAAATCCTAAAATCCGAGAAAAAACTAGGATTCCCCACTGACCCACCCACTCAGTTTCGTGTTTCTCTATTTTAACTTGAGAAAACCCCAAACGTGATCAATTTTATGCAAGGATCAATGATATAATATATTAATTGGCTCATATACATGTGGGCCATTGAAAACATTTTGATATAAAAAAGGCAGTATCTGAATTATAAGTATTTAACCAGTCAAATTGCATCATTGAGAGTCCCATGTGTTTGAGTGCTTAATTATTCTGTGAAATTCGATAGCCTTGACCTCCAATATTTGCACCGAGCTGTCTAATACGACAAGGTATGAGGGAGGGTGTGTTATGTAGCTCTTTTCACCGAGTTGCAATTCAAAACTTTTTCCGGTGACGTCACAGAGTTTCACTGAATATTAACCATTTCAGCGCGGGGACCGACGTCAGAATCTGTGTCTTTATACGCCAGATTCTGACGTCTAAAGTGGATCCCCGCACTGAAAGAGTAAAACATTTATAATGGTCGCAAGTGTGTTTTTAGGCATCTAAAATGATGCTTTAATGCATCGTGAGGGCTTAAAGTGTTATTATGATTTTAAAACAAAAAAGGTGTGATTGGTTTGTACAAAACTATTTCAGCGTTGAAAGGGTTGAATCCGATTATTAATGGCGTTGATCGTGCTGATCGCCAGAAATCATTCCCGCCCTCATCGATACTGTATTTTGAGTACACGCGCAGGGATACTTAAGCCCGCTTACAGCTCGATCTGCTTCATTTATTATACTGATCGAGTATCAGAAACGATCAGGAGTATCTAAGGCGATCTGCGCTCACGTAGGTTTGACCATACGGGCCTAAAGTTGTTGTGATGGCGTGGGGCTTCGTGAGCTTCACCCAGGCTCCTTCCTGGGCCGTCTGTACACTGGCGACTGTCTTTATCTTCTGTGTTCTCCATTACTTCAGGATCCTGCTGGGGTTTATTTACAAAGAGTGGAACATAGCGCGCGGTCTCAAGGCTTTTCCAAGTCCGCCGCGCCACTGGCTCTGGGGCAATTTACACCAGGTTAGAACTTATTACATTTTCTTCAAAAAGCAAATCATGCTAATTCAGCAAATGTTTCTTAATCCTGGGACCGCTTCTTGCAGTCGTTTTTAGTCCGTTTTACAAACTGATCAAATCACTGATATTGGGAAAGAAATGTGTGTGTAACCATCAAGATTTGCAAATGTGTTTGATCACAAATTTAACTAATATAAGTAGTTTTCACCAACTTGCGGGACGCGGTGGCGATATGTAATACGCAACTTCTAGTGGATGATATTTTTTACCGTAGCGTTTTGTGGGTTAATATTGGGTCATTGTCACAGACACTGGGCCAATATTAAAACAACGTTGGGTCAACACGCCCTGTTTGTTCACATGATAATGATAATGCGTGCCATATAACACTTCAAGAGGATAATTTTCAGATTTGAACTCACGATCTGCTGGGTTCATTTTAGAAAAAAAAAGGTAAAGATGCAAGTTTATAGTCTGATATCAAGTCTGAAGACCTATCATCCGACTTTACATCTTACCCCTGGTCACTGGACCTGTTCATTCGTGAGCCATTTCAACTCCACGGAGAGCATACAGTCCTGCAGCCGTTTCGGCGCATTGAACTTATCGTACACATTGCCATCTCTGTCCTACCAGGTACTCATTTTCACCTGAGTCAAGTGAAGCATTTGAGGGTGAAGTGCCTTGCCCAAGGACACAACATCTTAACAATGTCCCAGGATTGAGAGGGGAGAAACATGATATTTCTCTGAAAATTATGCACCAGCGGGATTCGAAACCGCACGGCAGGCAGCGACATCGGCAGAGCGCTACGCTCTAACCATTGCGCCATGTCCCTCTCTTAGATCAGAAACTATATCCTGTTATGTAGGTGTCTAGCACCGAAAGCGTTTCACAGGGGGTAACTTTTTAGTTTGTCTGTTTACCCTTTCCAGCGCAAGGACCGTCTTTAGACGTCAGAATCTGACGTCTATGGACGTCAGATTCTGACGTCTAAAGAAGATCCCCGTGCTGATAGAATTAAATTCTTTATACTGGCCGTGTATTCAAATGAAGCAAGAAGAGCTGACTAAGGCATATGCGATAATTTCAAATTGAAGAACCCTTTGGTCTCTATGGTTTACACAGAAACATCTCAGCGTTGTAAGGGCTTAGGCACTATCCCGCTTGCTCACAATCGGACTGACAAGATACGCAATTTTAAAGGGACCGGCCCAGGCTAAAATCATAAAAAATCGGTGATTTTATTTTGGCTTCTTAATATGACCATATGATGTAAACATGTCCATAGACTAGAACTGCAAAAGTTTTTAAATTTTTCTGCTGCGCATTCACTAGCTAGACTAAATATAGAGACGAAATTTCCGTATTTCTAATTTTTGACATGGTTGTCAAGAAAAACATATTGAAATTAACAGCGAATAAATCTGACCACATATCACAAAGTTATTACGTTTTTCAAATAGTGAGTGGGGCAATAAAATGGAGGCTCCACAAAATTATTGCTGGTTTAGTAAAAGTGTAATACGAGACGAAAGAGGGCAATAACAACGAAAGAGGGCATATACTGAGTATTTGCCCTCAAACGTCATTGTCGTTAATGATAAATAGTAAACACTGAACGGGCAAAGTAACTGTTATTGCACAAGGCCGAAACTATGTTATTAGGGCAAATAACAGCACAGGTATATAATAATTACTCATATTTGTTTATTTTGAGAACAAATATTTGCAAATTTTGATGTTTAACTCTTCCTTCACCAATTTCGCATTTATGCGAAAACTACCTTCCTTTACAAAATTTGCATTTATGCGAAATCCATATGACGTACATGCATGAATTGCAATGGAGATATTTCATTACATGCGTGGTTGAAAATCGCCAACCAGAATGGTCAGTGACATGCACGCAATGTTCTCTTGCATTTTTAATTTGTGCGATGTGCGCAAGAGCATATCTATAACCTGTATTGTGCCTAGGGGCTACCTCGGGGGTCCTCCTTAAAAAAGAAGTCGGTTTCTGTGGGTAGTTTTATCAGGGGGAAGGAAGAGTTAAACACACATTTCATTCCCACTAACTGAGCTTTGGTCAGTTAATAAACGGATTAAAATGGATTATTGTGGTGATCAGCGCTTAAAACGTCAAAGTAACTGTAGAGCATTAGCTTTCATGTTCCAGTAATCCTTAACCCTTTGAGTGCGGGCGACGCTTTTAAGCGCATTCATACTGTTTTTCCACAACTAAAATTTGACAGAAATTCAACAAATATGCATGTATAAATCTTGAGTAAAGCCCCCATTGTGAAATTCAGCAGGTTTAATTTTTAAGTGAGGAGGTATTTTCCTTTCATTTGAAGTTGGCAATTGCGTGAGCAATGCCAACGTCAAATGAAAGGAAAATGTTAAGTAGTAAAGAAGCACTTAAAGAGTTAAGTAGTCTCCGATTATCCAACGAAATGACCTAATCGCGTCGACCTAATTGAACTGAGCAAAGCACCTAGTTTGAAAAACTTATAGAGCAATGTCAAATCAATGTCCGTTTGGAGTCAATCCATCACATGGATTACGATCGTATGACTACAACATAGACAATATGTAATGTAACATAACTATGAAATAGGTGAACATGTATTACCAAGTCAATCCACATTTCATTAATTTGTTCATTTGGGGTCATTTGGTCACGGCTATGTATGCAAACACGAAATATTGAACTACATTGAGGAAATGTTGGGTCAGCATCGCAGACGGTGGCCTAATATTGAGCCAACACTGGGTCAATGTTTCTTGTTTAATGTATCTAACTGTTCAAGTATTATGTACTTAACATGGTAACCCTTTCAGTGCGGGGACCGACATTAGACGTCAGAATCTGTCGGCTAAAGTCCGTCCCCGCGCGAACGGAATAAAATATTTATAATGGCTGTAGACCCATGACATCGGTAGGCCTATTTAAATGGAGCGGAAAGAGCTAACTAAGACATTTATGATGCCTTCAATATAAAAAACCGTTGGTTTCCATGGTTTATACAAAATTATTTCAGCGTTGTAAGGGTTATAGGTGGGGTTTATGGTTAGATTAATTATAAGTAGATGATATGATTAGGAACACCGGCGGAATGCGTAGCGGTGATATATGCTTCGTATATCGTCCCCTTGGGTTATGAAAGGGTGTATCTGCCACTTTGTAAAGTGGCAGATACACCCTTTCATGTCCAAGGGGACATGTAGCTGAAAGGATAAATAAAGCTCGATAATGTGCTGTTATGGAACCATGATCCTCAGACCTAAACCCCTGCGCTTTGACTGTGCAGAACTTTGAAAATAAATAATTAAAATTTGACAATAATTTTGGTTACGGCACAAATCAGAGTCCGCGATTTATGATATATTATTATATAAGTTTATTTATTCATTCAGCATAGACCATTGATCTGTATGCTACATTGTTGTGTAACTTTATACAAGAAATAGGATCCGTGTGAACGAGGGTGAGCAGTATAAATAAATTCGAATATTTCATTTTTTGTAAATCAATATGTACAAAGCATCAAGGGCGGGGGCCCTAGGTTAGTGGTTAGCACCGCTGCCTTTCACGCCAGAGTTCGGGGTTCGGTTCTCGGTCTCGGCGGTTTGAAAGAAACAAAAATGTTTCTTCCCCATCCACGTGTGAAAGTAAGTATTGTGGGGAGCCTCCGTGACCGAGAGGTAGCGTGCTCGGCCTCAGACCGCCAGGGCTCGAATTTCGAATCCTGTGTCTGGAGGACAGTGTCATCTCAATCATCTCACCATCCTCAGGAGGTTCTCCTGGCCCAGTTTAGCCTATATGTGCACAAAGGTGGCCTAAAGCCCGATTCATTTTTACAAAGCATCAAACGTAAATTTATTACGTGTTGATGCTGGGATCACATTAACTCTATATATTTGTGAATGGATGATCTTCCCCATGGTTACTTACGGTAAATACTACGCGGACATCACGGTGTTCAAAACACCAATGTGGGCTAAATAAACGTTCATTATATGACAACGATTTACTGTAACAAAATAAAAGAATATCGATAGCTAGACTTGAGTCATAAATTTAATGAATTGACTTTGATATGCTGTGTATAAAATCACATCATCTTGGCTCAATACTGCTCCATTCCAAAAAAAAATCGTGTTACCTTTATGTCAATACGCAATTAAACGGTTTAACTCTAGCAGAATAAATGAATGAATGAATGAATAAATGAATGAATGAATGAATGAATGAATGAACGAATAAATGAATGAATGAATGAATGAATGAATGAATGAATAAGCAAATAAATGAAAGAATGCACGCATCAATCAATCAATCAATCAAACAATTATTCAGTAAGTGCAGTGATCGACTTTGGAAGTCAGAACGTCATATTCTGACGTCTAAAGAGGTAAATCAGAGATAAAAGATGCACCGCCACACTAAAAGAACAGTGATGTAAACATTCTTAAAATTTATTGTTTATTAGATTTGATAGAGAACTGCATGCACCATTTTGCGTGGCAGGTCACAAATGTTCATCGGAAAATCCTATTTTAGTTTCCGATTTAAATGATATAGTTTCCAGTATAACAGCTGTTTTTGCAGTTCGAGCGCCAACTTAAAACATTTTCACTCACTTGAAGTTGTGGGTCGCTACCGCGAACCACAACTTCATGTGGGTAAAATATAGATGTTTAATTAGAAAACAGACATTTATATAGTGGAGGCAGCGGCTAGTTGAAACGCGGGGTTTGTTGAAAAACATCATCTGAAGCCCGAATGCTAGTTGTATATTACATGTCTTCATTTGATATGAAGAAATCAACATATCGGAGGTCAAGTTGTGTTGGGGGCATAAAACTGAGTTATTACAGCAGCATATCTGACACATAATATATAAAATTAATTTTTGAGATCCTTATTAAATTTAGGTCGACTCAGCTTATCTGTTCATTATCCTTGGGATTTATGGTATTGTGTTAAAAAAATTCTTCTTTTATGCACCTTCTACACAGTTATATATACGTGAATGTTGCACTACTCTGCAATGTTTGGTCTTAAGAAGGATCAGTAAAAAGTGCCTTTATCGACATGAGGTTTATTGAAACATTGACAATGGGGTTAGTAGAAATACGAAATAGGGTTAGTGGAAACATTTATGGTGTTAATCGACACATGTTTCAACTTGCCCCGCTTCATGATCAATTATAATTATATGTCACAAAATCAAACAACTCCACCATACTTAGCCGAACTATTTATTCCAGAATTCGTGTAATCCCCTATCTCATCGTTACAATTGATAAAAAAACATATACAGATCGATGTTTCAACAAACACTAGCTTTGTCTCAACTAACCCCGCATCTTATTTGACAAGATGTCAACCAAGTCATGTTTAAACCTAGTCCATAATAACAAAATCTGTGTGAGATTATGAGTCTGTAATCACTGTCATCCGTGGAGTTGTGCAAAAAATGCAGAGCGCGGATGAATGAAATAAGACGTCCTTGTTTGATCAATGATTTGTATTTTATTTTATAATGACAGATTTACATCTCTTCTTAAAGGTGATCTATCACCCCTTATATAGTATAAATAATTTTGTGACAAATAAATCAAAGTTGCCACAAGATGGGGCACAAGTGTTTCCTTATATGAGGTGATTGGCTATCATGTGACCCTCTCATAGGGTCACATGATAGCCAATCACCCCATATAAGGACATAATTATTCATACTATATAAGGGGTGATAGATCACCTTTAACGTGGGATTTAAACGCCAGTCTTAATAGATAAATTTATCATTTGAATCTCATCGTACGTTTGCTATCTAGCAGCATACAGACACATAGCTTTAGCTATGCTTTAAAATACACCGGTGACGTCAGTCTATTATTAAAACAGTAGATTCGGATCTACGAATCTACTATTATTTTATATATTGGCCAGATCGTGCACAATATACGGGTTTAACCATGTCACTGCATGGCTAATGTATCACAGTTAACCATGCTGACTATAAAATTAAGATGGTATATACGAGATCTTGCAACACATGTACCTATTTGGTGTATTTTAAGTCGAAGAAAGAACTCAATTACGATACATTCGTAGATCTTAAAACACACCAATACATTATTTTCTTTGTCCGACCACTACATGGTTGATCAAGTACAGACCTATTATAACGGTAGGCCTATGTTTCTATAATCAGTCAGGTGTGACCGAGCTGTTGATTATGAGGCATCCTCATTATGGTCAGATGCGTTCTAGAATCAGTTAAAGCTTCGGCCTTTGGCCTCGGCCTTTTCCACAGCTAAGAATGTAGTGCTCCTCGGGCTTTATCCTATACAGAATATTCTCAGCGCTGCGCGCCTCGTACATTCGTATCTACGAATCTATCGAATTTCGTTCGTCCTCCTTTACATCCAACTCTGACGTTAAAACAATTTAGTTGCTTACAACGCTGAAATATTTTTGTACAAACCACGGAAACCAAAGTGTTTTTTTAGTTTCTAATCATCATAAATGTCTTAGTTGGCTCTTTCTGATTCATTCGAATATCTAGGTTATGGGTCTACGGCAATTATAAGTATTTTTACTCTTACAGTGCGGGGACCGACTTTAGACGTCAGAATCTGGCGTTTACAGACGTCAGATTCTGACGTCTAAAGTCGGTCCTCGCGCTGTAAGGGTTAAGCACACATCTCTCTCCTAAATACTAGTATTATTCATGCTTGTAACAAGGATTTAAACCACCGTGTGGATGTGTTTGGAGGTCAAGGTTCATACAGGTTGGAAGGTGGCGGGTATGTTTACCATGCAGGTAACATGATCTACTTGGTTGTGACACATGTTCATGGTATTTGCACACTATTGTTTGGAAGGCGAGATGGGCTGACCTCAAGTACAATCAAGTCACGAGTGCTGATATCAGTCCATATAGCCGGGTGCTGATATCAGTCCATATAGCCGGGTGCTGATATCAGTCCATATAGCCGGGTGCTGATATCAGTCCATATAGCCGGGTGCTGATATCAGTCCATATAGCCGGGTGCTGATATCAGTCCATATAGCCGGGTGCTGATATTAGTCCATATAGCCAGGTGCTGATATCAGTCCATATAGCCGGGTGCTGATATCAGTCCATATAGCCGGGTGCTGATATTAGTCCATATAGCCAGGTGCTTATATCAGCCCATATAGCCGGGTGCTGATATCAGTCCATATAGCCAGGTGCTGATATCAGTCCATATAGCCGGGTGCTGATATCAGTCCATATAGCCGATTGATGATATCAGTCCATACAGCCGGGTGCTGATATCAGTCCATATAGTCAAGTGCTGATATCAGTTCATATAGCCAGGTGCTGATATCAGTCTATATAGCCAGTTGCTGATATCAGTCCATACAGCCGAGTGATGATATAAGGCTATATAGCCAGTTGCTGATATCAGTTCATATAGCCGGGTGCTGATATCAGTCCATATAGCCGAGTGTTGATATCAGTCTATATAGCCAAGTGCTGATATTAGTCCATATAGCCGGGGGCTGATATCAGTCCATGTAGCCAAGTGCTGATATCAGTCCATATAGCCAGGTGCTGATATCAGTCCATATAGCCAAGTGCTGATATCAGTCTATATAGCCAGGTGCTGATATCAGTCCATACAGCCGGGTGCTGATATCAGTCTATATAGCCGGGTGCTGATATTAGTCCATATATCCGGGTGCTGATATCAGTCCATATAGCCAGGTGCTGATATCAATCTATATAGCCAGGTACTGATATCAGTCTATATAGCCAGGTACTGATATTAGTCCATATAGCCAGGTGCTGATATCAGTCTATATAGCCAAGTGCTGATATCAGTCCATATAGCCAAGTGCTGATATCAGTCCATATAGCCGGGTGCTGATATCAGTCTATGTAGCCAAGTGCTGATATCAGTCCATATAGCCGGGTGCTGATATCAGTCCATATAGCCAGGTGCTGATATCAGTCTATATAGCCGGGTGCTGATATTAGTCCATATATCCGGGTGCTGATATCAGTCCATATAGCCAGGTGCTGATATCAGTCTATATAGCCAAGTGCTATATATATAAGTGCTGATATCAATCCATATAGCCATGTGCTGATATCAGTCCATATAGCCGAGTGCTGATATCAGTCCATATAGCCAAGTGCTGATATCAGTCCATATAGCCGGGTGCTGATATCAGTACATATAGCCAGGTGCTAATATCAGTCCATATGGCCAGGTGCTGATATCAGTCCATATAGCCGGGTGCTGATATTAGTCGATATAGCCAGGTGCTGATATCAGTCCATATAGCAAGGTGCTGATATCAGTCCGTATAGCCAGGTGCTGATATCAGTCCATACAGCCGGGTGCTGATATCAGTCCATATAGCCAGGTGCTGATATCAGTCTACATAGCCGGGTGCTGATATTAGTCCATATAGCCGGGTGCTGATATCAGTACTTATAAGCAGGTGCTGATATCAGTCCATATAGCCAGGTGCTGATATCAGTCCATATAGCAAAGTGCTGATATCAGTCCATATAGCCAGGTGCTGATATCAGTCCATACAGCCGGGTGCTGATATCAGTCTATATAGCCGGGTGCTGATATTAGTCCATATATCCGGGTGCTGATATCAGTCCATATAGCCAGGTGCTGATATCAATCTATATAGCCAGGTACTGATATCAGTCTATATAGCCAGGTACTGATATTAGTCCATATAGCCAGGTGCTGATATCAGTCTATATAGCCAAGTGCTATATATATAAGTGCTGATATCAATCCATATAGCCATGTGCTGATATCAGTCCATATAGCCGAGTGCTGATATCAGTCCATATAGCCAAGTGCTGATATCAGTCCATATAGCCGGGTGGTGATATCAGTCTATTTAGCCGGAAGCTGATATCAGTCCATATAGCCAGGTGCTGATATCAGTCCATATAGCCAGGTGCTGATATCAGTCCATATAGCCGAGTTTTGATATCAGTTCATATAGCCGGGTGCTGTTATCAGTCCATATAGCCGGGTGATGATATCAGTCCATATAGCCAGGTTCTGATATCAGTCCATATAACCGATGTGATATCAGTCTATATAGCCAGGTGCTGATATCAATCCATATCGCCAGGTGCTGATATCAATCCATATAGCCAGATGCTGATATCAGTCCATATAGCCGAGTGCTGATATCAGTCCATATAGCCAGGTGGTGATATCAGTCAATATAGCCAGGTGATGATATCAGTCCATATAGCCGGGTGCTGATATTAGTCCATATAGCTAGGTGCTGATATCAGTACTTATAGCCAGGTGCTGATATCAGTCCATATAGCCAGGTGCTGATATCAGTCCATATAGCCGAGTGCTGATATCAGTCTATAGAGCCAGGTGCTGATATCAGTCCATATAACCAGGTGCTGATATCAGTCCATATAACCAGGTGCTGATATCAGTCCATATAGCCAGGTGCTGATATCAGTCCATATAGCCAGGTTTTTGATTACATTGACTTTTTATATTTATATGGTTTCGGATGACTATATACATGTATATTGTCAAACTGGGGTAGGCTATTCATCAAGCTTCCAGGCCTTTCAGCTCACGTGGGACTAAAGGGCGGGGGGGCTAAATTAACCTATAGTTATGGCACTCATTTCAATTATCAGCCGGGATTGTAATGTTGTACATAACATGGATTGGATATTTTTTTAAGTATGTGTTTTATTAGGTTCCAGGTTTTAACGAAGATGGCATCAGATGGATTATGAAATGGATCAAGAAGTACCCCCGTGCTATTTGCGTTTGGGTGGGCCCGCGACCTGTCCTCATTACATGTCACCCGGAGACCTGCAAACTAGTGATGAAATCCTCAGAGCCTAAGCATCTACACGATAAAGGAGCGTACAGCTTTGTGCGTCCATGGATGGGTGAGTCAAGTAAAGATTGTTTACGTATTTTTTTGCAAAACAAGATTGAGATGACGAGTAGGCACCATTAACATGATTAACCGGTGCTTGAATATGCAAAATGCTAAAATATGCCATCTAAGCACCATTCAGATTCTGACCTAGGCTTTATTAAAACAACAACGGCTGGGCGCCTCGTTTCCTGTCACTGTGGGTCTACTTATAATGACATTGTTTTCTCTAATCTATTTAGAATCAATAATGTTTAGCAATCGGCCTATGCTGTAATCTACATATATTTACTCTTACATGCTATGTTACAGGCGATGGTCTTGTGTTGAGCACAGGGGCAAAGTGGGTTCGAAACCGCAAGTTGATTATGGCAGGATTTCACTTTGACGTGATCAAATCTTACATGGGGATTTACAACCGTGCTGGCGATATATTGATGGTAAGCATGGTGTCCTTGTTCACCCCGGCTGTTATATCCATTAGGGCGGGGGTCCTGGTGCAGTGCCTAAATCTGCCTGCTTGGAAAGTCGTACCATGCACTCATACCACTTTGAATAAGGAGTAAAACGCTTTTGATAAACCTATAATAAATCGGCTTCTGTAGAAAAAAACTTACTTGGTCTGAACATGTCACCCACATTTTTCTTGGTGGTCTTGACAAATAGAAAGAGAAATATAAAGTTTTGCTCTATAAGAGACATGGACACGAACGACCCCCCAAGCGCCAGGACTATTGATGCATCGTGAGGGCTGAAAGGGGTGATTTGTCCAGTATCATGATTAGCAAATCACAGTATTAGTCGAGACTCCATTCTGGTAAACTGAAATCCATGCGGACATCAGGAGTAGAATTAGGAGACAGCATCATTCTTATAGGAAATTTTGTGTAGATTCCAGAAATCACTGTCTCCAAGCTGAAATATTGTCCGCTCATAGTCAAATTAACCATTTTCAAAATGGCCGCCAAGAGGTTATCGTAAGAAAATATAATCTTAATAAACGGCCTAAAATTCCTTTCAAACCCTCTAATATTACAAATCTATGGATGCACAAATCATTGCTGGCATTACTTTTGCTTTATTGCTCATGTAAATTGTCAAAATTCAAAATGGCCGACAAAATGGCTGCCAAATGGTCTTTCTATCATAACCTGTGTATTAGTTCAGTGGATTTGATTAATATTTTGGGAGAATCGTTCTCATCGTGTTAAAGGCACAAAATGTGTTACAGAGCTGGACTAGAGTAACTATACGTATCCATATTGGGAGCAGAACCACCTTGTAGCTGTACTGCATGCGCTTCGTTCAGGGAATTTTCAATCCCTCTTATTTTTCTCAATTAATCTGAGTTATTATTTAAAAAAAAAAAATATGTTTTACCAGAAATGTCCACTAAACTGTTTATTAATGCTTTTAGCAGTTTATTTAGTCAAAACAGCTGCACAATGGTATACTAATATGGGGGAATAACCTAGTAACTGTAGCAAAAAACTTTGCCCAGGGCATTTTTCACCCACCCATATTTTTTTCAAAAAAGTAGTAGGCATTTTTAAATATTATGTTTCACCAAATATATCTACAAAACTGTTTATTATTGCTTTTAGCAGTTTATTTAATCAAAGCAGTGGTGGATCCATTGCGCGTTTTTTCGACCAATTATTATAATAAGTACCCTAAATTAGATAAAATGGTTTAAAATGTGATAAAAGCTGCACAAATGAAGGAGAACCAATTTGTGACTGTAGTTTAAGGGTTTTTTCTCCCAGGCCATTTTTTTTCTCAAACATACCTTTTTTGACATTATAAAAAGTGCACTAACCTGGCTTGAATACACAAACAAAAATCTTTGGGGCGGCGAATCACCCATGGCAGCCACAAAATATGGTCTCGCTATTACATTTGAACACTAAAAACAATCTTTTTTTATTTTGCTATTTTTTTTAAATACGCTAGAATTTTTTCCGATATGTTACAAAAAAGCTGTAAAGAATTAAAACATTACCTAAAACAAACTTTTACCAATATATAAAAAACTAACAATAGTTTTTTAGATCTATGAAATTAGTGTCTGTAAATATGTTTTCATTGTCAAATAATAAAATGAGCATGAATTAAACATCCTAAATATTTTTGTAGAGCCTTATACCGGTAGGTATGATAATATAATGTGACACTAACACACATGTTAATGTAGTGAAGTACAGCTAAGCGCTTCAAAGCATCTGCAGTTGTTGCTGTTGTGCAGTAGTCATGCATCAGAGGGTCAGATTCTTATTATAAAACTTTGATGCAACTATCTCATCGCAAAATGGAGTGCGCCCAACTCATTATCTTGCTGTATTATTGACAAAACCAGAATCAGGATGTGGAAGTTTATGTGCCTTAGATATATTTAGGAGAATTAGGGAAGAACCAGAAGAACTAAGATACCATTTCACTGTCGTCATTCCATCCTACTTTGTTTTTTATGACTTTGGTAAGTTTGATTGTACCCAGCATGTAGATTGGGGGATATTGTTACACACTATTAGTTACAATTTTAGTGATACGTAATGGCAAGCACATTTTCCACCTGCAAAAAATATTAAAACGTGACGAAGAGCGACGGCTCAGTAAAGAGTGGAGCAGCTGATGCGGTAAAGTTGGGACAATTTCATATATCTCCTTATATACATCGATACTGGAAATAAAGGGTATTGTAAAGAGGTGTAAATGATTAAAACAGTATATGAACACATTTACACAATGAATATCCAGTTGATGAAGAAGTACTGGAATCGTACGTGGAGAAGTGGGACACTTACGAAGAGAAAAGTTTACCCGTTGCCTAACACTACTTATTGCCCCAGTTCTCCCTCTTCCTCCTAAATTTAAAATACATTCACTTACTCAATAATCACTACTATATAATTATAGTGAGAAAATTGAATTATACATACAGATGAAGAAGGGAGCGAGGGTGATCTGAACACAATAAATATGATATATTAAACTCTATTGTCTGTAATTTGATTCTGGAAGAGGATGCTACAGATGAAGATGAACAGTTGCATCCCGCGTCTGATTCAAAGATGAGACCAGACACAAACCTGGTCAAACTTTTCACTTAAATTTCCCTTATCATTTCAAATTCCTTTGGGTAATGATCTAAAATCAGGGATACAAATTCGCACCAGCCCGGTAACACGAGGCCGGTGGAATATTGTAAGGGCTAGTGGATTTTCCTTACAAATACATAGTAAAAGATGGTAAGGGCTAGTTGGATTCCGCTGTGGGCTAGTAAAACCTTTAGTCGAATTTGCACCCCTGAAAATAACCTCTGCGGACATCCCAATCGACACACGACGTTGTTGCGACGTTGAATCAAAGCAAGTGACGTCGTGTGCCCAGTGGGATATTATACTGCTACTGCCTCTTCAACACCCATTGCCCATACTCCGATATAGGGGAATATTGTAAGGGCTAGTGGGTTTTCCTTACAAATACATAGTAAAAGATGGTAAGGGCTAGTTGGATTTCGCTCTGCGCTAGTGAAACCTTTAATTGAATTTGCACCCCTGAAAATAACCTCTGGGGACATATAATACTGCTACTGACACTTCAACACCCATTGCCCATATTCCGATATATAGATAATTAAACACAGACCTGATCACACTTCACAGTTAAATCAATGTATCTCTTCAAATGACCTTGGTTAGTGACCTTCAATAACCTCTGGTGTACAATCCAACCACTACCAGCATCTCAATTTTCATTGTCAAACTCCCACGGGCCAGATAGATAACCTTTCCAATTCTACCAGACACAAACTTGGTCAAAGTTTCAAGTTAAATCACCCTTATATTTTGAAATGACCTCTGGTGACCTTTTCCACCACTACCATTTCATTTGCAATACTCTCAGATAGATAACCTTACTGAACACACATATGCTCAACTGGTCCAGTGAAATCACCTTTGCCTGTTTGCGTGATTTGAAAGCCAAGATCAAAAACACGATTTGTCAGTCATTTTGGCGGCCATCTTGAATTGGGGCAATTTATATGAGCAAAAAAGTAAAAATTGTGCCGGCAATACATCGGCACTAATAGATTAGTAATAATATAGCGTTTGAATGCATTTTCAGGCCGGCTATTATGATTTCATATTTTTACAGAAACTTTCTGGCGGCCATTTTGAAAATGGCTAATTTGACAGTGATCGGACTATATTTCAGCTTGGAGATTTTCGCATTTTACGGTAAATTTCCTATAAGAATGAGGATGTCTCCATATTCTAAAAATGATGTCCGCATGGACCTTTTTCCAGGCTTCGTTTCAGTATGTCTGTCTGGTATCATTTACTCGTTATCAGGGTTATATATTTGCTGACATTGATATTATTTGTTAATTGTATAATATGTGTGGTATTTTCTTATGCGTAGAAGACGTATATCTTCTAATACTATAGATCTGGTAATATTCGCGAGGTTTTAATTTTCGCTAATAATGAGAGGAAGACAAATTTGCGAGTTCAAGAATGTCTCGAAAATTATTAATATAATAGCGCTACTGAAGAAAATTAAAAAATTGCAAATTCTAAACTTTGTGAAAAGTTCCAAGATAAAAAATTCTCGAAAATTTAAGGACGCGAAAATCACCAGATCTACGGTATTTCTGGTGCAGTGGTTAAAGCTGCTTGCTTGGAAAGTCGGAGATCGCGAGTTCAAACCCCGCCCTGGCCTTCAAGTTTCAAAGAAACATAATGTTTCTTCTCCTCACACTCGTAATTATTCAATGTTGCGGGGGAACCTCCGTGATCGAAAGGTAGCGAGCTCGGCCTCAGACTGCCAGGGCAGTGTCATCTCATTCATCTCACCATCCTCAGGAGGTTCTCCTGGCCCATGCAGTTTAGTTTATAAAACCCCATTCATTTCATTTCTTTTCATTTCATTTCATCACAGAGTAAACTAGGAGATGCTTCGGTGCCGCCACCTGGAGTTAACGTCTTCCATCGAGCCAGTCTTTGTACCCTAGACGTCCTCATGAAGTGTGCCTTCTCCTCAGATATGGATGTGCAGAACATCGGGTGAGACAACTAAATAAATATACTACCACAAGGAGCTAGCAGTGATTATCACGTTCATGGCAGTTTCCAGACTTTCTATTTCTCATTTAACCTTTCATCGCGGGGGACCGTCTTTATGCGTTATAATCTGACGTCTGTAGATTTGGGCGTATAATGACGCCCCCTCCACCCCCCTAAAGAATTTAAATATTTGTAATGGCCGCATACGCATAATATTCAAATGAAGTAGAAAGAGCTAACCTAGATATTTATGATGATTTCAAATTGAAAAAAAAGTTCGGCTCACATAAAATATTTCAATACCTTAAATAAGACAATTGTAAGGAGGAATGCACATAACGACCCTTTGAAGTTAAAAGGTGCTAAATTGCCACTTCGCAGAATGGCAGCTTAGCACCTTTTAACGCCAATGAGACGATATGATGTTATTCAATTTGTAGATATGCTAGTAGTTGTGAAGTTGAAGTTGTGGGTCGAGGGGACGAGACCCAACTTCATATATGGGTCAAATTTCAAATCAAATAATAACTTGACACTTGATGGATTAAAGCAAAGGTTGGTTAATGCTGCTCAAACTACGTACCTATATAAGGTGGCCATCATTAAAACAGCATTGGTTCAACATTGTGTCCATGTGTCCTTCGCCGTCATCTCCATCGATTTTTTTACCATAGCTCCAATAACAACTGCCTAGATTTATACACTTTATGCAGGTCTTAATGCCTAGCATAAATACTAAGCTCGGGTTTAAATGTATCGTTTTTTCAGCCACTTAAAGTTGTGGGTCGCTACCGCGATCCACAACTTCAAGTGGCTGAAAATGTACATATTAGCAAATCATGATGTTTAAACACACATTTCATTTCCAATAACAGTGATTTGGTTGACTAATAAAACAGATTAAAAACGACACTAGTCGTGATCAGCAGGAAAAGGGTTTATCATTGTTTTAATTATAATGTTTCGTTATTCTGCATTGACAGTGAGAGTCACCCCTATGTAGACGCTATGACTACGATGAGTGACCACCTCATACAGAGATGCATGTAAGTTTGTATTTATCCATTTTTCATATTCCTACCTCTTAACTCTCAATGCCATCTATAGATGTAACCTGGTAAACACAAAATATTTCCATAACATTTATACAATGTTGGACCAACGTCAAAGACGTTGGGCCGACGTTGTATAAATGTTGTACAATTTTTTTGTGTCTGCTGGGAATACATTAAATGTAAAGAATATTTAGTATTTGCCTCCCAACAGTGTTTAACTAATTTTATAATATAAATAGTATCAGAAATATCTGGTAATTTTCGCGTGTTTAGATTTTCGCAAATTTGTGATTTCGATACTTTTCACGAATTCCAGAATTCACGTAATATTAATTTTGATGACAATTGGCGTAATAGTTTTTGCGCGATTTAAAAAATCTCGAATTTGTCCTCCTCGCGAATTTCGCGAAAATTAAAATCTCGCGAATATTAACAGATTGACAGTATCTTTAATACAATACAAGGGGAATTAGGCCTGCCAGTTAGTTAATGTGTGTGCCTCATTAGATAAAGATCATATACAGGGATCAAATATATGTTTCATTTATTTTACGTGTTTTATAGGAATCCTTTACTATATCCAGATCTCATATACAAGCTATCACCTCCAGGAAAGAAGTTTTACAAAGTTTTGAAGACACTTCATCAGATATCTAGTGATGTAATCATGCGACGAAGGAAGGCCCTGGTATGAATATAAACGATGTTTACTATTACCAACATGCAGTTTGTACAGAAATCAATGTAAATGTCGTAAACAATAAAATCCCACCTTGGAATGAAAGAAAATCATTTGACCACTGACGACCTTGATCGATTTTTATAACAATGGCTTTTAGTTGGGTCATATTTGGTAATCCCGTGATCGTTGCTTCCGGAGGTTGGTTTTATGATTGATTTGCGTTCTACAACCAATAAAGAAAAAATTACCCCCATGTCTCCCGCAAAAGTGTGGGCGGAAATTTTCAGAGCCCAAAGTTTAAAATGGCTGCCAAAATGTAATGCAAAAATCAAATTTCCATTGATTTACCACATAGGTATGTGTAATTTATCGTTTCTAGGTGATTTGGGGGCGATAAATATATTTCTTGGGGTTTTGAGATAATTTGACATATATTTCACCAACAAATTCAAGATGGCCGCCATTTTTTCCATTTGTGATAAATAATCTTGGGTTGTCACCTAGGTATGTATAATTTATAGTTTCTATGTGATTTTAGGGCGAGAACTTCATTTCTTGCGTAGTTTAGTAATTTTGACCTATATTTCACCCACAAATCCAATATGGGAGCTATTTTTGTTCATTTATGAAAAATAATCTTGGTTTACCACGTACATAATAATGTGCGACTTATCGCTTCTAGAAAAGCCCAAGAAATGAATTTATCAACTCCAATTCACCTGGAAACGATAAATTATACATACCTATGTGGTAAAGCAATGGGAATTAGATTTTAGTATTACATTTTGGCGGCCATTTTTTATTTTAGGCTCTTAAAAATTCCGCCCACACTTTTGCGAGAGGCATGGGAGCTATTATTTTTCTGGATTGGTTGTAAAAGGCAAATCAATCATAAAATCAACCTCGGGAGCAACGGTCACGGAATTACCAAATATGACCCAAATATTAACCCCTAAGGCGCTGAAATATTCTGGTATAAACCATGGAGACTAAAATTTAATGATGTGCTCAATTTGAAACATCATCTACACGATAAATGTCTTAGTTGCATCTTTCTGATTCTTTTGAATGTCTATGATATGGGTCTACGGTCAGTAGAAATATTTTTATTCTTTCAGTGCGTAATCTACAGACGTCAGATTATGACGTATAAAGACGGCCCCCGCGCTGAAAACGTTAAATACTTTATATTGTTACTGACATTTGGTTAATGAACAATAATTACACATCTTTGGTATCAACTAACCCTTGAAGCGTAACGTTAACTATTTTTTTTCACCCACTTGAAGTTGTGTCTCGCTACTGCGACCCACGCCTTCACTCTTATTTGTTTAATTTGAGACGAAACATTTGCAAATTTTAATGTTTCAACACTCATTTCTTTCCCAATAACAGTGATTTGATCAGCTAATTAAACGGATTGACCCTTACAGCGAGGGGATCGACTTTAGTCGTCAGAATCTGACGTCTGTAGACGTCAGATTCTGATGTCTAAAGTCTATCCCCGCACTGTAAGAGTAAAAATATTTCAAATGTCCGTAGAAACATAAGGTGGGTATTGAAATGAATCGGAAAAATCTAACTGAGACATTTATGATGATTTTCAAATTGATTTTTTTTTTCAATGGTTTATTAAAAGTATTTCAGCGTTATATGGGGTTATAACAACTGCAGTCCCGCTTAGCGTTGAAAGGGTTAAAGTCATATAGCATGTATATATATGACTATTTTTACACCTTTGTGCATTACCTCAAGTGACCCAGCATACGCTCGTTAGATGGTCATCATATGGCTCTTTTTCAACGGCCAGATCTCCAGCAGACACCCTTTTGATCTTGAAATATCTCCACAATTAATACATACTGTAGATCTGGTGATATTCGCGAGTTTTAATTCAAGAAACTTATATTAACGCTACTGAAGACAATTCGCGAATTCTATACTCCGTAAAATAATTTAAACACGTGAATATTACCAGATCTACAGTATTTTATGTGTGTGAACAAATGTCTTTATTATATTATTATATTATTGGTTTTTAGATTCAGTAGATATCAAAAAAATGTATAGTTTGCAAGTTTCCCACGAAATATCAACGAAAATATAGCCATTGACATAGTGAACCCGACTATATTCTGAGTCATAAAGCGAATGCCTCTACACATGGGCTCCGGGGCCTGGGCTATGAAGTATCTTAACTGCACCCTGAATAATACATACTCCATGTGTGAACATAGATGAAACATTTTATCTAGTTGAAATCTAAACACCGGTAACATGAACAGATGCCCTTATTCTTAGTGTGTGAGCAACATATTTTTACATAGATAGATAACGTTACTGTCGTCGCCCCGTTTGAAAAAAATGTTAGTTGTCTGTTACTTAATCAATATTTTTTGACGAATACTGATCGTTTGATTATTTTATTATTATTGGCAAATATATTTCACATCCCGTCTTCCTTATTGTCAGAATGACAGCCCTGGATCTGAGAAAAAAGCGAATCGTGACTTCCTGGATCTGTTGATCTTAGCTAAAGACGAAGATGGAAAAAGTCTGAATGATTCTGAGATTCAAGATGAAGTGAACACATTCCTGTTCGCAGGTAACTTCTCGTATAGGATGAAGACCGAGGGGTTCTGCATTCTTAGCTGTGAAAAGGGTCGAAACCGAAGGTCAAGACCTTTCTCACAGCTAAGAATAGGTTAATAAAAACTAAATGCCTGCTGGCCACCTTCTGGGTCAAGGTGTACGTTTGTGCAAAATATGAAGTTGAGCTATCAATAGGAAGGTGATCTGCATTACTATGACATACATACATGCTCAACATACATGTTCCGCTCTTATGTATACCAGATTATTAAATAGTTATACTCGCCGTCAAATTAACCAGGATCGCATGATTTTCGGCGATTTCTCCGTCAATTTTGAACCGATTTTCTTGAAATTTTACAAAGGCTATTTTCTATTAAAATCCTAACGGCGGTAAAAATTTCGCAGAATTATATTCAATATTTTAAAAGTTAGACCATTTGCCATGTGATAAAATTCTAGAATTAGTTTAATGGGGTTATAGAGGGACGTCGTAATTTAAATTTACTACATGTTAAATGGTCTAACTTTTGAAATACGCTATAATATAATATAATTTTCAGGGCTGTTAGGATTTGAATAGAAAATGGCCTTTGCAAAATTTGAAGGACATTGGTTAAAAATTGGCGGAGAAATCGCCGAAAATCATGCGATCCTGGTTGATCATTTTTAATTTGACGGCGAGTATAGTTATATATCTTCTTTTCATAATATGATACAGATCGTATTGAATTTCATAATATGACACAGAGCGTACTTACACATTGAGTGTACTTCTTTTTCAGGTCATGATACCACGGCTAGTGTTTTGGCGTGGACGTTATATCTACTGGCCAAACATACAGAACACCAAGAAAAATGTTATCGAGAAACCCATGAAATTCTGGGTGAACGAACGCCTTGTGACGTGGAATGGTGAGGCAAAAAAAGATATTGTACCAGAATGCATGATATGTTCAACATAGAACTTATTGGCATATCGTCCCCTTAGATATGAAAGGGTGTATCTGCCACTTTGTAAAGTGGCAGATACACCCTTTCATATCCAAGGGGACGATATGTTATTTCATTTTCAATTACCCAGGGCCCTGATACTAATAATTATGCTTGTATTGGCAAACAAACTGTGTCACAAGATTGAGGTCAATTATTATGTGTATCAATATTTATTATTGATATATACCAATGTAGACTTTATAAAAACAATAATATAAATTGAATCACAATACATTAAAAACTGTTTTCATGCAGCATATCCCTAACTCTAACTATGAATAAATATATCATCCTTTCTATTTAAAATATTTTTTAAATGGCGCTGATAACCTTTTAATTCTCCAGGAGATACTACATTACCGTTTAGTCAATACTTCCAGATTAGTCAAGGTTGAACACCCTGTAGAGACTTCACTTGTATTCGTTCTCACTCTACCCTGCACGCAGGTTGAGGTTGAACGGCTCTTTTCAGCACCTATATTTCCTTACAGGAATGACCTCAAAGATTTCCCACATCTCACCATGTGCATCAAGGAAGCCATGAGACTTTACACTCCTGTGCCGATAATAGGGAGAGAGATAGTGAAGGGGCTTCAGATTGACGGGGTGGACATACCCAGGGGTACGTTTATCTGTATAGGAATCCACGGCATGCACCATAACCCCAGTGTCTGGGGTGAAGATCACAGAGTAAGTATTAACAGAAACAATCTTTGAAAATCACATTCACCTTCTACTCATCACATTACCTTCCACGGCCGCGTTTGTAGATCACGTTTGTAGAGTAGGTATACCTAACACACTGACATTCACATTATCATGATTACCTCTCTACCTTCCAGGTCCGCGTTTGTAGATAAACTCTTACTTCATATCACCCTTGGCCCCTACAACGTTGACATATTTTTGCATAAACCATGGAGATTTTTTTTTTTTTAATTTGCAATCATCATAAATGTCTTCGGTAGCTCTTCCCACCTCATTTGAATACGTATGTTATGGGTCTACAGCCATTTTAAATAATTAGCTCTTTCAGCACGCGGAATTGAACTTACACATCAGAATCGGACGTCTTTAGACGTCAGATTCTGATGTGTAAAGTCAATCCCCACGCTGAAAGGTTTAACCCTTTAACCGCCGGTGCCGCATATATTCGGGTTTTTATTTTTTATTAGCACATTAAGTACCACCTTTTAAACTTGTTAAAGATTAAATGTGACATCAAGCAGCAATATTTAAAAACAGTTGACCTCCATTTGGTCAAATCTGAATAATTTTCACTCATTTGAAGTAGTGGATCGCGTCAGCGAGACACAACTTCAAGAGGGTGAAAATTCCGATTGAATAATTTGGCGGTTAAAGGGTTAAGGAGCTAATCGCGGCTATAGCCGCTCACTCCTAAAGATTCAATATTGTGTGGGGAGCCTCCATGATCGAAAGGTAGCGTGCTCGGTCTCAGACAGCTAGGGCTGGAATTTCGAATTATGTGTCTAGATGGCAGTGTCATCCCACTCATCTCACTATCTTCAGGATGTTCTCCTGGCCCAGTTTAGCCTACATGTGCACAGAGGTGGCCTAAAGCACCATTCAGTTCATTTCATTTCGTCTATAGCCGTTGTCGACGTTTTATTTGCCTGGTAAAATTGAAGGAAAATGACTAGTATAATATTGTTAGATTGGAATAAATAAATGTGTATTCTAATTTAACAAAATTTAAGTAATTTCACCCACTTGAAGTTGTGGGGTGCGACAGCAAGACACAACTTCGAGTTTGTGAAAATGTATATTCATAATGTAGCGATTAAAGGGTTAGCAAATACCCAAAGTTTAACCCTTTAAGCGCTGACATATTTTTTATATAAACCATAGAGACCAAAGGGTGGTAGGCAAAATCTAAAAAGTTCTTCATGCCACTTGATTTTTTTCACGGGTTTATATATCAACCCTTTGACCACTTTTTATGTATCCACCACATGGCATATTGTAAGTAAAAGTCTTTCAATGAAAAATGGTAGAATCCATAAGAATAAATATAACCCTTACAACGCTGAATTAACCCTTTAAGCCCTCACGATGCATTAAAGCATCATTTTACATCCCTGAAAACAGACTTAATTTTCCTGCAACGAACGGTAAAGAACAAAAATTTCCATATAACTGGTTGACCAATACATAGCAATTTTCTTTAATTTTTAAGCCACATCAAATCATCTTCATCCACTACAAGTCGAGAATTGCGGCAGCAATTCGCGGCTTGTAGTGGATGAAGATGACTATGGTAAATTCGGGCCTGAAAGGGTTAATTTGTCAAAAACATCGTAACCAAATGTTTTTTTTCAATTTGAAATCATCATAAATGTCTTAGTTAGCTCTTTCTGGTTCATTTGAATACCTGTGTTATGGTTCTTTGGCCATTATAGATATGTTTATTCTTAAAATGCGGTGATCGACTTTAGTCGTCATAATCTGACGTCTACAGACGTCAGATTTTGACGATTAAAGTCTATCCCCGCACTGCAAGGGTTAATATTCCTGAGAATGTGGTATCCAACGACAAGATAACGACATCTGTGCCAGCAAAATTAATGTTCTTTTGATGTGTGCTGCGTCAGAACTGAGATATGAAATAACTATAATTATGTAATGTCGGGCGCATTAACCCTTTCAGTCCTGAATTTACCATTGTCACCTTCATCCACTACAAGCCGCGAATTCTCGACTTGCAGTGGGTGAAGATGACTGGAAGTGGGTGATAAATTAAAGAAAATTACCATGTATTCGTAGAACAGTTTCATCGAGATTTATCTTCTAAAACCCTCAGTTGTGAGAAAATCAAATATGTTTTCAATGATGTAAAATGATACTTTAATGCATCGTGAGGGCTGAAAAGGTTAACACGCCCTTTTTTATGAGTGATTTCTAAGTTAAAGGGACTGGCCCAGGCTAAAATCATCCACAAATCGGTGATTTTATTTCGGATTCTTAATATGCCCATATGATGAAAACATGTACATAGACTAGAACTGCAATTTTTTATAATTTTTGTGCTGCGCATTCACCAGTTAGGCTAGATATAGAGACGAAATTCCCGCATTTCCTATTTTTGACATGGTTGTCAATGATTAGAAATCAGGAATTGTGTCTCTATATCTAGCCTAACTGGTGAATGTGCAGCACAAAAATTATAAAAATTTGCAGTTCTAGTCTATGTACATGTTTACATCATATGGGCATATTAAGAATCCGAAATAAAATCACCGATTTTTTGGTGGTTTTAGCCTGGGCCAGTCCCT
Organism: Flabesymbios commensalis; assembly: GCA_964017125.1. Classification (NCBI taxonomy): domain Eukaryota; kingdom Metazoa; phylum Annelida; class Polychaeta; order Terebellida; family Flabelligeridae; genus Flabesymbios; species Flabesymbios commensalis. The sequence continues at coordinate 57,447,504 of OZ024918.1, forward strand.
TTAATTGTTTACAGATTGGCTCGGAGGGGCCTATTTTGCAACCGCTGTTTTAATCGGGACAACTCTGAAAGCTCAATGATTTTATTTAAAGCAGCCCCTTGGGATGACATCAATTTTCGTTTTTAACTCCGTACTGAAGTAGTGTATCCCACGGATCATGTTTTTATTTTTTTCAGAATTTTCCTATTTTTACAAATATTTTTAATCAACCTTTGTATGAATCCAGAACAAACCCAAACAAACTATTTGTATACCTAAAGGACGATTGAGTGTTCTCACAGCATTGGGCCACATGCTGATGGCATCGGCCCGGCGTTGGGTAGACAATCAGTGCTGCAGGTGTGTCCTCCCTTGTCCTGACTATGAGACACCAATTAGCGGCGACTGGTTCGATTCGATCTTACCGTCTGATACGTAGGAATATGTGATGTAAAGTGCTGAATATCGCTGACTTGTTTTGTTTACATGGCAATATACGACCTGGAAATACAACTATTTCACTCTTTTTCGGTGCTTTAAAATTGTTTTTTGACTTTTTCGTATTTTTAGTTAAGACCAGTAGGCTATATAGCTTCATATATATTAAATTGTCAAAATTGACAATATTGAAAATGTCTCATCCCAAGGGGTCCCTTTAACTTAGTTGGTTTACTTTTTATAATTACATTACATGCCGAATGGATTGACAAGCAAGTATCACTACAATTCACGACACTGTGGCGCTTGTTAGATTCTTTATTTAAAAGTATCTGATAATAATGACTGTGAAATCGCCATTTAGATTTACAGTAGCGTTGTATTGCATTAACCCTTTAAGCCCTCACGATGCATTAAAGCATCATTTACATCCCTGAACACACACTTAACCAAGGGTTTTAGAACGAAAATTTCGATGGAACTGGTTTACCAATACATAGCAATTTTCTTTAATTTATCACCCACATCAAATCATCTTCATCCACTACAAGTCGAGAATTGCGGCAGCAATTCGCGGCTTGAAGGGCCTGAAAGGGTTAATTTGGTAAAAACATCGCAACCAATCACTACACTACAATTCACGAGAATGTGGCGCTTAGATTCTTTATTTGAATGTATCTGATATTATTGACTGTGAAATCGCCATTTAGACTTACAGTAGCGTTGTATTGCATTAAACTATACGCACTATTGATTTTTTTCGATCTCTTGGACCAACAGCTATAAGACACCAATAACTACAGTATGTTTCACCAGAACCTAAGAGTAGCCTTTTTCTAATTTGCTCGGTCGCTCTTTAAAATTTGTTAACAAAATTTTTCTCGGATCATTTTTTCATGTTCTCCTAACATCCCTGAAAATTTGGTGCAATTTTGTTGTGTATTTTGGAAGTTAGACCATTTGACATGTAATAGGAGTCTTGTTTCACTGCAATGGTGTTAAAGAGAGCTGTAATTTGGAAAATGTATTACATGCCAAATGGTCTAACTTCGCTAATACACAAAAAAAATCCACCAAATTTTCAGGGATGTTGGGGGAAGATGAAAAAATGATCCGAGGAAAAAATTGTTAAAAAATTTTAAAGAACGACCGAGCAGCTTGGAAAAAGACTACTCCCAGGTTCTGGTGAAACAGACTGTAACAAGATCACCTTTTCAGCTAGTGTAGTCAGATATATTAAATTTTTTCTATCCCTCTTAGTTCAAAATCTCAGGACTTTGTCGCTTGCGGCAATCATGAAAATATGCATCCAACGCCTAATGAACCGTTAGCCAGACATAGCGGACATTAACATGATTAACCAGCATGTCCACGCTCCACCTGCCCATTATTATAATGTTATCGCATTGACCATATCTATAATTAGGCGTATCGCTGCTTTCATAACATTAATAGTTAAATTTGTATTCCAATCGTATTGTAAACAACTAATTAATGATAACCTTAGTTATATTATAATAAATGGATTTGTAATGTGATACATGCCAATGCAGTATGGTATACTTGGCACACAAAAGACGTAAAAAATTCAATATTCTCCTTTCTTGTTGATTTTCTTGGATTTAAATAATGTTTGTGTGTGATGCCACTATCCGCATTTTGTGTTTTGACGTCAATTACGGACAATTACATTGAAATTGAAGAAAGCCACTTTTAGGGTCATGGGTTGGGGGGTCATGGGATGTGGGTCATGAGGGTCAATGGATGAATGCGTCGTGTACTCTTTTAGGTCATATGCCTACTGTTGGTGACCCAAATGAAATGAAATAAATGGGGTTTAGGCCACATTTCTGGACACAGGCTAAATGTTGAGAACTCCTGAGGATGGTGAGATGAATTAGATGACACTGCCATCCAGACACAGGACACATCACGGTCTGAGGCCGAGTACGCTACCTTTCGGTCACGGAGGCTCCCCAGAATTTTAAATCTTTACGAATGAGCGGGGAAGAAACATATTGTTTCTTTGAAGCCTGAATACCAGAGCGGAAATCGAACCCGCGAACTCCAGCTTACAAGCAGGCAGTTTGCACCGAGCCCCGCCCTGTTGGTGATTCACACATCAAAACAAAACTGGGAGATACTTATCTTCAATAGGCAATTGATGAGTTTATATTTCAGTTTTTTAGGCATATTTATTTTTTAACAGTATATCCATCATGTGGTGTTGCGTTTTGTCAAGTATATATTAGGGTTTCGAAATATTTTGTTGTTTGCTAATACGTTTTATTTTTCATCACTTTGAAATATAATTGTATATATTTTATTGTGTTTCACATGCGTAAATCGTCAGTTCCTATTGCAGCGATTACATTATATCATATATCAAATTAGCACAGTATTTCTTTGATTCAGGAGTTCAAACCAGAGAGATTTGAAGAAGAAAGCCAGGCCCAAAGGGACGCCTTTTCCTTTGCTCCATTCTCAGCCGGCCCAAGGTGAGCAGATAAACATATATTAACCCTTAACCCTTTAAGCCCCCACGATGTATTAAAGCATCATTTTACTCCATTGAAAACATACTTGATTTTTTCACAGCTAGGGGTTTTAGAAGGCAAATTTTGAAAAAATTGTTCCACGAATACATAGTAATTTTCTTTAATTTATCACCCACATCAAATCATCTTCCTCCACTACAAGTCGAGAATTGCGACAGCAATTCGCGGCTTGTAGTGGATAAAGATGACAACTGTAGACTCAGGCATGAAAGGGTTAAGCGCTGAAATACTCTTGCATAAACCATGGATACCAAAGGGTTATTTTTAATTTGAAATTATCATAAATGTCTTAGTTAGCTCTATTCGATACCTATGTTATGGGTCTACGGTCGGTATAAATACTTTTACTCTTACAGTGCGACGATCGTCTTTAGTCGTTAGAATCTGACGTCTATAGACGCCAGATTCTGACGACTAAAGTCGATCCCCGCGCTGTAAGGGTTAAACCTCTACAAAATATTGTATTTTTTGATAATATTGAATAATTGATGTCTATGGTGACGTGATATGTACAGTGAAATACATTACTGTTACTTAAGATTATTTTATTTTATTTCACGGAACTCTTTGATATATGATCACTAGAATTGAAGGATAGTTATTGACGGTGGGCTAACATTAAACCTGTTCTTTTCCAATTTTACTTTCAGAAATTGTGTAGGACAGGCGTTTGCCATGAGTGAGCTACGAGTCATTCTAACCAAGATAATTAACAGGTAACATATTAAAATGTTATGATAGTTCAAAGAACTGAGTAAACGTGTGCTGATGGTGCAAAGTGTTAATGTTCACCATTGTCTATTATATACCCTTAAACCGCTCATGTATCGCATTTTGTACAAAATATTATAATAATTTACACTTCTGAAAAAAGTCTGTCATAATTTTGTTCCTGTCACTTTCATGTTCTCTGAGCATGCGCAGTGGGATTGTGGGGGTTTTTACTGACAAGGTATATGTGAACGATTTTTTTGTGTGCTTTCAGAATAATAAAGCTAACAACAAAATTACTTAATTATATGGCCTAATGTAGACTAGCCTATGCCAAATGTGCAGAATTGACTTTTTGAAATTTATAGCTATGGTTTGTACTGTTGACCTAGGCTATAGTTATTAATAGTTTAACTTACTTTGTTTTACAATTTTAATGCAGTTATATATTTGCATTCAAGCTATGTAAATGGCCGCTACTTTTATAGTGAGGTGTTTTGTTGTGTTATTAGGTTCACGATGTCAGTGCATCCATCCTTTAAACCTAAGGTTAGTCCAGGAACTACCATGAAGTCAAACAACGGAATTCACATTATATTCAAGGAAAGGATCCCAAACTAACACATACTAACTGAAAGCGCAACACAGTATTATTATATAAACTCGACAGGACCATACTGTATTATTATGTGAACTCCCCAGGACATCACTGTATTATCATGTGAACTTGCCAGGACCTTACTGTATTATTATGTGAACTCGCCAGAACCTTATTGTATTATCATGTGAACTCGCCAGGACCTTACTCTGGCATTTCATTATGTTTTAGTCAGAAATACCATGGTTATGATTATTTATGAGTAGTATGCACCACCCATTTTCCCAATGCCATGAAAGATTACAATTCTCGGAACAAGTATGGTACTCTACCCCAATGACAGAGTAGTTCAAACATTCACGTCACGAGTTCAGCCAATCACCGCCGTCATACTGTTGTTATTTGAATTAGGGGGGGGGGGGGGAGAATACCATAATTAGGCCCGATTGTACACCTGGTTTATTCTATCACAGTAAACACAAAGCATTTGTATAAAATTTGTATAACATTTGTATAACATTTGTATCACATTTGTATCACATTTTTACAATGTCGGCCCAACGTCTTCGACGTTGGTCCCACATTGTATAAATGTTATATAAATATTTTGTGTTTAATGGGATGTGAGTTTTCGTACAGTCATTCCGTGATTAGTTAACAACATGGTAAAAAAACGTTAAATTAAGACAATGAAAAACATAGGCCTAGACCATGTATAGATATGGAATGTATGAATGCTTGCCTGAAATACGAACAGCAAATACCCGGAGACCTCCAATCCAATGCTTGTTTAATAATATAATATAATAATATAATATAATATTGGTTCACCTACTCCGGTATTGGTTCAACGCATAAGGTTACTCAGGATTACTTGTTTTAGGGGGACCCCCCAAAAATACGAGTATAATCTAAGTCATTCTAAGTCATGTAAGTAGAGAAGCATATGGTGGTCTCCTTGGTACATCATGTATGTTTCTGCGCCAATGAATCTAATGAGAAATGACGGCGCATTACAAAATATGTATTCTAATGTAATTCTTACTTGAACGTTTGTCCAATTGGTCGGATTTTTCGGTCATAGTATTCTAATACTTATGATAATAATAAGTTTGCAGATACGATTTGTGCAAAATTTATATTTTTTCAAACATTTTTAATTCTCTTCTGACGCGGGCATTGATCCGTAAAGCGCTAAATTATCAAATAAAAATTCTAACCCACCTGAAATTTTGTCTCGCTCCCGCGACCCACAGCTTCAGGGTGCAAATTAATTGTTTAATTTCAGACCAAGCATTTGCAAATCTTGATGTTTAAGCATAAGTTTCGATCCCAAATAACATTGATTTAATCGGCTAATAAAACGACTCTAGTCGTGCTTTAATATTGAATGTCTGGTGTTTGGTCTTATCTGAGGATAATATTGTTTTTGTATTTAAAACGATGTGTATTTCAGAATCCAGAAATTATCACTTCCAAAACCTGCCTGGCCCTTTAGCATGTTTAGACTGAATACTCTTTATTCCAACTTTTAATCATGTATCTGTTATGTTATCGCGATGTCCAGTTTTTTGTTATGGCAATGCAGTTTAACATGATTTTAATTTTGTATGTGATACCATGTGAATTATCGTGTTATTTTATCAAATTAACCATCTTGTATATACATGTACATATATTCTATCATTTTTATGACAAATAAGTCTGTAACGACTTTTCTTTATGTCAACAAAATATATGTCCGTACGTCTGTAAAATGTATTGAACTATTAAAAAATGCTGCACAATTAACATAATAAAGACCACCATCTTGTCAGAGTATATTAATTGCGTATTAATTGTTGTATATATATTACAAATATTGTATATTAATGTGCCTGGTTTGAGCCTTACAACACATTTACACAAGGCAATCATCGCAGCAACACACTGACGTCATAATATTAATTAATATGTCTTGATACGTTGCCTTGTAGCTGTCAAAATCAGTTTAAATGTAATGGATAGTCACGCAGCACAAGGTATTGGGAATTCAACAGTATAATATAATACATATTATCCCCCTTGGTAATTTACATAGTTAACATCAATATGTGAATAATAATGTACATAAATTATGTAGACTACACAATTATAATTATCTAATTATGTGTGCATGCGTTGGCGCATCATTGGGCCGCCATGGGATGACTGCCTCGTGATTGCTTGGTGAATGTCCAATTCTTGTTTGTCTGCACCATGGTCTAAATCCCCTGAGTTGTCCAGCGACATCATTGTCATAGGAGCTCCTATAATGGGGAAATACTCACCAAATACCAGAAAGTCTTTCATTGTTGAAAATCAGATAAGTTGTATGAATATTTAATTATGTACATAATGGGATAGAGTTGTGGTATTGTCGATATCATATCTATACAGATTGGTTTATCTTTGAAAACGCGTAGTTAGTATACAATTATAATATAAACTGCATTGTATTTATTTTCAGCAGCTCAAAACTTTATTTTTGTTTATTTATTGTATATACATATTGTATATGACTATGCTGCTGTGCTGTTGTTTTGCATTGTAAATACATATTCTTCGGGTGGTTATTTATAAACGGATGTGCTAAAATTACTGATGATTAAATACATATGTAACACTGGTCATAGGGTATTGCCAAATATTCTTGTACATAAACTTTTGTAGTGGCACGACAACACTGGACGGGGAGTGCTAAAAGTTTGCTACTTTTACAAACGCTCATCAATAAAGTGATAATTCACTGCATTTTTATGTGATACACAATCACCAGGGTAAACTACAGTAGCGATGCGGGCACTGAGTACTTGCTGGTGATGATTATGTGCGCACGTCAGAATTATTGCACATAAATCTATATAGTTAAGATTTAATTGAAGCTGAAAATGGCAAATCCAACGGATATCCGAATAAAAAGACAAAATGACATCAACCAGTGAGGCATATATGTGCACAAGAATATTTAATAAATACTTCCACTATATTGTTTTCCATGAAAATTTCCAATCCAGCTAGAAAACGGTACAAACGGTACAAAACGGCATGTACACTGCAGAACAATGGCAAAAGGGAGTATCCGCTTACTATACAAGTACGCAGATACTGCCTTTTGGCTTTGCATGGTAGAATAATAGCTCAGGCCAGTTTTTGATACTGTTTAGCCAGCCTGATCTGATTTGATGAATACAAAAATAATGTGCGCTGATAAACACATAAAATAAATAGGTAAGGACCTAATCTTACAGTACTGGAATGTTTTTATACAGACTTTGGAAAACAAAGGGTTATTCATTTGAAGCAAATATAATACATGACCAGTTAGCTCTCTCCAATTCATTTGAATACATATCTCATACATTATAAATAGTTTAGTCGAAATTGTGGCAGGGTCTGAATATATTGAACTCACATCAGCAAAAAAATGCACTGTCAGCAACATAATGTATGTATGATGGCGAATAGGAAATATATCAACATATGATAATGATTAAAATGATAATAACATGTTTTATTTATGTCTTGTTTGTATAATCAATATGGTACATGAATGGTGTAATTACAGTTCCCTTATTTGAACACACAATGCAAAGTTGATTCTGGTTCACATCGGCCTATATTTGATCTGTAATGCTTCCCGTCAAACCTCAGTTGAATGGTTGAGCTTTCAACCACAAGTGGTTTGGTTCCTTGTATCTGTAAGGTTAGCTCAGCTATTTACCCTCATTTGGTGTCTGCAAGGTTAATCAGCTATTTACCCTCATTTGGTGTCTGCAAGGTTAATCAGCCATTTACCCTTATTTGGTGTCTGCAAGGTTAATCAGCCATTTACCCTCATTTGGTGTCTGCAAGGTTACCCAGCTTTTTACCCTCATTTGGTATCTCAAAGGTTAATAAGCTATCTACCCGCATTTGGTGTCTGTAAGGTTATTCAGCTATTTACCCCCATTTGGTGTTTGCAAGGTTAACTCGCTATTTACCCTCATTTGGTGTCTGCAAGATAAACTCAGCTATTTACCCTCATTTGGTGTCTGCAAGGTTAACACACTATTTACCCTCATTTGGTGTCTGCAAGGTTCACCTAGCTATTTACCCTCATTTGGTGTCTGTAAGGTTATTCAGCTATTTACCCTCATTTGGTGTTTGTAAGGTTATTCAGCTATATACCCTCATTTGGTGTTTGCAAGGTTAACTCGCTATTTACCCTCATTTGGTGTTTGCAAGGTTAACTCAGCTATTTACCCTCATTTGGTGTCTTTAGGGTTATTCAGCTATTTACCCTCATTTGGTGTCTGCAAGATCAACTCAGCTATTTACCCTCATTTGGTGTCTGCAAGGTTAACTCAGCTATTTACCCTCATTTGGTGTCTGCAAGGTTAACTCAGCTATTTACCCTCATTTGGTGTTTGCAAGGTCAACTCGCTATTTACCCTCATTTGGTGTCTGCAAGGTTAACTCGCTATTTACCCTTATTTGGTGTCTGTAAGGTTAACCTAGCTATTTACCCTCATTTGGTGTCTGCAAGGTTAACTCAGCTATTTACCCTCATTTGGGGTCTGCAAGGTTAACTCAGCTATTTACCCTCATTTGGTGTTTGCAAGGTTAACTCGCTATTTACCCTCATTTGGTGTCGGCAAGGTTAACTCGCTATTTACCCTCATTTGGTGTCTGAAAGGTTGACCTAGCTATTTACCCTCATTTGGTGTCTGCAAGGTTAACTCAGCTATTTACCCTCATTTGGTGTTTGTAGGGTTATTCAGCTATTTACCCTCATTTGGTGTTTGTAGGGTTATTCAGCTATTTACCCTCATTTGGTGTTTGCAAGGTTAATCAGCTATTTACCCTCATTTGGTGTCTGTAAGGTTATTCAGCTATTTACCCTCATTTGGTGTTTGCAAATTTAACTCAGCTATTTACCCTCATTTGGTGTCTGCAAGGTTAACTCGCTATTTACCCTCGTTTGGTGTCTGTAAGGTTAACCTAGCTATTTACCCTCATTTGGTGTCTGTAAGGTTAACTCAGCTATTTACCCTCATTTGGTGTTTGCAAGGTTAATCAGCTATTTACCCTTATTTGGTGTCTGCAAGGTTAACTCAGCTATTTACCCTCATTTGGTGTTTGCAAGGTTAACTCGCTATTTACCCTCATTTGGTGTCTGTAAGGTTAGCCTAGCTATTTACTCTAATTTGGTGTCTGCAAGGTTAACTCAGCTATTTACCCTCATTTGGTGTCTGCAAGGTTAACTCAGCTATTTACCCTCACTTGGTGTCTGCAAGGTTAATCAGCTATTTACCCTTATTTGGTGTTTGCAAGGTTAACTCAGCTATTTACCCTCATTTGGTGTTTGCAAGGTTAACTCGCTATTTACCCTCATTTGGTGTCTGTAAGGTTAACCTAGCTATTTACTCTAATTTGGTGTCTGCAAGGTTAACTCAGCTATTTACCCTCATTTGGTGTCTGCAAGGTTAACTCAGCTATTTACCCTCACTTGGTGTCTGCAAGGTTAATCAGCTATTTACCCTTATTTGGTGTTTGCAAGGTTAACTCAGCTATTTACCCTCATTTGGTGTCTTTATGGTTATTCAGCTATTTACCCTCATTTGGTGTCTGCAAGGTTAACTCAGCTATTTACCCTCATTTTCTTTCACCTTTTGAGTTTTATATTTTTATACCCCTATTTTTGAAACCCCCATGTAATAGCTCAAACAAATTCTCTTAAAGCTGCATAACTGTTTTGTTTATTTTATTAAAACGATTAATCCATGGAGAATGGTGTTTTATTTTTTTATTTTACTGCTCCGGTTACCGAGTTATTAGGGATTTAAGTTTTTTTTAAAAATATTGTTGCCCCACCAAAACAAGCCTGATCACAGCGGAGTAAGACATACTGTCTATATAATCAGGACATTAAAAGTACGAAGTGGCAGGTAACGGTCATCATAGAAAAAAGAGAGGAAGTCTTTTAAAATTATTGTTATTTTTCAAGTGATCATAGATACATTTCACAGTACAACGTGTATTGTCTCATATCAGTTAGACATATCTAGAAGTTATTACTTTGTGTGATATGGATGATTTCTGCATGTGATGTCATGTTTAATATCGGTACCGGTATGGAGAAGGTCACTCACATGAAAAATAGAACTGTATTTCAGATGGTGCTTTTAAGTGTGGGCCAGCATCTGAGCCTTTGGCCCGCCATTAAGACGCACTCCCCAGACCGTGGGAAATTGTACTGGGATTTAACATCAAATTCAGTGATTTAAATCATCGTTGTCGCTTTTTGGATTTTCGTGATTTTCTTGAAAAACATTTGCATTTTTTTATTAGGTATCTCATAGACATTTCAAAATATAGTCAAAATGCTACTAGACAATATCAGACTTTATTTTATTTTATCGTAAATCATCACATGCAGTGATATACATCGCGCTATGCGGTAAAATAAAATAATACTTAAAAACATCAGCCTTTACTGTAACCGATTTGACTCAGTATCCAGCATCTAGATCTGCGGCTGGTTATGAGGGCTTTGTATCTCAGCTAACACGAGGCATTGATCCAATGGCAGAATAATGCCGGCCCATCGATTGCGGGAGTGGCCCAACATTATGCCGATTCAGTTCAACATATGTGTTTTCTATTAAGGGGGTGGTTTCGTGCTGGCCAATGTAACATTCTATTGGCCCATAACCTTACCGTTATTACATGAATATTGTACATACACCGAATCACTACTTAATAATACTTGATGGTGTACCGCATGGTGAACTAATTCCGCTACATTTACCCAGTTTTAGTGCATTTATAAGGCCTTTAAAACAATTGCAATGATTGTTTTAGGTTATTTTAATCGAAATAAACAAAGCAGTTATTGTGGATTCTACCATCAGTCATTGAATGATATCAAATTACAATATGCCATGTGGTGAATAGATGATGCATTTAATTTAATTTAATTTGTTGCATTTAATTTGTTTAATGTCAATAAAAACCATGATCATTCAACCCTTTCAGGGCAGCTTTATACGTCAGAACCTGACATATGTAAACGTCAGATTCTGACGTCAACATACGGTCCCCACACGTGAAGTATTAAAATATTTATAATGGCAAAAACATATGGTCTCAACTGAAACAGAAAGAACTAACTAGGACATGATGGTTTCAAATTAGAAAAACCCTCGTTCTCTATGGTTTATACAGAAATCTGTCAGCGCTGTAAGGGTAACATCAGAAACACATCATGTACACACATGTTGTCAATTATTCTGCAGTGCAAAGTCTAACAGCAAGGTGACTTTTTCGCCCACTTGAAGTTGGTCAGCAATTACTCATGTATGTTTAATTACGAACCTTACAAATATTTCCGTTTTAACACACGTTTAATCTCCAAATACTGTAATTTGATCGGCTAATAAAAATAGCATTAAAAGGTTAAAGTTGAATTGTGTACAGTCTAAATTAACCCTTTACCTGCTAGCTAGTTGGGTAATTGTGATTTGCTGTGACCTAGGAATTGCGGTAGCATGTTGGGTAATTGTGACTCATTGTGGCCTGAGAATTGCGGTAGCAAGCCTAATTTGTGACTCATTGCGGCCTGGGAATCTCGGTAGCAATTTGGGTAATTGTGACTCATTGTGACCTGAGAATTGCGGTATCAATTTGGGTAATTGTGACTCATTGTGACTTGAGATTCGCGGTAACAAGCTGGGTAATTGTGACTGATTGTGGTCTGAGAATTGCGGTATCAATTTGGGTAATTGTGATTCACCGTGACCTATGAAATGTGGAAGCAAGTTGGGTAATTGTGATTCTTTGTGACCTAGGAATTGCGGTAGCAAGTTGGGTAATCGTGAATTGCGGTAGTAAGTTGGGTGATCGTGAATTGCGGTAGCAAGCTGGGTAATTGTGATTCACCGTGACCTATGAAATGTGGAAGCAAGTTGGGTAATTGTGATTCTTTGTGACCTAGGAATTGCGGTAGCAAGTTGGGTAATCGTGAATTGCGGTAGTAAGTTGGTTGATCGTGAATTGCGGTAGCAAGCTGGGTAATCGTGAATTTGCGGTAGTAAGTTGGGTAATCGTGAATTGCGCTAGCAAGCTGTGTAATTGTGATTCACCGTGACCTATGAAATGGGGAAGCAAGTTGAGTAATTGTGATTCTTTGTGAGTTAGGAACTGCGGTAGCAAGTTGGGTAATCGTGAATTGCGGTAGCAAGTTGGGAAATCGTGAATTGCGGTAGTAAGCTGGGTGATCGTGAATTGCGGTAGCAAGCTGGGTAATTGTGATTCACTGTGACCTGTGAAATGCGGTCACAGTGAATCACAATTTCATGAATATGTTTAAATGCTCGGACAGATAAATGATTCATGTGTATGGTTATATCTACATTAGCCCTCATGTGCATACAAAGTCTACATACGAGGTCTGACTCTGTCAGGCCAACTGTTCTATATAAACATGTAATAAAATTTGAAATTTTGACATAATTTGAACGCGACAAATACTCCCATCCCCCTGGAGATAGAATGGCGGTCCTTTAATTGTTTGTTGGATTACAATTCAAAAACTACTCTTTGAATACAGACTTTTTACAGTTTGAATTGTACAGGGTTCTTTGTATAAATTACCATGCAGAATTATTATACCTGTAATCACACCCATATCCTTCAACACTTAGGGTCATGTCAGTCTAAAGATAAGGCCCAGCAAACACGAGACGTTGAACCAGTGCTGGTTTAATGTTGGCTCATCGTTTACAAAGATTGGCCAACATTTATTCCACATTGGTTCAGTATCTCGTGTTTTATGGGGGTAAAATCGCGCCCAGATCGTAACCCCCCCCCCCCCCCTACACACACATACACTAAGTATAGAATAAAGCCCGAGGAGCTCTACATTCTTAGCTGTTGAAAATGCAAAGGCAGAGGTCTTTTCCACAGCTAAGAATGTAGAGCTCCGAGGGTTTTAATAGGATTAAAACACATCCGACCATAATGAAAATCCCTCATAATCAACAGTTCAGTCAACAATAACTCTCCATCCCCGGCTTAGAATGTAGTGGTCGGACAAAGAAAATAATGTAGTGGTGTGTTATAACACACAAGCAAGCTAAGCTCAATATCGTACCTGAATTGGTGAAAGCAGTTGTTGATTGTTATCTTTTTTTTAATTTTCCGCAAAAGCAATTTTTGTCCCACACACGCAAAGAGATAACTGGGTCATTGAAACGTAAGCAGTTAAGCTACAGTCACACTGGGACGCGGATTGACACGCTGCCCGCGGATTGAGCGAAATAGCCGAAATCGGCAATCCGCGCCAGACCGTCTCAAACCGCGTGTTCTAATCCGCGCGGTGTGCCTACACACCCAGACGGACGAAAAATGGCGTACACACACCGTAGAAATCGTCTCTGAGCGTCTGAATCGTGTACGAGCGTGGATGTGTGCACACGTACCGTAGGTGTCGTACACATACCGCATGCGGTGTGCCACGCCACCTACGGTACGTGTACACTCACGCACGCTCTCTACGGTGTCTCTACACTTACGGACGCTCACTCACGGGAACCGACGATTGACGACGGTCTGATGCGATTGCGACGCTTGGAGACGGTGTGTTTACGCTCACCGCACGTCCAGACGGAATGCCTACAAGAGGCGACGGCCAGAGACGGTGTGTGTACAAAAAAGTGCGACAACCCACGCACCTGCACGTGTTTATGCGACATTATAAAAACCGCGCGCACATGATTTCTCCCATTGGGTTTGTACATGCTGGTCCGTGCGCTTGTCCGCATGCATGTTTCACACTGGCTTGCCCAATATTCTATTTCAATTTGAATTTATTTATATTAGATATATTCATTTTATTGCTTTTTATTTCTCGTTGTGTAACACATGTACATTATAGAATATTGTTTTCCTATATAAAATATATCTTCAATTTATATTTATTATAATGCATGTTATACTATTTTATATCTAACTTGAAAGATATCTTCATAACAATATATATCTTCAAATTATATCTAATTCCAGAGGTCCAGATAACCACAAAAAACTCTGGTAGCCATGTGGACCCTTCAGATGTCCACTTAATCAGATTAACATGATTATTGCGTATAAAAATTTGAACATGTTATATTATAAAGATAATGACGTCATCATTTTGAGGATAGGCCCAAATGTGTGCTTGTCAAATCTCGGAAAATATCACTCTCGACGCGAGATCGTACGAGACATTTCAATCACACTGACCAATCAGAGTTCGTACATGCCTGTCAATCAACCCTGTTGGTTAGCTATCGATAATGCATGATAGTGATCTGTGTCAGCATATAAATATATTTATACAACACCTTCAAATCTATTAACTCTTCCATTACCAAATTCGCATTTATGCGAAATCCACAAGTGTATGTACTTGCATTAATTGCAAAGGGAGACATTTCCTTACATGCGTGGTTGAAAATCAGAATGGTCAGTGCCGTACAATGTTCTCTTGCATTTTTAATTTGTGTGATGTGCGCATGCGCATATCTATTGCCTGTATTGCGTCCAGGGGCTACCTGAGGGGTCCTCTTTAAAAAAGAAGTCGGTTTCTAGGGATAGTTTTATCAGGGGAAAGTCGGTAAAGGAAGAGTTAGGCTAATATAATTTATAAATTATTTAATAAAAGAACATGTTTATTCAAATTGTGTAACAAAACACGAAATAACACGAAATAACAATCTTTTTAAAGCGGACAATAAAACATCACAACACGAGCGCAATATTCCCTTACATTTTGCTATTTAAATCGTGTAATAAAACATTACAACACGAACACGATGTCTTTGCAATTTTTTATAACGCGCAATTAATCACTACAACACTAATATTATGTTTTTCCAAATCGTGTAATAAAACATCATATCACTGATGTTATATTATTCATATAATAACTGCCAAGCCCGTAGGCTTGAAATCGTGCGACATGCTAAACTAGCCACTGTTACTGTTAGTGACGGCGCCAATCATTGCGTAGCCGCCCGCCAATGATCCCAGGAGATCCGACTTCATTTTAGATGTATGTTTATTTAAAATAATCAGGGAATTACAAACACGAATATAAATATAATTCAAGCTTAAATGAGAGACAAAAATAGCTTAACACAGCGTACATAATTATCTTGCCACCATGTAGATTTAAAAAGTGTACTGTGCGTCAGGAAACATGATATGCTCCACAGTATTCTCCTGAAAATAATTAAGGCGACAATCAGGCTATAAAATCATCAAAAAATCTGTATTTTTATTTTGGCTTCTGAATATGACCACATGATGTAAACATGTCCATAGACTATAGAACTGCGTATGCTTTTTTATATTTTTTTTGTGTTGTGCATTATATACCAGTTAAGCGAGATATAAAGACGGGCATTTCGTCTTTATATCTGCTTCTTTGCGACTTCTTTTTCTTGCTTTTTCTTCTCCTCTCCAAGCCCTCAGCAAATAAGAAATCGGGAATTTCGTCTTTATATCTGCTTCTTTGCGGCTTCTTTTTATTGCTTTTCCTTCTCTTTTGCCATTAGACCAAGTTTCACAGTAGTAATTCGTCAATGCTCTGCCAACTGCAGCTGCCAAGCCCTCAACTGCATTTGACGACAATGATGGAGCAACAGAAAAGCAACGGAGCAGATGGAACTTGGGGAAGGTCAACAGGGAAGAATGAAAAATACTCTGATCCACGTCCTTTTCATACGCGGTTCGCAAATTGACACATTTGGGTGGCGGACACAACAAAATTGTGTACAGACACAGGGAGATGGCGTACATACACCGTAGACAGCGTGAGGCAGCGTGACATACCGCGACATAGCGTGAATAAGCGTGATATGTCGTCAAACAGTGTACAGAAACCGTACATGGCGTACAGAGACTGTAGGCAGCGTGACTAAGCGCAGCCAGTAGCTACGGATCCACTACGCAGACCGTCCCACGGTGTACTCGCACCATGTCATGACGTGAAGCACCGCACGGATGATTTCGCAGCGTATAGTAGCGTACAGTATCGTGAGTATCGTACACTAGCGTACAATCGTGTAGAGTGGTGTGCCTATCCGAGGCTGCAACACCAAAAATTGGCATTAAATTTTGCGCGTGCGTAGGGTGGCGTAGGCTATTGTATAACAGTGTAGAACAGCGTAGGGACAGCGCGTGCCAGTGTAGGGGCTCCGTCTTGGAGAAGGGTGCAGGGTGAGCCATTTCCGGTCTGCGCTCCGTCGCGCACGCCCACGATACTTACGGTGTATGTACGATGCCTACGGTGCATGTACACCATCTCGCTGTGTATCTACGCTGATTCACGGATGATTGGGCCCCCGCGGACACCCGCGCTTGGCTACGAATTTTTGAACAAGAAGTTGATTCGCGGCAGCCGACGGATGGACGCGGTTGCCGCGAAAAGTGACGCGGTGACCGCCTGGAAATGTACGGCCACGGACGCTTACCGACGCTTACAGACGCTTACCGACGCTGATTCCCGGTGCGGGGCTTTTGCTCCTTCCGCGTGTGACCGTGTCAATCCGTACCCCAGTGTGACTGGGCCTTTAATGACACGTGCAACAATTAGTTACCCTGTACCTGATAAGTCATCTTTTAT
Source organism: Flabesymbios commensalis (assembly GCA_964017125.1). Classification (NCBI taxonomy): domain Eukaryota; kingdom Metazoa; phylum Annelida; class Polychaeta; order Terebellida; family Flabelligeridae; genus Flabesymbios; species Flabesymbios commensalis. The sequence goes on from OZ024918.1 coordinate 57,464,458, forward strand.
AAATTTTCACCAACTTACAGTTGTGCCTCGCTTCTAGTGAGTACAACTTATTCATACGGGTATGTGTTTCATTTGAGACCAAACATTCTCAAATCTTGCTGTTGACACACTCATTTCATTCCCAATAACTGACTTAACCTGGTAATAAAGCGACTATAGTTGTGTTTAGCGCTTAAAGGATTATGACAAAATGAAGACGTTTGTAACTTTAACCATTAAAGCGTTAGATTAAATAATTTACATTTTCACCCACTAGAAGTTGTGTCTCGCTACCGCGACATACAACTTCTAGTGAGTAAAACTTACCCGTATGTGTTTAATTTGAGACCAAAGAATCGCATGTCTTGATGTTTAAGCCTCATTTTATTCTCAATGACTGTTATTTAACCTGGTAATAAAACGAATACAAAAAACGACTATAGTTGTACTAAGGGCCTAAAGGGTTAATAAGAAATGTAGCTAATTATGACAAAATGAAGACGTTTGTAACTTTAACTAATAAATCGCTGGATTAAATCATTTAAATTTTCACCCACCAGAAATTGTGTCTCGCTACCGCGACACACAACTTCTAGTGAGTAAAACTTACCCATATGTGATTCATTTGAGACCAAACATTCTAAAATGTTGATGTTTGAACACTCATTTCATTCCTAATGGCTGTGACTTAACCTGGTGACAAAGCGAATACAAAAAAAACGACTATAATTTTAATTAAGCGCTTAACCCTTTAACCGCCGGTGTCGCATATAATCGGGTTTTCATTTTTTATTAGCACATGAGGTAACGCATTTTAAATATGTTAAAGATAAAATGTGACATCAACCAGCAAGATTTGAAAAGAGTTGACCTCCATTTTGTCAAATCTGAATAATTTTCACTCACTTGAAGCTGTGGATCGCGTCAGCGAGACACAACTTCAAGTGAGTAAAAATTCAAACTGAATAATTTGGCGGTTAAAGGGTTTATATGAAATATAGCTGATTATGACAAAATGAAGACTAGTCTTAAAAAATAAAAAATACCATAGAAAACGATTTGCTATGTTAAAAAGTTGACAAAATGTCCCACATACCATTTTTATGCAAATTAGTGACGCCATTACTGGAAAATGTATATTTCGCCATATCTCAGCTAATAGTGCACATAGCTCAACAATTAAGGTGTAGAACCCCATGTTTTGAGGGTCTAGGATCATTATAAGTCATCAGATGTGTCTAAAAGATGCTAGCGTGCCAAATATCTCCGCCATTATAAAAATCTTTATTTATTTCAGTGACATACATAGTACAATGTCCAGCCAAAAATGGCTTACAAGTCACTCTAAATACAAAAATACATCTGCGGGTGTTGGTGACAGTGTGGCCCGACAAGCACGAGATGTCCGGTCGACGCCGACTCAATGCTGGCCCAACGTCTACGACGTTGACCCACCACCGAACCAGCCCCGACCAAACACCCCTGCCTGGCGGGAAAAGCGGCTCAGTTTTACATAATCATCTACACTGAGGTGGGACCATCTGAAGACCACCAGCTCAGTGTAGATGACCTACAGTACTGATTTCACAAAATGGGACAGATTTTTCATCAGTGGCTGGCCTGCGTTAACGCAGGCCAGCCCGTCATTAGCCCGGGCGCAAGCCCGGCGAGACAGGCGCAGAATTGGTTGCGCCCAGCGCATGAAATGGGCTCGAGCCCCAACACGGTTCGGGCCAGGAAAATATACCCGCCCAAATCCTACTTGGGCTTGCACCCAGTATACTGTGTGGCGGCTAGCGTGGATGCTGTGAACCATGTGTCATCTCGCCGGGCTGGCCAGGCTCGCTCTGGGCAAGACAGGGCGCGCTCACCTTGACCACATTCAGCATCATCTAAACAGCTCTGAGTTGATCTAAACGTGCAATAATTGAGTGTCCGTACGCGTATACATCTAGACCTGTTGCAGTGCTCATTTATTTCTGCTTAGCCATTTAGCATTTAGCCTTTAGCATTTAGACATTATCTTTAGTATCGGAAAAGCAGTTCAGTGTATAAATTCAGAAAATGGGTGGTTTTATGAAGCTACGGTCACTGGAATTGACCTAACTGAAGATGAAAAAGCAGGCACCTGGAAAGTCAGGCTCGCCCGGCGCACCGGTCGAGCTTGAAACTGGACCAGACGAGAAGCGCGCCTGACTAACACATACCGGCGTTGACTCAATTCGCCGAGACTCCAGATTGGCTTGAGCCCCGGCGATATGAGCGCGGCTCCAGTTATATGAACTTATACCAAAACGCACATTGCGGCCCGGCTAAAGGATTTTATAACTTTGGGCGCATACATTCGAGCCCCAAATGGGGTGGGGAGAGAACATGGGGCTAGCCCAGGGCTAGCCTGCGTTAGCCGGGGCTAGCCCCACTGAAAAAGCTTGTCCCATTTTGCTAAATCAGTACTGTAATAAATCTGTTTACATATTTCAACGGTTATTTGTCAATTTTAATAATTACAATAATTACAATAATTATAAACACTATTGTCATAAATGCATGATATCTATCTCAAAACAACACGAGTAATTCATAATCGGAATAATTCCATGCAGCCTCAACAAATTTTGACAGAGGTTTCCAAAAATGTATAACTAAAAATAAAAATTTGTCAGCATTATTCAGTTCTAAAAACTTGTGATTGTTTTCAGTCACAGTTTGAAAAAGCGTTGTTCTAAAAGTGTCATATAGGAAACATATAAATAAAAAGTGCATTTCGTCTTCTGTTTCAGAAAGGTCACACATATTACATAAACGTTCTTCAACTCGTAAACTTCTAAATGTTTTTGTTACAGGATCTCGTATTCTTTTATAACGTCCAGTTTCTAAAGCTATAGGTAAAATGCCTGTGATCAATTGAATTAATAAACTTCTTCTTGGTTTTGAAATATATTGTTTAACGTGGCTCGAAACAATTAGTGTGGTTTTAAATGTGATATATCTAAGTAATTTGGGTTTATTGTGCATATCAATCAACCAGGTTGTTTCCATCAGCCTAAATAATTTTGACTTTATCTCATTTAAATCATAACAATTAGTTTTCCATAAACTTTCATCATAAAGGGATAATCGTACTAGCATTTGTTTAAAGTTACTGCACCAATTGTTTTTATTTGTCATTGATAGATCAATATCTCGTTGAAAAACATGTCTGGTTATACTGGTATTAGGTAATTTCATCATTCGTTCGCGGATATCAATGATAACTGCATTAGGCCTATGGTCATTTATTTATTATGCTGACATAAAGCGTCTAGTATGTTCTGATGTTCAAAGAATATAAAAATATTAATATTCAAGAGATCAGATATGTAGGCCTACGAGGCATGTGATAGTATGCACATTAGTGCCATCATTAGCGTATAAAAACTGATAACTGCACACGCTATCTATCTATACCTGATGTATTTCTGAAGGTTCAATAACACCATAACAGAGTAGCACTATGTCCTAGTACACGACATATTGTAGAATGTATGCTAGAATGCACATTATTATGTTCTAGCATTTAATAACACTATGATGTGTCGCAGTACATGAAAATGTTGTATAACGTATCCTAGAATGAATACTAGCACGTTCTACCACATATTAAAACTATACATTTTTCTAAACATTTTGTGAATAAAATTGAAATTATCCGTTCCAAATATCCAGATAAAGTACATAATATTCCATCTGTGCAAAAAACAGAAATTACATCCTAAATTAACTTTTTTGACCGTGCGACAGAAGATGAAATTAAAAAACTTCTTTTGAGCTCATCGTCAAAGTCATGTGATCTGGATCCCATTCCTACAAACGTGCTAAATATTGTCTTGATATATTAGTAACTCCCATCACTGATATAATTAACATTTCAATGGACACAAGAACTTTTCCTAAAAAACTAAAAAAATACAAGAAGGTCATGTAAGACCACTACTTAAAACAACATATCTTCATAAATTAACCGAATTACATGCCTGTATCCTACATGAGTTTCATTTCCAAAAGCTTAGAAAAGGTAGTAGCCGATTGGCTGCAAGCTCATATAAAAAATATCCTCTATCTAATCCATTACAATCAGCTTACAGGAAACATCATTCTACAGAATCAGCTCTACTGAAAGTAAAAAACGATATCATTATTAGTATGGACAAAGGTGACGTTACAGCTCTGACCTTGCTTTCGACACCATTGACCATGCTACATTACCTAATAGACTTTCAGATTGGTATGGAATACATACATATGGGCAGGGTCAAATTTGGTTTGGCATACACACATCTGGGCTCAGAAAATATAGGCCAGATGTGAATATGTCAAATAATTACATTTTCTTAAGTCGTTTTCTTTCACAATGTTGAAGCGTTTGTTGTGTTATTCATTTTAATTATTTTACAATAAAAAATCATGCTTTAGCGTATGTGGAGAGACAACTACTTACTCTACTGCCATTTGTGATATATCTTAAGAACGGGAATTTAATTATCTATTACATGGTAAAGGCCTAATAGCAAGTGCAGATTGGGTAAGCAAATCATCAACGACAGACGTTTGCTCAACCCTACCCCCTAATTTTACACAGGTTTGGGGGGTAACCTATTCCCCTATAAGGGTTCAAATATAAAGTTCATCCCTATTTTTTTGCTTTCAACATCTGATTTCATGTTTTAAATATATCAAGGTTTAAAACAAAATTGGTGTGGGTGAGATGTCGGGGGGGAGGGGGGGATGGTGCACGGTGGGTGGTTGTAGCCCATGGCCTATACAATATAGCTATGACAGTTTTTGAGCACTGGTTGCATTTTACTTCATGTCCCAAAACACAATTTACATGTATCATTCAAGAAGAGTTGACTGGTTCCATCATGTCCATTGCGCGGCTGCGTATGTCAACATATTCCGGTAGATCCAGAATAACAGCACAACACTGCCGTGCAAAACCAAAGGCAGTATCTGCTTACTTTACAAGTCAGCAGATACTACCTTATGGCTTTGTATGGCAGAATACGCATGTTGTGAACGATACCACGCGTACCCAGGGTCCAGCACAATAATTAGCAGCATACATCACTACTAATCCATCTCATTGTGGCTGTGCCCGTATAAACACACATGTATCAGGACATGTATTTTTTGCAATGTAAATATAGTATAAATGTAATGTAATGTATATGATTGAACTATGTTAAAGTAACATATTAACGCAACATGGAAACAATGCTGAATAAAAAATTAGATCCATGAAAACGACCAGTTTAGGTTTCACCCAGAAATACTAGCTATTTATCATATATATCGTTGGCAAAAATTGAAGGAGGAATAAAACAATATCTTTAGTTTTCTTCACATATAATTAATGTGTGTGTTCGTGTGACAAAGACATACAGCATTTACTTGAAACTTAACAGGAAAGTGTTGTGCGTTCATAGATACAGAGCAATATAAAATGATCATCAAATAAATATATATTATACCACAGATAGTGTACAATTGTACACTGTATTTTATTAAATTATATACTAAATATACATCCCTACCATTGTGTTCACATAGTATGTAATATATCATGGTAAATAAAAGGTGTAAAAGACAAATAATTCGCCTTGTCCACCATGACCCACATTATCTTGGAGAATAATACAGATATACGACAGGGGCGGATCAAGTATCTGCAGAAAGGGGGGCGCAGCAGTTTGGCATACTCCACAATTTTGTGGCATAAGCCTTTTGAAAGCATTTGATAAAAATAGAAAGGCGACATTTTCTGGATAAGCCACTACAGAACAATTCACAAAGTAGTTTTATCTAGATAATTATTTACATTTAACCTCTAAACCTGTAACCTGCTGAATTAAATAATGTTACAGCGACCCACAACTTCAAGCGGGTGAAAATTACCCATAGTTGTTAAATTTGAGACCACATATTTGCAAATCTTGATGTTTAAACACTCGTTTGTTCCCATAAACAGATTAAAAATGACTACAGTCGTGATTATCAGTTTTCCCTGTGGATGCGAACACCTTTTTAGACGTCAGATTCTGACGTCTAAAAAGGTGCCCGCACCTAGAGTATTAAATAATTATGATGGCTGTAGACATATGACATATGTATTCAAATGAAGCAGAAAGAGCTTAAAATTGGAAAACCCTTTGCTCGCCATGTTTTTTTACAAAAATATTTCAGCTTTAAGGGCTTACGGCATCAGTGCAGATTTACACAAGTCTTCACGTATTGAAAGTTGACTTTTCTGAGAGACCTTAAAGCTATATGTGAACAAAATTTAACCAGCGCTAGACATTTTGGAATGTATAATTGGCGTTCTATTTTGACTTCAGAGCCTGCATCTTACATATTAAATAAACTGCGGTAGATATTTATGCCGCAAAAAGAAGTTTAGAAAAAATAGAGGCAGCATCGATTTTTATCTATATGGTACATGAGATACTTCGTTCACGCAATTTAGCTAGAAGTTTTATGACGATTATTCTGAGAATTATTAGTTGTTATTGCTACACTGCAATTCATCTCACACATATTATCGGATCAATCATTTTTTAGCGTCAGACGTCACGGAAAGAATGCATCTTTTTGTTTTGATTAAAAAAGGCGAGTGGTGCATTTTTCAACATTTCATCTAGATGTATAATTTACGGCAAGTAACCCTCTATAAAAACGATATATAATACAATTTAAATCTTTACCTTAAAGTGGGTAAAAATACTCATATGTGTTTAATTTGTGACAACTATTTGAAAATTTTGATGTTTAAACACTCATTTCGTCCACAATAATAACGATTTATTCGGCTAAGAAAGCGGATTTATCACGACTATAGTCTATAGCTTAACGGTTGAAGAGTTGACAATATTTCTTCTCACAGTGAAGTGGAATAAATGTGGTAACAGGCCACATTTGTGCAGTGTAGGCTAAACTAGGCCAGGAGAGAACATAGAAATGGTGAGATGAATGAGATGACACTGCGCTCCAGGCACATGTAGAATTTGAAATTTGAGCCATGGTGGTCTAAGACCGAGCACGCTACCTCTCGGTTACGAGGCTCCCCACATTATTAAATCTTTAGGAGTAAACGAGGGAAAAAAAATTTTTCTTTAAAACTTGAAGGCCAGAGTAGGATTCGAACCCGCGATCTCCGACTTTCCAAGCAGGCAGCTTTAGCCACTGCACCAGGGCCCCCTCACTGAACACCGCTACTCCCGCCTCGCTTTCAGTGATAGTTAGGTAATTATAGCAAATCCAGATCCAATTAGAATAATGTTGGCCCAGCGTCGCAGACGATGGCCCAGCATTACATCAGCATTGGACCAATGTATCGTGTTATCTGGTGTTTCTGGCGCCGGGATGAGAAGCGTCACCAGCATAATCCAGCAGTTGGAAACACGGTACAATCACTCAATGCTGTTTCGATGACGGGCCAGCGTCGAAGACTGTGGGTCAACATTGAAACAGCATTGGGCGAATGCCAAGTGTTGGCTATAAGTAAACAGCAGATCCAGTGATGGATTAGTGTTGGGCCAGCGTCGTAGACGAATGACCGGTATTAAACGACGCTGGCCCACCATTGAACCGGGATTTGGTGGGTAGGCCTACATTCTCTGTACGAAGTACATCGTAGGCAAGTATTGAATGAATGTTGGCCTGCTCCGATGGTGTTGGTAGGAATACACGTCGAAGATATATTTGAACTTGTCTCATTGGTTCTTTCCTTAATTATATCCTGGACATTTAAGATTCTGGCCCATGAGGAAGACCAATACACTGTTATGTTTAGAGAATATTAAGCCAATTTTTTATCTATGGCACTTAAACAGACTAAAGCAGGAAGTGCTTTTCTAGTTTATATTAAAATTTCCGAAAATATTCCTATTTAGTGTTCCTCACAGATAACCTAATCAACCACCTCCTATTTTTTATCCTATGTCAAGATTGTCAAGCCCCAATTAAATAAGTGATAAGCAAAAAATATTGATACACACTGGAACTAAAATGTTGGGAAAAAACACGAGACGTTGTATGTATGTATCATTTATGGCCTTCATAATCATGTTAATTTAAAGAAAATGTTGACCCAATATTGTTTCATTGTCATAACGTTGCTCGTAAATGGATCGCAAAGCAAACGTCGTGTAAACCAACGGCATTGTAAATATAGGATGTGTGCGCCAAATAATCGTAAGTGTGTCTCAAATGAGCCGTAATTCTGCGTCGATTGAGTGGGTTGTTTAAATAGATCGTAAACAAACGCAGCAACTTGACGTATATTTTGAGAGATTTACGGCAAAAAGAAGGTGAAAGGTCAATAAGAAGAAAATTCCTCATGGGTTTTCCAGCTCTGCTCTGGAAACGAAAATGCGGACGGACGGCCGGACAGCCGGATGGACAGACGGACGGCCGGACATCGGAGGCATAACACCCTGCTATATCCATTGCAAACTTATTTATGAACATGTCGAAAATCACTGAACATGAAATAAATTTGCCGGATAACAACAAGACAGAAACCGAAGATTGACGAACTGATCACAAACATCATCCGTTCTACTGGCACACGCAGCGCTACTTGTGTGAAGCTGTTCTTGTTGCGAATATACTCACAACAAAAACACGCTACTTCAGGTGTGTTCAATTAAAGAATAGTTATTTACATATAAAAACATTACAAAGGTATCGACTGGAGCCGCGGTATATTCGTTGTATTCGCAAGAACAACAGCTTCCGACAAGCAGCGCTACGTGTGCCAGGGGTCCCTTCCTTGTCCGTCGAGAGTGACAGATATTTTTGTTGGTAGTGCCCCCTAGAAATGGATCCCGTGTTGGGTTGATGTTGGGCCACCGTCTACGACGCAGCCCTAACATCACAGTAGTTTTCACCATATCCTTGGAGTAGGCCTAGTCTTTTGTCAATTTTTCAGTCGTTAAAAAAAATGTTTTAAATTGTTTTTGGAGCATACTTTCCTCTTCCCCCCAACATTGAAACATTGGTGGACTTGTGTTACATATTTTGTAAATTAGCCCATTCGGCATGCCATATGTTATCTTTTTAACGGTAATGGTATTACATGCCAAATAGTCTAACTTCGATAATACACAACAAATTTCCACCAGTGTATCAGGAATGTTGGGTGGAAGATAAAACATGCGAACAATTGTGTTTAAAGATTTTAAACAGCAACCGAGTAAAATGTAAAAATCCGCTACTCCCAGCATTTGGCGAAACAGATAAATGTGACGTGCTGGCTGGGTGCCCCATGTCCACCCTGTGATCAATCATGCTTGACGACATAAGGTCTAAATGAGGAATCAATAACCAAATTAACCATTCCACCGCTAAGCACGACTATAGTCGTATTTATTTTTTAAATCTGATTTATTAGTCGATAAAATCACTGATATTTGGAATGAAATGAAAATATGAAAATTTGCAAATGCTTACTCTCAAACTGAACAAATATCGGCAATTTTCACTCACTTGAAGTTGTGGGTCGCGGTAGTTCGGGTGGGTAAAATTTAAATTATTTAATTTAGGGTTTCACGGTGAAATTAGGCAATTTTGACGTGAAAAACCGCATATCATTATATGAGCTATTGATTTATCTACACACCAGCATAATAAGAATACTGGTACCTCAGGATAAAAGGTGGACCTATCTGGCACATGGTCATGTCCATACATTTATCCCACCGACTGGCTGCTATGATATGTTATGGATCGTCTTACTGAATGCAAAATGTCATATCTGCTTTTTGTTAAAGTGACATATATCATACTGTTATGGTTCTAAAGGCACAACAATACGATATTATAATTTGACTTAAAATTGCATGTTTTCTCTCAAAGGTTGGCCGTCATCAATCCTTTAGATTTTATGAAAGTTTCATTTTGAGTACATTTGGTAACCTAAAATCATACGATTCTCAAATGTCACTTTTTGTGTTGTCCAATTAAATTAGTCGTTTGTGTTTTTCTAACATTGGCTGGTATTAGGTCTGTTTAAATAAAACATGGTTATGTGATATATTATATCTATATATCCCTGTCAAAATAGAAATAACCTGAACGATATTCATAATTATTATAATTGTAGGCCTATAATGATTGTATTGTTTCATTGATTAACAAACATTAGCAGCACAAACAGTCCACAATTACAATGACGACATGCGTGAAAGAAAACAATAATCGTGTCAAAAACACTAATATACAAGGAATAGTTTATATCCAACATATTGATTGTAATAATGATGAGGGCATCGCCTGTGTAACTCACTTGATGTCATTAAGGTATAGATTGATGCCACCTAGCGAATGGGTCGATATAATTGACATCAAAACAAAGTTCTTACATTATTAGGAAATGCTTCTATTGAAGTATACACCACCTGTTGATTTACAATGAGAGGGATTGACGTGGCGCAATGGTTAGAGCATGACGCTTGCAATTAGCCGCTGCCTGTCGCGCGTGTTCAAGGCTCACTGCATGCATGATTTTCAGATAAATATCATATTTCTCCTCTCTAAACGCTGGGACATTGTTGTATCAATTTTGTAATCTTGGGCAATGCACTTTATTCTGAAATGCTTCACTTTACTCAGGTGTAAATAAGTACTTGGTGGAACAGAGATGACAATTGTTGTACGATAAGATACTAGTGCCACATGGCTGTACGTCAGACACTGGTCTTCAGCCCCCGATTATCTAATATTCAACACCAGGGGTCATAGATTTCACATCCACTGTATGTACTGTTGCATCTAGATGTATGGATAAAAAAACATTCTTACAGAACAGTGGCCTCACAGAGTGCAAAATAACCCAATTCATGTTATTAGCATTGACGCTTCTGAAAAAGAGATAAAAATATCTAGGCTGAATATACATTTATAATATACATTGATAATATATACGTAGATAGAGTGAAAATTGTGCTAGTTCATACTTTTAAAAACTTCATTGAAATAATTATGAATAAATATAAGATTGAAATTGGAGCACTCTTTGATAACCTCTGGCTTGTATGGCAAGCACTGAGTGTACAAGTTCCCGCTTTCGGGCACATATGCATCTAAACACAACTGACCAATCAAGATCTACCTCATGGCGCGTGCGATTTATGAAACGCTGACTGCTGATTAGCAGACTGTGACGTAACAGACGACAGAAACCCTGGTGTTGAATATTTGGAAATGCCACGAGCAAGCCCAGTGGGTGACTGTGACACTCACTGATAACCGAGTGAAGGCTACAGTGATGCTCCCCGGAGAGTTGAAATGGTACATGAACGAAGAGATTCAATGACCAGGTATAATATGATGTAAGGCGCCATGAGCAGCCCTAGGCTGGATAGGTGCGCCATATAAATACTCACTTTAATTGTATTATTAATAAAAAAATATTAGACATCTTGGCGAAGTGCTTGCTGCGTCAAAAATGCTACATATTTGTTAAAAATTGCATTATTTTAACCCAGAAATTGTAGCTGTGATAGATGAATAACGGGATTACACTTTTGATAGACACATGGCTATATAGGCCCACACATCTTAAGTTTAAAAACTTCGTGTTTTTATTCAAAAGGCAGGGAACAAGGGATATTTTTTGTGATCATATTGGGTAAACCAAAGTGTTTCACCGCCTCTTTATAAATATCTACTAATTAATTACAAGGGAATCAACTTGGGCACGGCAAAATACATGTAAACACCACCTTTCATGGCCTCCCAGACATTTAATAAACATTTTTTCATTCTAAAAAATACACCTACCTGAACCATAGCTATTACTCTTTTCAAACTGGATCTGCTGCCCCGAGTGTATCCGTAATTCTAGTACAAATTCAAGTTTTAAGCAACACCATTTTCATCTCGCGATCATCCATAATGTCTTCCCAAACTAGTTGTGTACACTCGCAATCATGTGACAAAAAAATTGTATTGTAGGCCAAGTCATTTAATCACATTTGCTTATTGTCGCTACTCCTGTCAGATTGAGATGCGGTCTACTTCGTGCATGTTTCTTTTCGAGTTAAAAATCATCATGAATTACACTAATTTTGGTTCGAAGGAAAATAAATGTACTGAAACTTCATTTATTATACACAAAAATGTAAATACAAATCAATTTGACTCGTCGGTAGCCCCCTGCTAAGTTACGAAGACACAATTGTCTCTTATATGGACAGCCCTGTGCGACACAATAAACCCCACCTCCCTCGCCCAGAAAGCACAGATGTTGAGCCGTTCCGCTGGACTGAAGCCTACATATGAATAAAGTCCACAGCTTTAGTATTGTATAAAAATTGGCCAGACTACCCATGCACTACCCATGCCATAGGAGACGTTGACCCAATGCTAGATTAATGTTGACCTGCGGTCTGCGACGTCGGTCCAGCATTAGGCTTAATCGAGCATTGGGTCAACTTCGCCTGTTTACTGCATGGGTAGATAGAGTTCCACTTCCTGGCATTAGAATGCATACCCAATCACCTCCCCTCACAGATATTATAGGCTATGTTAAAATCTGAAGGAGATAAATATCCACAAAATAGACCGACATATCAATCTGACAGACATAGCGACAATAAGCAAATCTGATTAATTTGCTTGGCCTCCCTAACAATTTTCTTGTCACATGAACGTCTTGTGTCACGTGTGTGTACAAGGCTAGATCGGGAGATGATTGCGAGATGAAAATAGTGTCGCTTAAAACCTACATTTGTACTAGAATTGTGGATATACTCGCTGCTGCAGAGTCAGTTTGAAAAGAGTAATACTATGGATGAGGTGGGTGTAATTTGTAGGATTAAAAATTGTTTATTGAGTGTCTGGAGGCCATGAAAAGTGATGTTTACATGCATTTTGCGGTAACCCATGTTGGTTCCCTTGATTCCCTGTGAGGTAAACTGAGCGAGGATTAATCTAAGACAATGCCCTCTAGACACAGGTAGTGGAGATCATTATGTAATATATTCGTTCAAAATTTATAAACATAGGTGGGCCAATACATTTTTGGAAAGCGTATGACACCAGTAACACGAAAACCAACATTTATATTCTCACAGAAGGCGGTATGGCGGCCATTTTGAATTTTCAAAATAGTCGCCGTGAAATACAAAAAATCGAATATAGCTAGAAATCTCATTTAAATTGAAAATCACATGTCTTAAGAGCAAATAAATGCATTACTGATATTTTATTATCTATATTACAGACATATTATATGAGACTTTTCAATAATTTTAAATGGCCGTCGTAAAATACTAAAAGTGGAATTTCTGGTCTTCTAATATAATGAAAAATCTCATTTAAATTTATAATCATATGTTTTAAGAGCCGAGGAATCCGTTAGTGGCATTTTCTTCCAGACATATATGAAACGTTTTCAAAATGGCCGCCATAAAATAGTAAAAGTTGCATATCTGGTCTTCGAATACAGACATAAATCTTATTTAAAATTCTAATCATACGTTTTCATACCCAGGGAATCCATTGGTGACATTTGCATTTATTCCTGATATATATGGGACTTTTCAGTAATAATGAAGTGATTTGACACAATTACAGTACCCAACAATCCATAATAACCATCTCCCTAGTGAGCTATGCAATTTAATACGGTGGGAACTGGAATTCGAAATTCGAGCCCCGGTGGTCTGATCCCGAGATACAGCTGGATTGTCTGTATTGTAGCTGCTGTTCTGAGACATAACTTGGAAAGTTATTATAGATTGTTAATTTTCACCCACTTGAATTTGTGTCTCGCTACCACGACCCACAACTTCAAATGGGTGATAATTACTCCATCTCGACCAGTTCGTAGCCTACGATATATCGTAACTTGTACGAGAATACGGGCCTAATCAGTCCATTTTTCTCAGCATCGTGCTCATGTCAAATTATCATGCTGTATCCATGGTTACTTCACTTATGCGACTGCGTAAGGGAGGAAACTATTCGCTTACCGCCACTTACATATTGGCGCCGCCATGCTAACATTATGAAGCAGGTTAATTTTGATATGTTACTGAAATATCAGTACCAATAATACATCCGTATATTAGTGACGTTATCAGTCGGAAAGCGGCAATTGTGAAGCATGGGAAACCAATGTTGTAATAACAAAAAATGACAATTTTGCGATATTTAGTTTTCAAATGATTTTGCGCCAGAATTATGTTTTTTCGACAAAAAACAAGCAAAATGCGAGAAAAATTATTATTATTAAAAATAGCGTCAACCCGGTAATATTCCTAAGAAAATTCCACACCTTATCGAAATAGCCGCTTGGAAATCACTGCATTATTGGTTGAGTAATTCATCATACAAACGTACAATTTGTTGTCCAAGCGGCACCACTTCTACACTTTTTTCTTACCGTTCTCCACTTCTACACTCGGAATGCTTGCTCGTTCACCCGTGGTGAAAGAAGGGAGGAAGAGAGAAGGTACAAGGAAATAAGAAAAATAGGAAGAAGTAAAAAACAGAAAGAATAAGGTCAGAAGGAAGGACTATAAATATATGTTTAACCATTTTTTTTATAATGAAATGATTATGAAGGCGGGAGGGGAGGGAGGGAATGGTAGAAGATATAAATACAATAATGTATACAATGTAGGTGGATGGATATATGAATGAATGAATGAATGAATGAATGAATGAATGAATGAATGAATGAATGAATGAATGAATGAATAAATGAATGAATGAATGAATGAATGAATGAATGAATGAATGAATGAATGAATGAATGAATTAAATAATTAATTAAATAATTAATTAATTAATTAAATGAATAATTAATTAAATTCGTATATATGAGCGTTATCACAATCCGCCCATGGATACTTTGACACCTGTCCACAGATAAAGCATTTCTTATCACTGTTATTTTCAAGGGCACACACAGTTAATTCCGTGGTTGACCAAATACGATATCCTACCTGCATTTCTATTTAATGTCAACCGACCGTTTGACCCATAGGACAGCCGATGCATCACAAAGAAAAGATGATGAATGAATTTGATTTTAATTAACCGTTTTTCTCATAAAGGTAGTTGAACCATAGAGGTGAAAGAACTAACTCTATGGTTGAACTGACTTGAAACACATACGTATCACACATGGCCTTATAGAGAACAAACTGTCCATACTAATCTCAAAATGCCAAGTTGTCTAAAGTGCAAACAACCACGTGCTATTATAGCACGTACTCCAAATCATAGGCTGGTGATTGGTCGAGGTATATATAGCGACCAATAAAGCATCTCAGATCTGTGTCAAATTATTGAGAAAGCCTACCTTGTATAGAGCCGACATTGCAATGAATATTACAGACATACACAGACGTGTGTTCTGGACTGATATAAAATTTGGAGATAAAACTAAATCTGATATGTAGCAAAACATGCGAAATATCTCTATATTTACGTCATGTAAAAGGTGGAGACAGGGAAAATATTTGTCAAGGTAGGTGCAGTGTTCGACATGGCATAACAAGGCAATGACTTTTGTGAATTGACCATTGAAGACCTTAAAGGGCCGTATTCAGAAGAACGGTTTAAATTTTTCTATGTTCTTGTTTAGTCTGGTCTATTTGAAATCTGTTTTAAGCCAAATCTGTGATTTAACCATTATAACATGCTTTATTAGTCGATCAAATCACTGATACTTCTTTTTTATTAGCAATCTGTCTCGGCTTAAAAGACGACATAATAAATAATTGTTTCAACTCGAGCTCTGTTGGGACTATTATATATTCGTTATTGTGTTAGGCCCATATGCCTAGTAAATCTATAACTAATCGTATAATTATTTTTTCACTATTTTTTCGCTTGTATGAATGAAAATCACTAAACAGTACAAGTGCTACAAGAAGAGATATTTTTATATATATCTCAGTGACTTAAAACACGATGTAGAAATTTTGGTCATTCACAAGCCCAAGATCCAGGTCAAGCCGGCAGCCAGTGCTGGACTATATATATATAGCCTATATATCGCGCGGATCATAAATTGCCCTGACGTTTTTAGCGCTAAAATTAATTCCATATATATAAACATTTATCTTATTTCTTCCATATATGTATAGACATATTGCCACTCTGCAGGTTCACCTACCTATATGACCTACAGGAGCTGTAGGTCATACCGACAGCATGACAGAGCAAGATTTGGTCAAGTGGAGAGGTCAAGGTCATGGATATGACCTTCAACATGCAAGGTCAGTTCAAATTTTTATATATTTTATACATTATATTTCACTGAAGGATTTAGTACCCTGATTGGTTTAGTACCTTGATTGGTATCATGGTAGTAGAAGTAGGAGTGGTAGCTTACTACTACTACTACTACTACTACTACTACTACTACTACTACTACTACTACTACTACTACTACTACTACTACTAGTACTACTACTACTACTACTATTACTACTACTACTACTACTACTACTACTACTATACTACTACTCTTACTACTACTACTACTACTACTACTACTACTACTACTACTACTACTACTACTACTAGTACTACTAGTACTACTATTACTACTACTATTACCACTACTACTACTACTAGCTTATACTACCACCACCACCACCACCACCACCACCACCACCACCACCGCCACCACCACCACCACAACCTACTACTACTACTACTACTACTACTACTACTACTACTACTACTACCACCACCACCACCACCACCACCACCACCACCACCACCACCACCACCACCACCACCACCACCACCACCACCACCACTACTACTACTACTACTACTACTACTACTACTACTACTACTACTACTACTACTACTACTACTACTACTACTACTACTAATAATAATAATAATAATAATAATAATAATAATAATAATAATAATAATAATAATAATAATAATAATAATAATAATAATAATAATAATAATAATAATAATAATAATAATAATAATAATAATAATAATAATAATAATAATAATAATAATAATAATAATAATAATAATAATAATAATAATAATAATAATAATATTAATAATAATAATAATAATAATAATAATAATGATAATAATAATAATAATAATAACAATAATAATAATAATAATAATAATAATAATAATAAATAATATTCTTCTGGCTTTGCCAGTTATGACAATATCTGTGCATTATTCAGTTTTGGAACGAAAAGAACTGCTAATATAGCAGATAAGTCATCTTATATTAAGATAAAATTTTAGAGATTAAAATGTCTTCATTTCAATAACAGAAGAGCGGTGTACATAAAGTACACAAATATATGGGTACACTACGGGCGGGGGAGTGACGGTATGTCGTCAAACGTAGCGACAGCCAGGGATATCGGGGCAGAACAAAGGTAACAGCCATAACTTGACAGACGTGTCTTTTGATGCAAACTTCTGTTATTTTTTAAAATCTATTTAGAACACATGACTAATATTATAAAATTATAATATGTAAGCCTTTTCTCTCGGACCACTGCCATCAATGTCACTGAGGACTGGAGCGTTAACAGTATACTGATATCTTGAAAACAAGACATGTTAATGGTTTTAAGACACAATTTATTCATGGTTGAATTTTAGTAATTTTCTATTTCTCCTTCCATTACTGGAAAACTTGATTTAATGTGTTCAATGGTTTCCCGCATTACATGTTGTAGCCGAATGGGGACATGTATATGTAATAATAAAGTGAAACATTCAAACTTGCATGAGAATTGTTTTTTGCTTTTTTATGAACGTGTCAATTGATCGCTTTTATGACTTCTATGTCGAATCTGTTCAGGTATATTTCCGAAAAAAAAAATTGAACCAATTAATTGTATTAGGTTTGATGTGGAACAAAAGCCAGACACCCTGAACATTCAAATAGTGCTTCTTTAACAGAAATGTATGTAATTTATTATTAGCATCAACATTATTTTACATTCATCACATACAGATCGCGACACTTTGCGACAAATTTATCCACTGATATATACGATAATATTTTCCTATTCAATGAGAATACACATATGTGGCGTGAATGATTTCAGCATTGAATAACTTAGTTCTGTGACAGAATCGCTCAGATCAAATGAATCAGAAGTAACAGTAACATGCTTTATATCAGCAAAAGATTTCTGTTGTTGAGGAATATTCCAAATGATAAACATGACAAATGATCCGTGTCATTGGACTATATATAGTAATATTATGTTTTCCTTCGTCCTTATCTTGGTTTTCTTTACCCGTATTCATCCTTGCACAAGTCGTCACATGCCAGTAAAATACGAACAAATGTTGGGGTACTGCTGGACCAGCATTACAAACATTGTACTAGCATTACTATATAATTGGGTCAACGTCTCGTGTTAGCTGGGAGTCACCAGTTGTTTGTAAACAATGAATATACATTCTTCCTTTAACGGGGGCATCAACCACTGAAGTACCAAAGAGAAGAAGACAATTTAAAAGTAGGGGAGACCGGGGCTAGCTGGAACAAATTTTTGAAAAATGATTTAATTTTTTATAAGTTGAAATTAGGAAACTGATATTGTTGTCCAGAAGTATTCAACTATAGATGCTATATTTAGCATACATTATTCTCAAATTCAACACAAATTATAGTCAGAAAAACATGCTCAAGTTAGATTTCTCGCTGTTCGAACAAAACCCACACCTGGGGCTACTACGAGCATGGGATGGGATGAGTGTGAACAGTGTCGGATTGTCCAGATATTTTGTTAGTGGGGGCTGTTATGTAATTGGGTGTGCACTTCTGGATAAAACTGCGGCACACACATAGTTAAGATATCGCTCTACAGAAATTTTGATGGAAGCAAGTTGGTACGTCCACATTTTGGCCGCCATCTTGTTTTTCAAAATGGCCGCAACTTGGGACCAATATTCAGCAATATTTCATAAAGAAAGAAAATTAGTGATCTCGTAACAAGCTGATTTTTTATGAAAGAACCCTAGATGTATGTAGATTAACGTAGTACACGTTCTAGGAAATCCTCCTTAAGCACTCTGATTTATTCAAGATGGCGTCCAAGATGGCCGCCAGCGTATAGTCATATTTGATAAATAGCGTAAAATGATCGATTTTAGCTCGATTTTCTTTTGTAATACACCATGTCAAATAGTTTTGTGGTCAGTAAAGCTATATAGACTACCCCCAGCAATTTTGAAAACATATTTAACCCTTTTATCCCAAGAGGCTTTTTAGCGAACGCCCCTTTAATCTCTATTGGGAAAAAAATATTAATTATAATCAATTAACTAAGTATTAATGGTGATGTATATTGGTTTCGGTAATATAGCTATAATAAAAGCACGCTTAATGGTGAATTAATTTGTATTTTTAGTTATTCAAGATGGCGTCCAAGATGGCTGCCAGTGTATGGGCAGATTTGAAAAATGTGTAAATTCCTCATTTTTTTAACAATTTTCTTTAGTAATACATCATTTCAACTAGTTTTATGGTCTGTGAGTCCATCTAAACTACTCCCGGACAACGTTAAGCAATATTTGGCACCTTAACATGATGTTTTTTTTTCAACTGGCGACATAAAACATACAAAATGTAGTTGGTGAGCCACATAGCCCATAAACCTTTCCAACTGTTTTTCGGTGTGAAACTGATTTATGTTCTTTTACATGTCACAGTATCCTTGGTGGATACATTATCCCTGTTATGAATAATAACTAGTTAATATTGAAGATGTTTTAGTCATATAGTCAACAATGTGTTGGACTAATGAGAGTGAGTATGACATAGGCCTACTAACCAAAACCTACCTCTGTTGATCGCATTCTGATCGGATATCTGGCTTAGGGGTTTTGTCAAGTTAAAATAATTCAAAAAATCCGAGAAAAACTCGGAAGTGGTTGGGTGGAAATTTTGTGTTTTTTCGTGTTTTTTGTGTTGGTGGGTGGAAATTTTGTGTTTTTTCGTGTTTTTTGTGTTGTTTTCGTGTTTCAAAATGTTTCAAAAAAACATAAAAAAATGGATAATTGGGTGGGTGGGGGACCTCTGACTAATCCGAGTTTTTTGATTTTTTTTAACTTGACAAGACCCCTTAGCGAAGTTTGGAAAGTGACATGTGATTGCATGTAGGTGATAAGCCACTGCCTGCCTACAGTTCTCGTTTGGGGGACAGCGAGTATAATTTTGTCTGAATGCATTCCCCTGGTAATAATCTCACCATACACATACTTGATCACAAACATTATCAGCGACACATGTAACTTACAAATATACATGTGCTTTAATGCATGCCCTGGTATGTAAATGATAATCAATTGCTTCTGGAAAGGTGGTGTATTTAGATATAATGACAGTGTCTATAGGGATATTGTGTGACAAAGGTCCTAGATACGGATCTATGGGTAGAAAATACGTGATAGATTAATACTCAATTTAGTGCAAAAGATGTGCTGTTTGTGGTTTCTCTTCTTTGGTCCACTTTCTATACTACTTTGACTTAGTTTAGTGTGTTTGACCTTGATGGATCGTTACCAAATTTGGTACAATCCAGTAACTCTACGTGTATCTTCGTGGTTACTGTCCTTTAGTTTACTTTAATATTGTACCTACGACTCGGTTAAGTGTCTTTGACTGTTCTTTTGTGGAACATATATGGTAAAATTCTTGATCAAGTTGGTGGATTGTTACCATCCTGTTAATCCTGGAGTAAAGTATGGCTAGTTGTATGGCAATCTTCATTTCATATGGTACTGCTGCAATGGCGCATACAATTCCTATGAAATTGTGCCCCTACATGATCAGCTGCAGACGTTTTAAGGCACTGTATACGCACACCACGATAACAAACAATCTTGTCTGGTATAGATTCAAACATCATATGCATACCTCCAGTCTACGAATACAAAATCGATCTAAATGAATCATCGCGGCCAGCCAGTTTTCACAGATGGAGTATGAAAGTTGTTAAAAGGCACATCTTTCTCTATTTGTCAGCTGTACCACAACACACCGTTTCCGATAATTCTGAAATGTTTTTGAGGCCGCAGAGGGTTATGATAAAGACCATCGATGTGGTATCAACAATTCCAACTCCTCTAACATTACAGAATAAAAAATAGTGGCTGTAGCATCATGCCATACGAGTCTTTAGACACCAGTCCGGATACACCAGCTGCACCACAGCTGGATGGGATAGGGTCAGGATATGCTCATTGGTTTTCTATACAAGGTCGGTAACTCACTGAAATCGTGAAAGCAGCAATCTCAACATACTAGGCCTATTGTTCACGCCCGCACGCTCAACATATGGGCTATTCAGCGCCACTATTCTATCGTGTAAACCCAAAAGACAGTAACTTCTCAATATAATAGTAAGCTGAATACTGCAGTGTATCATTCACGACATGTCTCATTTTGTTGGAAATAGTGCTTCTGTCAGAATCGAGTTCGTAAAATGATTATTAATGCACGTAAATTATCCGTTTGAAAATTCATCAATAATTTGCTACAAGAACTAGATATGGCATGGTAGCATTTGTTTGGTAGAAAACAAAAGTTTTAGTACATAAAATACATAACATTGCAGAATGTAACATAACATAAAATATAAAACTAACTATTTTGTATATGCTCTAAGAGCAACTTATGATACCCTACTTTAAATTGGGACAAAGATTCTGCATGTCTAATATCATGGGGAATTGAGTTCCATATACTAACACCTAGGTATGACAGGGATTTAGAATGTGCTCTTGGAAGGTACAATTTATTTTGAGCTGATGATCTGAGGCTTTAATTCACACAATCTGCTACATTTGTAAACAAATCTTGAATATAGAAGGCGTTTGGTCGGTTGTACTTTTATAAATCAGACAAGCTTGTTTATACTTGGCTAATTCTTTGAATGGGAGCCCATTTGACATTTTAAACATTTCTTTACTTGGTGATAATGGATCAGCATCTAAAATTAGTCGGGCCGCTTTCTTTTGCAATTTCGTTATGACATTTTCATTTTCTCTACACCCAGTTCCCCAAACTATACAGCAATATTCTATGATAGGTTTTATATAATAATTGTAAAATAAAATTCGTGTTTCAAATGGGAGTTATATGCGTAGTCTACGACCGTAGACATTCAAAGAAAATTAAAAACTGGAGAACCCTTATTCTAAATTGTCTACGGGGCAAAGTCGAAGCTTTCCAATCAACTGTCGACTACTTCCAACCCGACTGTATTCTTGGCACGGAATCCTGGCTTGACAAAAGTGTTTCCACAAACGAAATTTTCCCTCCTAGTTATAAGATCTTCCGGAGAGACAGAATTACATCAACTCAGGGGGTGGGGAGTGTTTATCGCTGTCAAAGAAATTATGACGTATCTCTCCTCCCTGATACTGTTACAGACACGGAACTTTTATGGGCGAAAGTCCACTTTGAAAAATCAAAATCCTTAATTCTCGGATCCTTTTATCGACCTCCTGGCTCGAAAATTAAAAAAATGGAAGAATTCAGCAGATCTTTAGATCTTCTTCCAAAAAATTCCAACCAAACCATCATCCTTGGTGGAGACTTTAATCTTCCGGACATAGACTGGGAAAATAGTCTAGTTTTGCCCTCAGCCACCAACAAGGGGCAGTGCGAGCACCTTTTGTAGCGACGTTCAACCGCTCGCCCAGTGCGTCAGTTCAAAAAAGCAAGTTGGGAAAACATCAGGCAAGAAATTAGGAGACATTGGGCCTCCTTTTCCAAAGACAGCCCCAAGGTGTGGTGTCTCTCCATTATTGCATGATGGCCAACTGCATTCAGACAGCAGGCGCAAGGCCGAAATCCTCAACCAACAGTTTTGCTCAGTATTTACTAATGAGGACACCACTAACATGCCTAAATTAGAAGGACCACCAACAACTCCCATGAATAATATTGAAATTACACAATCTGGTATAACTAAATTATTGAGTGAACTGAACGTCGATATAGCACCCGGACCTGACGAGCTCCCAAATTTACTCCTAAAAAATGCTGCCAAGGAGATATCTCCTTTTTTACCAGATATTTTTGAACACTCTATCCGGACCGGGAAATTACCCGATGAATGGGTCGAGGCTAATGTAGCCCCTGTTTTCAAAAAGGGAGATCTGCATACTGCTTCTAATTACAGGCCGATCTCCTTGACATGTGTTTGTGCCAAATTGCTCGAACACATTATTTGCAAGAACATCATGACCCACTTTACCAAAAACAAAATTTTAACTTCTGTGCAACACGGTTTCCGTGCAGAGCACTCTTGTGAAAGCCAATTACTACTGACCACTGAAGATCTGGTTCAAAATTACGAGGACAAAATTCAAACGGATTTAATTGTTTTAGATTTTAGTAAGGCTTTCGATGTAGTTCCCCACCAACGTTTACTACACAAACTTGATCATTACGGAATTAGTGGACCTACACTACTTTGGATTCAAAATTTTCTCACCACTTGGACACAAAAAGTAGTAGTAGATGGTAGCTTTTCGGACACTGCTCATGTAGGTTCTGGTGTACCACAAGGTACAGTACTTGGCCCGATTTCATTTCTATGCTATATTAATGACCTCCCATCCTCGGTCTCATCTGATGTTCGACTCTTTGCTGACGACTGCCTCCTTTATTGGCCCATAAAATCTAAGGACGATCAAAAAAAGCTACAGGAGGACTTAACAAAATTGGAGCGCTGGGCAGACATTTGGGGGATGAAATTCAACCCATCCAAATGTTCTGTCCTCCGAGTGAAGAGACCCCGGGCTAAAGAGATAGCATCAGACTACCAGCTCAAAGGGGTCACACTCGGACAAGTGACAAATTCACCTTACTTGAGAGTCAGCATCAGTGAGAACCTGGAATGGGGGGATCACATCTCTAAAATTGCAAGTAAGGCTAATTCCACACTGGGTTTCTTGAGGAGGAATTTAAAGGGATGTCCCTCAAAATTAAATGAGATTGCATATTTTTCAATGGTTCGGTCACTTTTGGAATACTCTTGTCCTGTATGGGATCCATACAGGCAAGGTGACATCGATAAATTAAACAAAATTCAAAGAGCTGCTGCACGTTTCGTAACTAACAACTACCAGCGTAAATCAAGTGTAACAGCTCTTATCCAAGATCTAGGCTGGACTGACTTACAAACCAGAAGAAAGAACTTCAGGCTGACAAGACTGTACAAAATTTTAAACGGATTAATTGCTGTACCTGTCAGTGACCTTTTAACCCCAGCAGATGAGAGAACTCGTGGTGGACATAAAAAATCATTCAAACATATTAGAGCTAACACCACGCTGGGACAAAATTCTTTTTTGTACAAAACCATACCCGATTGGAATCATCTTCCACCAGCTGCTATTGAATCCAGATCAATAGCAGCTTTCAAGAGCCAACTGAGCGATTAGTCTGGTCGGCCGCTCAGCACAAACCCTTCGCCTGATACTCCGTGAGGAGGACTGCGAAGTTCACCCTTTAAAGATTAAAGAAGTGAAAGTTTAAAAGAGACACATTGTTTTACTTGAGCAATTTGTTTTTTCCACGAAAGTGTACTGTTAACAAAAACGCCCAACAACTGTCATAGTATTTAGATATTTTATGACAAATTCACGACTGATTCGAGGAAGTATGTGTTCATTGGTACTTTACTATCGACATATTGTTTAACTTTAGTTGGAATAAACGGGTATTGTTTGAAATCACTGTCAGTGACATATTTCTCCATAATAGAAGAGAAATGGTTGTTGAAAAGTTCTGCAATTATTTTGAAGTCAGTTACTTCTTTGTTGTCATGGACAATCTTATTAATTGATTTATCTGATGTTTGCTTAATGCCTAATTCATTAAACAAAGAAACTAATTTACGTGGCTCATCTTTGCATGACTCTACACGTTCCTTGTAATATTTTGATTTATTTTCCTTAAGCATGATTGTAACACGGTTTCTAAAATGTTTGTAATTATTATGTTGGCCTCTGCGTTTGGCCAAGTCTCTCATATGCATTAGGTCAATTAAATCATCTGTTATCCAACCAGGCTGTTTTTCTCTTTTGACGCGTTTCTTTATACGTGGACAGTGACTATCAATTACATGTTTCAATGCGAATGTCCATTGAGATACTATATTATTAATATCGGTATTTAGGTTATTATTAGAAAAGTTTTGCATAGCCTCAGCAACATCATTACTTAATTGCTGATTATCGAAACCTTTTACTTTCATGTAAGATATTTCATTGTGTTTTTCATTAAGTATTTTATTATTTGTTTTGTTTTTAAGAATATTGTCAGTTTCTATGGCGGCATATACCGGAAAGTAATCACTAATTGACCATTGAATAACGTCTGAATTTTTTATATTTACATTTGTATTGACATATATGTGATCTATTAAGGTGCTTGTTGTCTCGGTAATTCTAGTTGGTTACGTTATAATTTGTTCCGGTTCAAAGTTAGATACAACATCTGTCCATGATTTTACATGGGGGTGATTTCTGTCAGGAAGTAAGTCTATGTTGAAGTCACCTAGTAATATTATGCCCTTATTTTCCGAGTAGGCAGTGCCTAACGCATCTTCCATATAGTTAAGCCAAACATTGAACGGAACAGTGTGCTCATTGAGAGGTCTATATGTGAAAGAAATCAGTGTTTTTTCCTATTTATTATAAGCTCTAACCAAATTACTTCTATGTCATTTCGTTCAAGGTCACACCTTCTGGTGTAGTCAATAATATTTATTATGTAAACCAAAAGCCCCCCTCCCCCACACTGAGTCCTATCTCTTCTTACAATGCTATAGCCCTCAATTAATATATCCTGATCAGAAATCGTATTATTTAGAAACGTTTCACAGCAGCAATAAACATTGAAAGGGTAAAATGAATGAAGATATGTTCGGATTTCATCTAATTTGTGGTAAAGCCTATTTACATTATGATGCGCAAAAGAAAAACATTTTCCTTTAAAAGCATATTTACAATTAGTACTTGATCCCATAGATGAGTTATATACATTACACACAGATTTATCAATACAATGGGGGTGATCACATCCAACAAGTTGTCTATTAACTAACGTGAGTTCATGACACGAGGATTGTTCATAACAGGATAACTGTGTGTGTCTTGGTGAATGTCTATGGTATGGAGATTGTTTATCACAAGCAATCAAACTAATACGTGTGGGCCTACTCACATGTGTCCGTTGTTTATGCTGTAATAAAAATCCAAACCTTCACGTTGAAAACGCCTGGTAAGCTTAGATTTGCCAGAGTCAGTCAGATGGACCCCGTCATTACCAATGTCACTTAAAGTTAATCCAGCGTCAATAAATAACAGTCTATTGTTCATCTCGCATTTGTATTTCAGCAGTGTGTTGATCATTCTGACACGTCGTTGTCCAGTCTTGCTGCGTGTTGGTGGTACGGAGCAAACAATAAGAGGTGTCTGCTCTGAGTAATCCAATATAGAGTCCATGGGGTCACGACACTCGGCAAGACAGTCATTGCCCGATCTGTTGCTGAGGGCATCATTCGTTCCAAGGTGTGTAAAACCAATGTCACTAACTTTAAGCATATCACGTGCCCGTGACTTCACGTCTTCTGCCTTACAGCCGGCGTTGACCCATACTGTAGTGTCCGTCATAGTGTGATCTAAGTGTTTATAGAGACTCCATTAGAATCTCCGATGACGGCGATCTTTGGCTTTGTAGTTTTCCTTCTGTGTTCTTTTGTGGTTGATGTTGGTATAGCAGGGGGTGGTGTAGGTGTAGGAGGGATTTCCGAACTAGCATGTTGTTTCAATTTCTCGATCTCTTCACGGTGTGTGTTCGCAGTTTCTTCACAGATAGTAATGTAGTCCTGTAAATGCTTACAATGTTCACAGTTAGGTGACACATGAGGAGATGAGGCGTCACTGTTGTATTCTGGTACTGTGCTATTTGTAGATACGCTGTCAGCATGTAACATATCAAGCGACGAATCACCTAGGCACTGTACATGCTGCAGCTTTGTTGTTCTTCCAGTTGTATTTAGAGATGATTGGTGTGGCGCATCCTCTGTAACATGTGTAGTGTTGATCACTGAAGATTCCAAGATACACAACAAGATACACAGCAGGATTGGCAGGAGCAGCTGCTTTTTAAAACCGTTAGTTCCATTCAAGATGTATGTTCAGCGCAATGTTCAACATATGAATCATGTTAAATACCCAATTACTCGTTTAGAAGGCTTCTCAGAACTTTTTTTGTAGATTGAGTGTCCCATTGGATCGTCTGACAACATAACAGGATAGAAATACAAAATGATTTTTTGATTTAAAAAAAAATATCATGCAGGCCTGTAACAATTTAGACTCGTCTCTAAAGTAGATTTCACACAAGAGCCCTATATACACAGTCCTTATAAATACGCCACCTTTCCAGCGGCAATTGATCGACGTCGACATACCAGTGCATGCATTAAAGTACCTGTATATTCGTTTAAGTTACATGTATCACTGATAATGTTTGTGATCCAATATGTGCATGGTGACATTATTACCAGGCGGATCCATTGACAATAAGTGGTTCACTCAGAAAACATCACACTTACATGCAAGATATCATCAAATGATCTGTCCAACACAAATCAGTTTCACACCTAGAAAAACACTGTAAAATTTTATGGGCCTAGTGGTTCACCAATTACATTTTGGATGTTTTTTGTCGCCAAATGAAAACTCTCATGTTCAGATGTTAAATACTGCTCAACATTTTCGGGGATTAGTTTAAAGGGCTTAAGGGAAAGATTTAAAGGGTTTAAGTGATTCACCAATTACATTTTGGTATAGCGCTATGTCGCTATTTGACAACTCTTATGTTAAGGTGCTAAATATTACTTAACGTTGTTAAGAGAGAGTAGAAACTGAGAGTAGTTTATACAGACTCACAAACCATAACAATAGTTGAAATGATGTATTACAAAAGAAAATTGATATAAAATCAAAGAATTTACACAATTTCTTAAATCTGCCCATACACTGGCAGCCATCTTCGAAGCCGTCTTGTATAAATAAAAATCAAAATTAAGTGGCCAGTATTAGCGTGCCTTTAATATGCCTTTAATATGGTATTACTGACACCACTATACATCACCATTAATACCTTATTATTTGATTATAAATAATAATGTTTTCCCAATAGAGATTACAGGGGCGTTTGCTAAAAAGCCTCTTGTGATAAAAGGGTCAAATATGTTTTCAAAATTGCTGGGGGTAGTCTATATAGCTTAACTGACCATGAAACTACTTGAAATGGTGTATTACAAAAGAAAATTGAGCTAAAATCGCTCATTTTACGCTATTTATAATATATGACTATACGATTGCGGCCATCTTGGACGCCATCTTGAATATGTCGGAGTGCTTGGGAAGGATTTTCTAGAACGTTTACTATGTTAATCTAGATACCTAGGGGTTCTTTCACGATAAAATCAGCTTATTATGAGCTCTCTAAGTGTGTTCCTTTTCGAAATATTGCTGATTATAGGTCCCAAGTGGCGGCCATTTTGAAAAACCAAGATGGCGGCAAAAAACTGGACGTACCATCTTGCTTCCATCAAAATACCTGTACGCCAAAATACGCAATTTTATCAAGAAGTGCACACTTCATCTCATATATTGACTTAAGAGCCCCCACTATGTGGGGTTAGTCTGAACAGTCAAGCTAGCACCATTTTATGTGTTCTTTGTTCGAACAAACCCCACCTGAATGTATTTTGAAAATTTCTATATTTTGAACAAACAACATATAAGGCAAGATAGCATATATGAAGGATTATTAATTTCGGTTAGGGTACTACATCTATGGGAATTGAAACTGTCAGGTTCAATGGCAAATATTGAGCATAATAATATTTTAGGCGATAGCAAAAATATACTTTTGATCCCTCAAAATAAAAAAAGGTTTTAATTTTGCCATAATTTTTTTTGAAAAAAAAATGGAACATAAAGTCAAGGGTATTGATACAGTCCTTTACTAGGTGGCAGCACAGAACGAAAACACATTTACTGTCAGAAATATGGGCACTGCTCTGACTAACCCCTGTGCGAACTAGCCCCGGTCTCCTCTATTAATAACTTACTACCAAATTATTGGATACAAAATGAAGATAAACGTCCGTCAATACTTATTTTTCTGATTTTTATGATGTAAAATATGTATTGTTTTTGGGAGAGTCGACAATCTTATTGTAGACGGTCTTTGCTACTACTACTACTACTACTGCTACTACTACTACTACTACTACTACTACTACTACTACTACTGTAACTACTACTACTACTACTACTACTACTACTACTACTACTACTTCTACTACTACTACTACTACTACTACTACTACTACTACTGTAACTACTACTACTACTACTACTATTACTACTACTACTACTACTACTACTACTACTACTACTACTACTACTACTACTACTACTACTACTACTACTGTAACTACTACTACTACTACTACTACTACTACTACTACTACTACTACTACTACTACTGTAACTACTACTACTACTACTACTACTACTACTACTACTACTACTACTACTACTACTACTACTACTACTACTACTGTAACTACTACTACTACTACTACTACTACTACTACTACTACTACTACTACTACTACTACTACTACTACTACTGCTACTCTCATGCGATTTAATGCCCCTCCTACACGTCTACAAAGATGTTGTCTTTGTGTGTAGCCGCTGTCACAATAAATTTCAATAAAATTTGATTGCTCATCCACAATTCAGCCTTAAATTTTCTGACTCGCTACTATACAATATGCTGTTATAGGTATAAAAAAAAATTCAGAGATGTATAAATGAAATAAATATTTCTGTGCTGGTTAATACATAATAATAGACTTACTTTTAACTTTCTGTTGCATGACAAGTAATACCAAAGAAGAAGAAACTCGTGGTAAAAGAGACTTTGTCATATTACGTGCAGATTCCTGTAAAACAGATTCACGAATATTAAATGACCTATTGGAAGAACTATGTAACAATTCACTGAATGGAGGTATTCTCCAGAAGATACATCTACCTGGGCTGGACAAAGATGACCAGTTTCAATATACTGTGACTGATTCCGATTATATCATATGTGTTTTTGAGGGGGACAATATTTCAGTAACGAACACCGATAAGGTCCTCAGAAGTCATCATATCAAGAGAAAGCAAGGGCTTTACGATCATGTCATCCCTTTGTTTTGTGATATGACCCCCGAGGAGGCCGAGATGTTACTTGACAAATTCCCTGATTTGAAAATTATCTCACTATATGAAGGAGTGTTTACACAAGATAATGACTGGAGACGCAGAATCACCAAAAGAATGAAAACACCATCGCTGGGTATGAGTAAACCTCTATTGTAAATATGATGCTAAAATATGTAGAGCCTATGCCATTGATACAAATTATGTAACGCATATACCATTGAATTTTGTAAAATTGACCATTCTTTAAAATACGTAAATATACATACATTAAAGCTGGCATCTGCACTTAAAAAACATGTAACATTGTACAATGTACCGTACCATACGATTTGTGCCTGAACACAATATATATATACACCTAACTCATAGGTAGAATTCAGTATTTGAGCGAATAGTTTTGCATCTCCCCAAGGCTAGATAATAATACCTTTTTTATTATAATGATTGTCACCGAATCATAAATCTGTTGGCATGTCGATAGATATATAAATCGCATAAATTTTGTATTGAGTTGGTGTGCTCTCAAGAGCTGGTTTAGTGCGCACACCACATAGAACAACTCGCAATAAGGTGGTGTACAACCTTTATTTGACGATATTGTAAGTTTGACAGAGCCACACATGGAAATGTTTTGACATTGGAAAAATTAAGCAGAAAATTAGATATTATCTATAGCCTTGCTATTATAATTTAGGGTCTAATGAGTTGTATTATCAGGCGGTACCAATAATGTAACATATTATCACATTATACGATAACTTTAACTCTCTAAACACTTGGCATCACGATAAAACGTACTAAAAAGTGCGCAGCCTGTGCTGCCTAAATATATAGTTAGTTTTGTACTTGTCAAAACTCTCTTTCAGTATTAATTGTTTTACTATAACTGGTAAAATTAAACAACTATTAATAAAAATAAATATAACACACTTTAATTCAGCATCTAACATTCAATTGGTGTTTCATATTATTGAGCCAAACTTAAAAATAAATGCTTTCATTTAAAAAACATAGCAGACAACTACTTCAATTTTATCTAAGAAGTTATGTTTTATAAATTTGTTTACACAAATTCATAAGGATCCTCAACATTTTATTTTTTGTTTCATTTTAGAGAAGCATTTGAGGAGTTATCTCGACAGAAAACTTCCCAGATCATGTATGTCTTTGCTCAGGACTGATATTTCTTCCGAAGAATGGCTGGAGCACTTTATTCCTCTGAGATATGATCTGAAGTTATCCAGCGCAACTTTCGTTGAGATTCCAATTTCAAGAATACCATATTTTATTGAGAACATTTCAGAACCAGCGTGTGTTTTTGTGTATGGACATGCAGGAGCTGGGAAGTCTACAACCTTAAGTTACCTGTGCAGTAAATGGAATAAGGGGTCAGAGTGGTCTGATAGATTTGCACATGCTTATCTCATTCCCGTACGGAGCATTGTCAGCCCATATGCTTCACTGGAACATATTATTTGTCAGGACTTAAAAATTGTGCCACCAGAACACGAACAATCCATACGAAGATACATCAAGTTTAATGGGCGTTCAATCATATGGTTCCTTGATGGTTATGATGAGAAAACTGATCATGGCAGCGAAGAGCCCACAATAAACAAATTAATATCTGGGACAGCTGCCCCAAAATCAACAGTGGTGGTCACGAGTAGACCCCACCAAGCAGCAACATTGGCAGCCATCAGGAAAACCTACGAAATTCATGTGAGAGGTTTTGATGATATTGGAGTAAAGCGGTATTTAAGTCAGCTCCCTCAAGCGTGGGCCCCTAGCTATGAGCTTCTCATGACAAATACCTCTATTCCCCAGGAAATGCTTAGAACGCCACTGATTCTAGCAATGCGTTGCTATGTTCACCAGAAGTATTATGAGCATACATCTGAAAGAAGTGGTTTGCATTTATTAAGTACATGTTCTGTCCTAGATGCTGTATGTGGTATACTTCTAGGAATAATGGAAGAGAAAAGAACAGGGCGAAATCTTCCACATTATGCAGGCTATAGAGATACGAGACTGGGCAAGAAAATGAGGGGAATAATTATAAGTTTATGCAAACTAGCATTTCAAGCAACACAAATGAACAAATTTAATTTTAGTGACGATGAGCTTAATCAAAACAATATCTACGAAGAAGATATCGAAAATATAGGTATTCTATATTTACAAAATTCAAAATATTCCTTTATTCATCCACTATTTCAAGAACATGCCGCAGCTTACCATATGACAGAAAATGAAGGTGCCCTTAACCATGTGTTAGCCCTACTACTAAACCAAGGACTTACAACTATGAAACTTGACACTTTCTCCAATCCGCTTCTCTTTGCCGCAGGACTTGATCAATCTATTCTAGGGAAGATAGAAACGGTTGATTCACAGCTGCCAGTAATTAAAGTCTCCGGAGAAACACATGCAGAAGCCGAGTACAATAACCTGGATCTGGAGCTCTCTTATCACTCTCGTCTACTGCATGAATGCAGTGATCCCAATACAAAGGCAACTTATCTGGAAAATCTGAAGCATTATCCATTGCCAAGTGACCCTGTAAATCTTTCTTATCAACCTCAGATAGAAACGTCTGCTTACGTTTTCCTAGTAGATGCTCTAGGTATGGATGGTTGCATATCTCTACTGCAGAGAGTCCACACTGATGACATGAGGGTATGTGAAGGCAGGGTAACTCTGTCACCACGTGAGGGCTATAACACACGTATAATGTCAGATACACTCCTTATCAGCTGTCTACCTATCATTGATATCATACTTACAGACAGGCTGGTCATACAGTATGGAAGTCTCAAGGCACTATCACACACATCCAAAATCTGGAAGGTGAATACTATTTCCTCGTGAACCCTTTCTGACAAAAATTGTGGAAAAAAACAAAAAATAAATCAAACAGTGTTTAATTGCAGAATAATTTTGTTTTGCACAGAAATATGTGTTGAGAAATGGTCTCCAACTATAACTCATGTTTTATTTGGTAAAAAAATGATAGCACATTTGACTACAGATAAAAGGATACTAAAATGATCGTTATATATTTTAATTAAATATAAATATCTAATGAAATTATTATTTTTTTAATTCCATTTTGTTTAATTAGCTGGAAAAAAAAACGGGAAACGTTTCCGAAATCATTCTGAAGAACATAGTCTGCAGTGTTGGTGACGTACACGTGTTGTTAAGAATACTTCAGGTATCACGGGATTGTTGTATGACTATTAGTGGATCGTGTAGTGTGATGCATGATGAATCGGATGTCATTGATTCAGCTAACATCATCAATCTTCAGAAGTTACTGATAGAAGTGAACATCTCCACACAATCGTTGGATGCTTTGCTTACACCACTGGCTGTGAAATTGGTCAAAGTGCAAAACTGTACTATCCTCGAAGAAGGAAATGAGAACAACTACTTTGTGACATCACTTCGTGTAATTATACAATAATGCTTTATTTAACTACTTATTTTACACCATTAATAATGGTTTATCTATATGCAGCCATTTAACATGTTTAGTTTGATTAATGTCTAATTAACACTTACTCACGCTTGAGATAAGTTTCTAATTTTATGTGATTTGTTCAGCTCTCAACGTTTACAATATATATGTACTTTTCAAGTCTGATCAATAAATTTATGTTATTTCATTTCTGATATTTGTTTCATAAAAACATGTAACAGTAGGCATATTATGTTTTTTTTTACATTTTTTATTACAGATGGATTTTACGCTACGTGCTTATAAACTAGAATGCACTTCTCACCAAAATCACGTGTTTATGAGCTGTTCCCCATTAATAAACAAAATGCCAGAACAAATAAATGTCTACAAGAGAATAAGAATAACGCAAGAACTGTCACTCCAGGTAATATCCACATATCCCTGTAGATTAATTCATACTAATATATGTGATGATATGATAGTGTAGATATGATGTATTGATGTTGTTAATGTCGTCAATTCAATTCGATTATTATACTGACCAGTACATTGTTGTACAAACAACATATATTTTTCTTTTTTTTTGTACCCAGCTTATGAGACTTCTTAGTCATTTTGCTTACAAAAATAATAAAATTCAGAAACAACGAGTATATGTAACAATGTACAATGGTTAAGCTCCAGTGAACACGACCCAACGTCTACGGTGTTGGTCTGTCTCTAAACCAGAACCGGTGCAACGTCTCGTGTTTGCCAATGTCTAACAATAGATTAGAATTTACACATAGGCATATTAAACTTGAAATAATGAGAGTCAAGGCTGGTTCATTGGTGATGTTGGCGCAGCACTGATGCAGCGGATCAAGTTTCAAATAGGCTTGATTTATAAATACTATGGCATATTATTTCCATCTTCCCTTCAGCAAAGATTGGCTTCTCGAGGCCGCTGAATCAGTCATATAAACCACCTATTGGAGGAGAGAGGAAGGTCCAATAAATTAGATATTGAATATTCATTAGTTTTTAAACAAAATGTCAATTTAATGAGGGCTGGTGTCGTAGAAAGCGGCCGTACATTAAACCAGCACTAATGAATGTGACATGCTCGCCTGTATTACCGGGGGTCAAACTCAGGTCAGAACAAAACAAATCTTTTTAGTAACCCCCCACTTCAATACACGTGTATATGTCTATTTCCTCAAGGGCTTAGCCTATGGCCTTGAGAAACCAAGCATTGTTCAAGGTTAGATAATAATGTCCGTCTCAGACAAAAGAGGTCGGGGATTATTTTTGTGGCTTTCTGCAATATAATAAAGTCTCAGTGGTACGGGGATAGTTGTTTGTAGTAGGCCTAGTATTTTCTCCGCTCTCGCATCAACAATTACTTTGGATGAACTATTGTTACTCTGGAGACTACCAGAATATATTTACTTTAACTATATGAAGACATAATGACTTGACATTCGTCATAGAGGGTAGTGTTACAGAGAGGCATATTCAGAACATGATCAATGTGGAAAATGTGTATTAATACTTTCTCTGGTGATACTGACATCCATTATTTTATTTTTTTTTAAATTTCTACAGACAGTCGCTGCATATCTTCATCACACCCAAGGAGAAATACTGAATTATATCAATACAGTATGTAATAGAGCATAATCTAATTTTATTAAAACCTTTATAGTAATTTTTACTTGTAGTCGAGATACTTCTTTACTTTGATATTATTCTATGTCCAGCAAAAGCTGATCAACATATTAACACAGATACTGTACAATAAAAGGGTCACTAAAATGTAAACCTGTTCGACAATAATCACATAACGGACACAACAGAGACGTGGGGTATTATTTAGTGATATCATATTTTATTTTACCAGGCTGATGCTGGGTGTGTTGGAGATATTTTACTGGAGAGGGTTGAAATAAGTCCCTTTGGCGTTCCTTCTCTGCACAGACATATTCAGACTGGAGATCGATCACCTTGTAAAATAAAAGTCACAGAAGTGGACGGCACTATGTTATGTATAACGTACAAGACATGTACGTCAATATCCTCTCTGGTTGTACTAGCATCTCATTTTACAGGTGGAACGTCATGTTTCCTGCAGCAGGAACCTGATAACACACAGCATCAGGTAAGTTTGATTTTATAGGATTTAGTTGTCTGACAAAATATTGATAATTAATTTCTTATTTTAACATGTTTAAGACACATGAAAGCGAATCACCCCATATAAGGTCATAATTATTCATACCATATAAGGGGTGATAGATCACCTTTAAGCGATTTGGTTAACTGTTAAAAGTTTTTTTGCATTTTCAATCAATCTAATATATGATGTTATTAGTAAAATATTTGGATCTTTTTTGTCAGCTGTCTACATCGGACACCGGATACTTTGACTGGTCATTAGACCATATGCTCGCTTTGACATCAGACCTGTCTGTCACAGAATTAGATCAGTTGACACTATTTCCGAGTTGCAAACTTAACTACAATTCTACATCTGTCCACTTCCCGCCCCTTAAGGTGAATATCATAAACATCGCGCAAACATTGACGATCCGTAGCTTGCTGTCTCTCCTCAACTGTTTTGATGTTGGTGATCTCTACTTCCGCGATGGGTGTAACTTACTGGACATGTCCGGTTATATACCTGAACGGAGAGAGGTGAGTGTCTTTCCGTTGCCACAAATGCGTCGCTATAGTCTATTTACGCAAATGTTCATTCCACTTTAAATGCATAATGGTGTCACAGTTCTTGAATTAGTTTCTAATGAGTTTCTAAAAGGTGTCCTATCAAAGGAACGTATGCACACAGCTTTAATTAACTCCGGACTATTTCAAGCAACTATGGTGATAAACAGTTTGCTATGTACCAGAGCCTAAAGCTATTTAACGAAAACATCCTAGGTAACCTGAAATTTAACTAGGAGTAGAAAGTATTTGAGCTAAGTGCATCCACGAAATGATTTACTTTGCACACAGTTGGAAATTGTTTTAGATGGGTTGCATAAATCAAAAAAAAATTTGTTCTAATATATGTTAAAATGTGGGAACAAAAATATCCCAAAAAGCTCTTGGGCCTACACAAGTAGCAAATATATGCTTATATATTGTTCGGGGAGATTTAAGTGACTTTTTCGAATTTAAAATGAACATACTATCTGTAAACTGGACATAGAGATAAGGCATGGATATATTAAGGATACATCATGCCATGTCTAAATGTTTACTTAACATAAGCCATATCTGATCATAACCATTTTTAATCATGTGTGGTGCAATAACTTAACGATTGCTCTGTTCTGTTTTGTTTTAGATGGGATTATCCGTGAAGCAGATATTTTTCATGGACATTGCGTGTTCCACCACATTCGTGCACAGTTTACTATCCTTCTTGTCAAACATCAATTTAAATATTGTAGTAATTCACCCCAAATGTCAGCTGAGCATTAGCACTCCACTAGCATCACAACCAGTATTAGTAGATGTGCCATTTTTACTGATTGAAGCATCACTGAGGGTTAACACATTAGTATCTCTCTTGTCCCAGCTGAATGTTAATGCCCTTATCTTCAATAAGAGATGCCAGTTGCAGGCACAGTCCAATTGCCAACTTCCTCAGGTTAGTCACGACAAAAATCTTGATATGATAACACTGCTAAACTGAACACTGCCGAGAACACATAGTAATTGCTTAACTATATCAAGCAAAGTCTATATGCGTCTTGACATCCATAGATAAATTTACACATGTCATATTTTTTAATCGCCACCATTCGTTGATGATAAGTAAAGAGCCACCCACACATACAACCACGTAGAAATTTGACTGAATTTTGTCACATGTAACTGTAAAGTTTAGGTTATGGTTTTGCAGTGTTTCTACCTTGTAGCACTTCCGACTACCATTGGTTGATAGGCTTTGACCATGGGCTCATAGGTTTTGCCAGTCCATGGGTCGCATCGTAGTCCCCGTATGGTGAGCTCTGGTAGTCGGCAGCCTCAGTTGCTAATGACCCAGTCATAGATAACCGCACCCAACTCTCACTTTAAGTCAGTTACATACAATATAATTTCTTACGTATACCTCAGTCCTGTGAACAGTATATCTTTACAGGGGGTAAATGTTCAATTTTCTTGTTTTTGACAGCTTACTGATCAGCTGTTGAGATCAAAGGCTCCTGTGTAAGATCGATGATTTGATTACACCGCCTTAACGCCTTAACGCTTTATCCGGTTGTCAGTGTCTGAGTTCCTGATATCGAAATATCAGCAGGAAATAACTAACTTCAACAACTTAATATTATAAAAATCTCTCGGTAGGTGACAGCACAGTTCAGCACAGTCCTTGTCTAGTCTTTACTCGTCATTTTCTTAACTCCCACTGTCACATCCCAATCTCAAAACATATTTGCATATAGTACAACAGTGTTTGTTAGTGGTAGGGGGCGGCAATTTGAGGTAATCTAACATAGATGGCTCGTTAGGCTGCGTTGAACAAACAAGGGACGCGACGAGCCGTCTAATGATAGGTGTGACCACAGTCCAGCCATTGTCAGAAGGCAGTGGTCAATAGCAAATGCTTACCCAAGCTCCCCGATGCTCGGCTAAGGTAAAACTTTGCCTTACATTAATCTTTATTGATAATAGCTGATTGCCCTGTGGGACAATTAGCGTCAGCAGGTGTCATTAGACTTCTTGTGTGATCTAAGTGTGCCTTTGGAGATTATAGGCTCGTTCATCAGATGATCACACAACATAGTAAATAGTCTGTAGCGGCTAGGGGCTTTGCCGACTAAGGGTGTAATATTAATAATAATATCACATCTGTTCAAACCCTGCTATGGACGCGCCGCGTACAGTGTATCCAGTACGTACGTCATACATGACGTTCTGCCTGGTTCATGGCAGTCTTGTACATTCATGTTAAGCCAATGATAAAGTATCGTATATGTACATATGTATATATGCATACGCGTTGTTCAAGGTGCATAGGATACACGTCCTCTAAGCAATACAAGAATAATAAAAATAGTGATAATCGGACGCGTTTGTGTGACTACACATTCATGTTAGGCCAGTGATAATGCATCGTATATGTGATTATGTGTGTATACATATTGGCCGCGTATGCGTATCCAATGTGTATACTATACATGTCATTTTACTACATTTTACTACATTTTACTTATTACATTTAATAAAGGATAATAATCGTAATAATAAGTTATCACGTTTTGTGTGATTTATACATTCATGTTGAGCCAGTGATAATGCATCATATATGTAATTATGTATGTATGTATGCATGTTGGCGCGTATCCGATGTGCATACTGTACGTATTCA
Source organism: Flabesymbios commensalis (assembly GCA_964017125.1). Taxonomy (NCBI): domain Eukaryota; kingdom Metazoa; phylum Annelida; class Polychaeta; order Terebellida; family Flabelligeridae; genus Flabesymbios; species Flabesymbios commensalis. Next base: position 57,503,601 of record OZ024918.1, read on the forward strand.
GACAGTGATGTAAGTATTAGTGATTTATGAACTGCTAGGTGTGCACTGGTCTTCTCTTGTGTCGCAGCGTGCACATTCCTATTGTAGATACGTTAACATATAGTTGACATTCATCTAGTTACATTGATGATAATGTCTTATAAACTCGTGGATGTACATACAGGATTCTACACTCAGCCTCGCGAATCCCCGAGGGTTTCCATGAGTTACTTCTCATGTTTTTTGAGACTTGGTTGTACTCCAGAATAACTAACACAAACATCAAATATGTCAAGCTAGGATCACTAGTGGATCTTAGATTGATTTATGCCATTAATATACTGATAACATTACCCTAGATTGTTTTAATGACGATAATGACATAGATGATCCCATTACAGACAAGAGCATCAGTACAAGAGATACAGTTATGGGATGTATCGTGGAGTGTATCAGATATCCATAGATTGGTTTCCTGCCTTTCACCGCTACCTATGTTATCAACAACGCGAGAGACCAAGATCAGCTTTATCCCAGCATTAACTATCTCGTCTTCTACAATAGTGAAGATTTTACTAAGATGCCCAATAAATATCAACACCTTAGTTGCAATGCTCTCACAGATAAAGGTGGTGAAAATCATATTTGGAGATCCGTGTCAGGTACTGGGAATATCAACATATACCCCTCCATTACATCAGGTGAGTCTTTCTGGTACTGAATAATTTGGGTGAAATATCTAATCTAATATATCAAATACAATTACATAATCTGCTTGTTGTGATGGAGTATAACTTTTTATTGTGTATACATGTAACATCAGAATTTAGGGGTTTAATCTAAAGTAACTGTTGTAGAACACAGTTGAAAAATCCTATTTATAATAAGAGACATGTGTTAAATTATACATTTTTTTGTGATTTAGATGTGATACACGATAACAATTTTAATATGGAGTGTTGTATGTTTTGTCAGGAGTTGTCATTGAGAGAGGTATACCTGGATAACGTGTCCTGGTCAACCACTGATGTCCACAACCTGCTTAGATGTATGTTTCCAACGCAAGAATTGTATTTAATGCAAGTGAGAAAAACATGCCCGCTGAGTAACAGTGTTCTGCCAAACACTCATAATTCAACGATAAACATCCATCAGATACATATACAGGCCTCGTTGACGATTAGTACTCTGCTGTCTCTTCTTTCACCCATAGAAGTTACGGAGCTCTTCTTTGCTGATTCCTGCAGGGTAGTTGACATAGAAGGCTACACGCATCATTTCAATCGGGTGAGCCCTGCCATAGACAGCAAATAACCCCATGAAGCTACATTTAATGCGTGGTCCTATTTTTTTGGTGGGAGGGGGTACTGAACGCCTTGTATCTGCTATTGGGTACACGGATGGCGAACTAAAAGTGAATATGAGTACTAGGCCACTAAACATGAGCAATGTTGCCCTTGTGCATAAGGTGGCTACCTTTTCATTTTCAGGGGGCGAGACTGTGTAATCAATGTATTTGTTTTTTTGTCTTCCCACGATCAAAGGAAATTAATGTTCGTCATTGTAAGATCGGGATTCCAGTCCATTGATCTTAGCAACGCATCCGACTTGGTTCAATCAGATCCCGATTCCCAGTACCGTAGTACTGGCAGAAAGTAATAACTCGAACAAGTATTCAAATTTAATATAGCATGGCTGATGACAGTGCTTCTCTCGTACTTTAACTCTCGTTACTCTCTGGTCTTAATCTCGTACCAATCTGCCCCTGTCATCAGCATGGCCTCCTTTTATTCAAACTCTCATAGCATCACATTTACATAGCATACATGGGTTCATTTCATTGGCCAGGGTATCGGCGCTGCTCGTCCCGATGATCAGCGCCACCTGGCCCAGCAAGCGGGGGGGAGGGGTTAGGCGACGATGAACGTCGGTGTCATCGCCAGCGTAACCCCACCTACCCGCCTAGGTTAGCGTGAGGGGGGGTGGTGATGATGACCATCAGGGTCATCGTCGCCACCCTTTCATCGCTTCCTTTGAACAATGCGCGCCGTCTTTATCAGGCTTGTTCAATGGTAAGACCGTCTGTAGTGAGCACACACAACAGGTCGTAAACATAGCAGTGGCTCAGAAGTGCAATCCTGATGTCTGGCGGCGACACGACTGATTGCCCCTGCATGCTTGATCACAGCACGTTTATTAAGCCTAGCCATAAACAAGACAAACACGGGGATTATAGTGGTTCCTGTGTTATGTAAACCATCTGGTTAGTCCGTCTACTGGCGAGGTTTAATAGAGCTGAATAATAGAATAAATATAGTAATAATAATAGGTATAATAATAATTGTAAATTAATAGGATCCATAGGTGGGTATTTCCATATATACACATATGTAATATAACTACTTAAGCCTAGCCATAAACAAGACAAACACGGGGATAATAGTGGTTCCTGTGTTATGTAAACCATCTGGTTAGTCCGTCTACTGGCGAGGTTTAATAGAGCTGAATAATAGAATAAATATAGTAATAATAATAGGTATAATAATAATTGTAAATTAATAGGATCCATAGGTGGGTATTTCCATATATACACATATGTAATATAACTACATATATATATATATATACATATATGGGCGTGCATGTAGATGTACGCCCTGTTCACCTATGTATCCCAGCCAGCAACATAAAGCATTTGGTTCATAGCATAATGTATATGTTGCTTGTTGTATATTATAAAGAATCTGGGATTTTAATCCTGGATTCTACATTCCTCCCTTTCTTTTAGACAGGATATTATCCTGACCGAAACTAAATATGACAATAATAATATACATTGAACGTCAGTTCTTTATGAACTGAGAAGATCATCCTATCAACATTCATTTCTAAACATTTTGTAAAAATTCTAAAATGAGTTTTATTGAATGTACATTAAAACGTCAGCTCCCTATGAACAGGGAAAATCACTCTATCGTCATTCATGTCTAAACATTTTGTAAAAATACTAAAATGAGTTTTATTGAATGTGCAGTAACCATCAGTTCTTTATGAACTAGAAAATCACTCCATCAGTATTCATTTGTAAACATTTTGTAACAATACTAAAATGAGTTTTATTGAATATACATTGAAACGTCAGCTCCCTATGAACAGGAAAAATCACTCTATCGTCATTCATTTCTAAACATTTTGTGAAAGTACTAAAATGAGTTTTATTGAATGTACATTTACCATCAGTTCTTTATGAGCTGGAAAATCACTCCCTCAGTATTCATTTGTAAACATTTTGTAACAATACTAAAATGAGTTTTATTGAATATACATTGAAACGTCAGCTCCCTATGAACAGGAAAAATCACTCTATCGTCATTCATTTCTAAACATTTTGTGAAAGTACTAAAATGAGTTTTATTGAATGTACAGTAACCGTCAGTTCTTTATGAACTGGGAAATCACTCCATCAGTATTCATTTGTAAACATTTTGTAACAATACTAAAATGAGTTTTATTGAATATACATTGAAACGTCAGCTCCCTATGAACAGGGAAAATCACTCTATCGTCATTCATTTCTAAACATTTTGTAAAAGTACTAAAATGAGTTTTATTGAATGTACATTTAAACTCTGTTAGGCGCAAGTTTTTGTGCCGGTAAATACTCATTTTTATAGTTCCTTATATGTTTGCTGAAAATCATACAGACATTATTCTATAAAATATACCCAGTTTCGTATCATTGTACATCTCGTCATTCCAAAGGGAACGGTGAATACTCATTATATAGTTCTTTACATGTTTGTTGAAAATCATACAGACATTAATCTATAAAATATAACCAATTTCGTGTCATGGTACATCTCGTCGTTCCAAAGGGAACGGTAAATACTCATTTTATAGCTCGTTATGTTTGTTGAAAATCATACAGACATAAATCTATAAATAGACACATTTTCACATCGTCGTACCTCTCATCGTTCCGGCGGAACGGTAAATACTCATTTTTATAGTTCTTTACATGTTTGTTGAAAATCATACAGACATTATTCTATAAAATATAACCAATTTCGTGTCATTGTACATCTCGTCGTTCCGAAGGGAACGGTAAATACTCATTTTATAGTTCGTTATGTTTGTTGAAAGTCATACAGACATAAATCTATAAAATACACCCTCTTTCACATCATTGTACATCTCGTCGTTCCAGACGGAACGGTAATTACTCATCTTTTGATTATTTTCTTTACATGCTTGTCGTACGAGTTGGCGCGCTACTTTATTCAAACAGGGAGCCTACTCGTACTGTTACTCTTATTTCAGTAGCCGCATCACCGGCACGCTTACTTCTCTGTGTATGAGCACCTTCGTGATAGTTGCATTCACGTATGAGGTACCATGCCTGAACCAGCGTTTCTCTCACGACTATAATATATATTTCACAGAAAATCACACTCACCCAGCACTCCCAGTGCTCACATGTACTCTTGTTAACCCCGTCTGACACTAGGGAAAACAGGCGTCCTACATATTCACTAGTCACACAATCTCTCTGAACAGCTAAGTAAAGCAACTCAAAATAGACAATGTGATGATGTGTCAGTCGAAACTAGTACCAAGATAAGATACCCGTCGTATCTTCTTTAAAATATAACCTCAACGTACAGTATCACTTAACAGCTAATTAAAGCAATTTAAAACATGTGATTTTACGTAGATACACTATTACTGAACAGCCAATTAAAGTAATTCGAAGTAAACAATGTCGATGAGCGGCTAGTTAAAGCAACTTAAAATCCATTGTATCAATTATCCCATGGTACTAAAATACGGTACTCGTCGTATCTCTTTTTAGTACAACCTCAAAATGCAATATCACTAAACAGCTAATGAAAGCGATTTAAAACATGTGATTTCACAAAGATAAAATATTACTGAACGACTAATTAAAGTAATTCGAAGTAAACAATGTCGATGAGCGGCTAGTTAAAGCAACTTAAAATCCATTGTATCAATTAACCCATGGTACTAAAATACGGTACTCGTCGTATCTCTTATTAGTACAACCTCAAAATGCAATATCACTAAACAGCTAATGAAAGCGATTTAAAACATGTGATTTCACAAACATAAAATATTACTGAACGACTAATTAAAGTAATTCGGAGTAAACAGTGTCGATGAGCGGCTAGTTAAAGCAACTTAAAATCCATTGTATCAATTAACCCATGGTACTAAAATACGGTACTCGTCTTATCTCTTTTTAGTACAACCTCAAAATGCAATACCACTAAACAGCTAATGAAAGCGATTTAAAACATGTGATTTTACAAAGCTGTAATATTACTGAACGACTAATTAAAGTAATTCAAACTACACAATGTCGATGAGCGGTTAGTTAAAGCAACTCATTGTATCGATCAAACAATAATACTAAGATACGGTACTCTTCGTATCCTCTTTATATCATAAAGTAGCTAATTAAAACAACTCACTGTATTTTATGAAAATACAATGTCGCTGAGCAACTACTGAAAGTCATTAAAATATGTAAACGGCTAATTAAAGCTATTCAAACTACAAACTTACTTGTCTGGGCATACTGTGCATCAGAAGCCATTTACATCGAAGTCTCCCCCCAAAGACATACAATGATCGTCGGCTACGCGTCGACATTAGATCGTTATCTATGTAATAATACCGTGTCAAGCATTCTAGTCTCCCCCCAAAGACATATCATAACCGTCCATTACACGTTGTCTGTCAATTATCAATTCGTTAACGTTGTACATTGTGATCCAGCTGTGAACATACATCCCGGTTCGTCAATGTCACAGAACAACTAATTAAAGTAATTAAAAAATAAATGAAATAAATGAATAAAGATAGACCAATATCACTGAACGGCTAATTAAAGCAATTCGCGGGTGGTCATGCAACCTTGGTATTTAACATTGCACCCTGCTAAATACCTTGGGAACAATGTTGGTCATGTCCAGTCTTTCTCGTGTAAGCTGCACGGGACAGTCGTTCCTGCTGACACACTCTCACTTCCAGATGAAATGCTCGGCACGTTGCCGTAGAACTGTTTCCAGGTACAGCGATGGTCGTGGGGATGCTGTAGCTGGCACAGAGACAGTGCTGCCACTAACTAGAGTCCTCACGAATCCATATGCTCCACGCGGCATGTTCGTTTGGCGGCCTGGTCTGCATTTGTCTACGTCTCTGCTCTCTGTTGCGTTTGGGTCCAGCGGCCTGAACTGCGTTCTTCTTTGTCTCCGCTCTGGATGTGGACCTCAGCTGCTCTTCCCAGCGGCGCTGTCTGTGATAGGACCTCGGCGGGAACCTCTTTGCCACCTCTCTGTCACCTCCGCCTGCTTTACCCATGGCTAGAATGCACAGGAACTCGGATCCCGTGGTTCCTGGCTGCCATCCGTCAGCTCTCTGTGTGCCGTCCATCATTATTCCAGCTACCTCACCGTCGCGGATCTTCATCCATCGCCCAATGGCAGCTCTGTCCATTTTCTAGGCCAGCTTTATTTCAGCGTGGCCTCCCAGTGTGGTCAAACTTTGGCATTGTTCAAATGTCATGGCAAATGCCGCGTTCGCGTTAACCATTCTGTCACACTTCCTGGTCTTTAGGCAAGATCGCCAGTTGTAAGATCGGGATTCCAGTCCATTGATCTTAGCAACGCATCCGACTTGGTTCAATCAGATCCCGATTCCCAGTACCGTAGTACTGGCAGAAAGTAATAACTCGAACAAGTATTCAAATTTAATATAGCATGGCTGATGACAGTGCTTCTCTCGTACTTTAACTCTCGTTACTCTCTGGTCTTAATCTCGTACCAATCTGCCCCTGTCATCAGCATGGCCTCCTTTTATTCAAACTCTCATAGCATCACATTTACATAGCATACATGGGTTCATTTCATTGGCCAGGGTATCGGCGCTGCTCGTCCCGATGATCAGCGCCACCTGGCCCAGCAAGCGGGGGGGAGGGGTTAGGCGACGATGAACGTCGGTGTCATCGCCAGCGTAACCCCACCTACCCGCCTAGGTTAGCGTGAGGGGGGGTGGTGATGATGACCATCAGGGTCATCGTCGCCACCCTTTCATCGCTTCCTTTGAACAATGCGCGCCGTCTTTATCAGGCTTGTTCAATGGTAAGACCGTCTGTAGTGAGCACACACAACAGGTCGTAAACATAGCAGTGGCTCAGAAGTGCAATCCTGATGTCTGGCGGCGACACGACTGATTGCCCCTGCATGCTTGATCACAGCACGTTTATTAAGCCTAGCCATAAACAAGACAAACACGGGGATTATAGTGGTTCCTGTGTTATGTAAACCATCTGGTTAGTCCGTCTACTGGCGAGGTTTAATAGAGCTGAATAATAGAATAAATATAGTAATAATAATAGGTATAATAATAATTGTAAATTAATAGGATCCATAGGTGGGTATTTCCATATATACACATATGTAATATAACTACTTAAGCCTAGCCATAAACAAGACAAACACGGGGATTATAGTGGTTCCTGTGTTATGTAAACCATCTGGTTAGTCCGTCTACTGGCGAGGTTTAATAGAGCTGAATAATAGAATAAATATAGTAATAATAATAGGTATAATAATAATTGTAAATTAATAGGATCCATAGGTGGGTATTTCCATATATACACATATGTAATATAACTACATATATATATATATATACATATATGGGCGTGCATGTAGATGTACGCCCTGTTCACCTATGTATCCCAGCCAGCAACATAAAGCATTTGGTTCATAGCATAATGTATATGTTGCTTGTTGTATATTATAAAGAATCTGGGATTTTAATCCTGGATTCTACAGTCATATTCCGAGAAAAATGAAATGAAGCGGGCTTTAGGCCACCTTTGTGCACATATAGGCTAAACTGGGCCAGGATAACCTCCTGAGGATGGTGAGATGATTGAGATGACACTGTCCTCCAGACACAGAATTCGAAATTTGAGCTCTGGCGGTCTGAGGCCTAGCACGCTACCTCTCGGTCACGGAGGCTCCCCACAATACTGATTTTCACACGTGGATGGGGAAGAAACATTTTTGTTTCTTTCAAACCGCTGAGACCGGGAACCAAACCCCGAACTCCTATTGCTACTAATGTAATGATTATCTATGTTTATCCATCTTAGCCTTATTGATTATTGATATTATTCTTACAGTGCAAGGGCATGCTCTCACCCATTGTGACTCAGGCCATAGTGCAAACAAAAATATCTCGAGCCATTCCTTTGGACATTGATGTCAGCTTATTTCAGACCGTGGGATAGTCATCTCTGTCAATCAGATTTTGATTCTACCGGTGTTTTAGTCATGATATTAAACATGACCTTCAAGAACGTACACCCTTTTTATTCACCAATTGCAGCCCAGCTGTGAATCGGGACGGTTTCTCAAAATATTCTATATTATGCAAGCAAAGCAATAAAAAAAGATGAAATTAAAGCGAAAGTCCTACAAGTTTAATGTTATCAAATATGCCGAGCATTCCGAAACTAAGCATTCATTTAATGATTGTTTTTAGTAGTGAACCCAATTATTTTTTTCTGGAAGGCTGGAGTCTATGTACTGCATGTCTGGCCTTGAATTATTTATTTAAAAACTAAGTTTTTCCCCCTCTACTGAATATCAAATGGTGGCCCAAATGATAAATTGTTGAAACCGGTCAATATTACATCGTTATTGTACACGAATGAAATTATGTCATTGGGACAAGTAATTATCTGAATACATGTATGTATATAACTAAATGGTTATCTAACCCTCAAATGTAATGCATGAAATACAAAAGAATGGAATGGAATGGAGCGAAATGTAATGTAATGGTATGAAATGTAATGTGGAGTAATGTAATATCAACTGATAACATTTAATTTTATGTTGCAGAGTGCGTTATCAGTCAAAAATCTCTTTCTACAAGATATATCATGGCTGGTTGGAGATGTCCATAGCTTAATATCTTGTATGTCATCCAGGCACCTTGAATGTGTGTATCTGATGCCAGAATGTCAACTGGATGACAGTCCATCATCTTCTTCATATACAGCAGTGCTACAAATTAAGAGAATCGCGATACAAGCACCAATATCAATAAACATCCTGGTGTCTCTTCTCTCAAAAATTACACTGGATAAATTATTTTTTGCCTTGAATGGTAAAGTTTTTCACATGTCAAATTACGCATTTCTTCCACAACAGGTAAGTGTGGCTCACTCGTTTACTTACAAACCTAATACTATCCAAAATTACAGACCGAAACAAATATGGTGATATAAACATATGCAATATATCACTATGTATTATTATATTTTGTGTTCCACAGAAGATTATGTCATTAAATCAACTAGTTTTGGCTAACGTCTCGTGGTCCACCAATGACCTACACATGATGATGTCATGCATGAGGATCACATACTTAGGGGTACTAGCTGTTAATGCGGACTGTAATATAATATTCACATCTCCACCTGAGAAACATGCATCACTTGTCAAAGTCAAAAACATGCAGATTGAGGCGTCACTGACAGTCAAAACTATCAGAGCTCTTTTGTCACAACTGGACGTTGAAGATCTATTCTTTAAGAAAAGATGCAACATTCTGGACGTATCAGCATCCACACCAGCTTCTCCACAAGTAAGTCAAGCTTAAGGTATTTTATTAGATAGTTTACTTTGGTGTCATTATACATTATCAGAGAGTGACATTGTAATGTTATATACTGTTTTTAATGCCCAAAACTAGGTCATTATCTATATAGATACTGTATATTTACCCTACATTGCTGACACAACGTATATATATATAAATACATGTGATAATAATATGTTTATAATAGTTAGCAAAAGCCGCTCCCCACAACAGCTCACCTAGCTTAGTGACCATTTATAAATCTATTCCGATGTTTTGGAAACAATCTATCAGCTATTAAGCGAGTAAGAACATTTTCAAAACACGTCCCAAAAATATATCGCCTATTTTAGCCATTTGTGATGTTGCTAGTATCACACATTGGCGTTCTTGTGATGAATCTATTTGTTTGTAGGAGCAGAATTCCGTTCAAAGGTTACGGCTGAGCGATATACCGTGGCAGGCATCAGACGTTAAACAAGTGTTGAAGTTGTGGAAAGTAGAACAATTACTTGTGGGACCAGATTGTCAATTTGATATTTCAACCACCTCAATAAAATCGCAGTTAAAACTAAGCTCCATAGATATAGTTGGATCTATTACGGTGAACAGCTTGGTAGCTCTTCTTCAAGATGTAGATGTAGAAGTATTGCAAATTATGAACGGTTCCAATATACTGAATATGGGAAACTTCACACCTTCTGCATCTCAGGTGGGACAAATAATTCAATGCGTAATGTAATGTGAGATAATGTAGTGTAATATCAACTTCTGCAATTTAATTGGATGTTTTTGAGAAGATCAAATATTGATTTGATGTATTTGACAATAATTTATTTTCAGATATTTTTTGTCACGGCAGGTTTATCCGTGTTGAAATAAAAAAAACAAAAGTGTCCATTTTCATACTGATATTTTGTGAGCAGCTATCTATTTCAATTTAGGTATTCACCAAATCGACTTCTATTCGTACACGTGTTTGCAAGGTGGTACAACAACTATTCATTATTCATAGAATAGATAAACAAAAAATAGAACACTTTTAGCATTGCTAAATATGCGATAATGAATTACTGGTCGTCATATGTATTTGTCTTTAAAAAGCAGGAAACCATGTTAGAGTATCACGCAGAACACCCTGTCAGAAAGAGTATCGACAGGACAATTATACAGAGAATGTACAGTTTATTAGTAACATGATTTGAAACATAAACTTTTGGGAAGTTGGTGGCGAATGCGAATGCATGTTTTTCACACGTTGATTTATATACTTTTCATGTTGATATGTTCACAGATATTAGTAAACTTCTTAATTTTGAATGATGTGACATGGCCAGCCAGGGATGTCTGCAATATACTGTCATGTCTGTCAATCCATAAGTTAAATTATCTGGTATTGAGCAGCAACTGTTTCTTCACTTGTGAAGCTCCACATCATCCAGCCATTTCACAGGTCAAAGTGAACAAGGTTCGAATTTCTGAATCTATAACAATAGACAGTCTGCAAGCTATTCTCCAGGCAGTAGACGTGGACGTGTTACAATTCATGAATAATAGCCAGGTACTGAACATGGGAAACGTCACACTTTCACCACCACAGGTGAGGTATTATATCACAGTCAGTTTTAGTTATCAATACATGTAAAATTGAATTAGTGATTTACAAAACAGCACGCGTATACAGTCAAACAGCGAAGATGAAGTTCATGATTAGTATTTGTGATATCGTTGAGAATAATGGCAATAGTGACAATGTATGCTGTCAATTATTTCCCATCTTAGGTGAGTGTGTCTCTAATGAATATTCACTTGTGGGATGTTTCCTGGCGGATAAACGACTTATCTGATTTGTTGGCTCATCTCTCAATCACACAGCTGGATACCATAATTGTACAACAAGAGTGTACTTTCACTCCAGGTTGTATCAAGCCTTTGACGTCTAAATCATCTATCAGAGACCTGCAGATAGAGGCGTCCTTACCAGTATCAGTGCTGACTGATCTCTTTTCTCAGATCGATATTCGTGAACTTGATTTTGTAAAAAACTGCCATGTTCTGGATTTATCTGACGTACAACAAACTGAACCACAGGCAAGTACTTTTTTAGAAAAAAGCGACAAATTTACCTGATGAATTTGGTAATAACTGTGTCATACGAATAGATTGATGCTGTTAGATCAGCAAACCATGTTTTGAACTGGTAATTCTGATGAGCAGGGGAGTTTGTACATTCCGGTTTCCTCATATATGGGGCTTACAATGCTCAAACTCTTAGTATAAAACATTTTAAGTTTTTGAAACTATTCGCTTACAGTTGATAAACCCCTCCCCCGAAAAAAAAAACACATCTGACTTACTCAATCAGTCAGTCGGTTGGTCAGTCATTCATTTAATATTCATAGCGTATGTTTTCATCATTATTTTGACTCATTATTAATCTTTCTGTTTCAGTTGTGTATATCTTTGGATTGTCTTTGCCTGCATGACGTCACATGGACGATAGCAGAGCTACGCAATTTATTGTACAGCCTCAATGTGACACGCGTACACAAGTTTATGATAAAAGCAGAATGTCAGCTGATCTATACGCCTCTTCCGGTGCCACTCCCACGGCGTGTCAGAGTAAGATCAGCCGAAATACAACAGACACTACCAGTAAACACTATGGTAGCTCTCCTAGCACTAATGGAAATCCCTGTCCATGTTAATATACCATATCCTGAAGATAACAAAATATGTTATCAGGATCATTATTGGGAATGATAAATGTCCATATCTATAATAAATAATATATAATAATCAGATATAATTTTTTGTTTTTATGATTTTTTCTGGTTGACGTTGCTTACAGAAATAGGAATTTATGTATTTACCTCACGGGGAAGTGACCTTCATCAACTTGTGAGCACTGATAACTATGCCCTGGGCTAATACCCATTGTGTTATACACTCTCAAAGCCATCACGATGTGCCGTAAAATGTACTACTGCACCCTGCCTCACAATATAAAACCTCAAAACAGGGCGTTCATCTATCATTATGTTCACACTTTTGTATTAGGACGACGTCGTCAAATACTAATTTGAGACATTGCCAGAAGGCGGTGCTGAGCAATATATTCATGCACTCACTGTACGTAGGAAAATAAAAAAACATTAACAATATAATATGCACAGTATATACTTTATAGCTCATAAAAGTCTATTATTATTCTGAGCATTTGATTATTTTTTCCATTTTTTGCCCTGAAACATCAATAACATAAAGGATGTTATTTGCATGAATATATATATATATATATATATATATATATATACTAGAATCCAATTTATTATTGGGTCTTTCTTTTGTTATGCCGTATTATTGGGTCTTTTAAAGGAACCATAATTTAGACACATTTAAAAGAAACTTCTAAGATAGTAGCATACTAGAATCCAATGTATTATTGGGTCTTTCATTGTATTATTGGGTCTTTTATAATGACCCAACAATACCCGTCATTTAGTTAAGATAGAAACTTAACTAAATGACGGAAAATTTATAGATTGGTGGTTATTGGTATAATCTGAAGACACATTTCAGATGACTTTTTAAACTGACCATGTTACACAGCAGTGAATAAAAACTAATATTGTTTTCTTTGTTCTCGAAACCACTAATGTTATAATGACTGATATTGCAGTCGCATTGTAATACTATTTTCGCTTTTTTTGCTTATCGTAATCCTCTTTTCTACCGCAACTGAATTTGATGTATGATAGTTCTAGCATGTGCATTCCATTAATCTCTAATAAAGTTTTTCCAAACAGTAGCCTTATTTTTGTATGACACATAAAGGTATGGTGTTTCGGATAGGTCTACATCTAATATAATCATTGACACTTCTCAGAAGTCCCTATTATATACAGGATATACAGCTAAATCTGCTCGTTATGTCTTCCAATTTGAACTAATTAAATATGAACGTATATGTTCACGTCATCAGAATGTATTAAAATAATTTGTTACTAAGATATACTGTATTTGTAAATATTGTTAATAAATGTAATATAGTTATTAAATGTAAGTCTTTATTCACTTAAAATTTTTTGACAGAAGACTACTTTGTGACGTCATAGTCAGTGTTATGTTTCTAGTCAGCGCCCCCGTCATTTAAAAAACATCTTTTCATGATTTTCCACTTTTCTTCTGTATTTTTTTTCAGATTAGCAATTTTTGACATTGCTAGTGACTCTAAAAAACACAACATTAAGCATTCTTGATCATAGATCTGCCATTTTTATTGATTGTTAAATCTGGGGCAGAAATCCCCCAAAACAAATTAAGAAAAAAATATCCACACCCCCGAACCACTTCTGACATTTCCTCCCAAAGAGTAAAATATATTTCCTTGTGTTGGCCTTATAAACCATTAATTGTTTATATGGTGCGTAAAGTTAAAGCTGCATAACTGTTTTGTTTATTTTATTCAAACGAATAATCCATGGAGAATGGTGTTTTATTTTTTTATTTTACTGCTCTGGTTACTGAGTTATAAAGGATTTAAGTTTTTTTTTTTTTAAATTGTTGCCCCACCAAAACAAACCTGCTCACAGCGGAGTAAGACATACTGTCTATATAATCAGGACAATAAAAGTACCAAGTGGCAGATAATGGTCATCATGGAAAAAAGATAGGAAGACTTTTAAAATTATTGTTATTTTTTAAGTGGTCATAGATACATTTCACAGTACAACGTGTATTGTCTCATATCAGTTAGACATATCTAGAAGTTATTACTTTGTCTGATATGGATGATATCTGCATGTAATGTCATGTTTAATATCAGTACCGGTATGGAGAATGTCACTACCTTGAAAAATAGAACCCTATTTCGGTATGATGTTTTTAAGTGTGGGCCAGCATCAGAGCCTTTGGCCCGCCAATATGACGCTCTCCCCAGACCGTGAGAAATTGTACTCGGAATTGACATCAAATTCAGTGATGTTAAACATCGTTTTCGCTATTTGGATTTTCGTGATTTTCTTGAAAAACATTTGCATTTTTTTATTAGGTATCTCATGGAAATTTTAAAATATAGTCAAAATGCTACTAGACAATATCAGACTTTATTTTATTTATCGGTAATTATCACATACAGTGATATACATCAACTTGAAGTTGAAGTTGTGTCTCGCTGACGCGATCCACAGCTTCAAGTGAGCGAAAATTATTCAGATATGACAAAATGGAGGCAACTCTTTTCAAATCTTGCTGGTTGATGTCACATTTTATCTATAACATGTTTAAAATATGGTACTTAATGTGCTAATAAAAAATGAGAACCCGAATATATGCGGCACTGGCAGTTGACCCTTTGAAGCTTGACTTTACAGTGTCATCTTCATCCACTACAAGCCGCGAATTACTGTCGCAATTCTCGACTTGTAGTGGATGAAGATGATTTGAAAAAGTGAAAAAGTAAAGAAAATTGTCATGTATTGGTAAACCAGTTTCGTGGATATATTAATTCTAAAACCCTTGGTTGTAGGAAAATTTAGTATGTTTTCAAGAATGTAAAATGATGCATTAATGCATCGTGAGGGCTTAAAGGGTTAAAGTGTTATTACCTGAGAGGACCTGACGGAGCTCACACACCGTTACATCAGTAGATTCCTTGGTGACCACAAGTGAAATACCTTACTGCGTTGTGGCACAGCGCAGTAAGGTATTTCCCAGACATCAGAATATTTAACACCTATTGTGGCCACGTCAACAACTCCAGGGTGTGATAGTATCTGTATCCGGATCAGACGGGAAAATCTGCAATAAAATAGACATCTACACTAAATGTAAAAGTACTATGTAATATTACCCCGGTGTGGTCAGTCACTAGGTGGCAAACGTACAAAACTGTACATCCAGAAAAAAATTGCAAGCCTAGATAAAGACATACATAACACCTTCGGAACGGACCTGACCTATTTCTCAGGACTATTGTTGTCTATTGGCTCTGTTTCACATCATCTCATTTACAATGTTATTGGTGCCATAACCAGGATATTACCTCGTTCATGTGACAAACCTGGTTGTGAGTTTCACGCTCTCAAAACCATCGGGTGGTGGTGTGACGGTGCACAAAACTCTCGTGTGCTGAGTCATGATGTGGCGTATGTACGCAATTGAAACACCAGAAAAAGGTTGGCAAAAAAAACGGGCCCAACATAAAGGCATCAATAACTCCTCCTGCTGGAAATTAGTGTTTCCAAAAGTCGGTGTTGAAATCACCCCACCCATCACAATTGGTGTCATGACCAGAGAAATACCTCGTTAAAATGCCGTAGGGTGTGGCGGTCTACAGTTGGTCTTTACCTTTGGTGTGCTTAGCTATCTTTCCCTAGGAAACAATGGGTAGACATATAGTTATAACCGGGTAATCTTCTGTGATCAGATAAATCGCATTATATACATGTAAACCTACCTTGTGGGTTTTATAATTGTTTATGTCTTTGACTCGATCGGCCACATAAAGGCAATTATCACCATCATAATATCCAAGATCTCTTGTCAATAGTAAAACAGAATATGTATAGGTTGTTTTACATATCAATTTTATTTCTCTCGACACAGTCCTTGATATTTTATTTGTAGAATTGAGTTTTGAATAAACTTCTTTATAATAATATGAACATTTCGTCTAAATCTTCAAATCACTGAGCTGATATATTATATGTCTCTCGGTGTTTATAAGTTTGTGTCTAAAAGAAGTTGAAAACCCCCCAAAAATGACATAAATATTTTGTGAAATACGAAGTTAAAGCATTTTTATTTATTTTGCTTTCTGTATTTTGTAGCAAAACCACAAGAGAAGGGGGGGTAGAAGTCAAGATATGCCCCACTATTTTCGAAAGACTGGGAAGGCCATACCAGATGTATCCGAGCCACGTATTTTCTATGTTTTGAACTACATGTGATGCACATAGGGACAATTTTTTATTAAGATTTAAAACAAAATGAAAATAGCTTATTACCCGCTAAGAATTGCCTTCATAGTTCGGTTGAATGTTTATACTAAATTAGATGTGAAAAAACTGTTGCTAAACCTACCACGTTAAGCATGAAGAAACGAAGGAATGAATAAATCAATCACTAAATCCAACAGTTTTAGGTCATCTTCGTGCATATATTGGCTTATATGGCCCATCCATTTAAGATGCATTGCCACATACATGCATAACATTACTATTTGGTGAAAAAAATATACTAGGGTCTTTTTCAAGTGGAAATTACAGCAACAATTCACATCTCGGTATGTATCATCTTTGTATTTAATACTAGTAAGTAGTCCATAGCCGTTTCACCCCTTTAATGTGTCATTCAAACAAGAAATTATGGCTATATTTGCGTAAATTGTGATGCAAATTGCACATATTTGAATAGTTTTTACCCAGTTTAATTTGTGGGCCATGGTAGGGAGATCCAACTTTATATGGAGGGGAAATTATCGTTTTAAGTGTTAATATTGGTCATGCCACTCTATGGAACTTTTTCTACCTGTGCGTAGCCATCCATCTGCGTCTATTGCCTGTGACGTTTTCTCGGGATTTTTCAGATATCCCAGCATCAATGACCCAGGTGAGCGAAAGTAAATTTCACGTTTATTGTTCGGTCCGAGCTCTTGTCCTGTTTGCAGATCTAAAACCTGAACATACATTATATAAATAATAAGTTAAAGGCTACGTGAAGCGATTTCAGTTTAGTGAACTAATCGAAATGTCACTAATCATAAATCATAGTGCGAAAATGAAGATTGAAAACGTATAATTGTTCTGTTCTGGCCAAGCTCGTCATTCCATCTCGCCACACACCACGTCTGCCTAAGACTGACTCTGGTCAAATATAGCAGAACACTTCTGCTGAAATACGTGAAGTTGGCTAAAAATTGAACTGTGCAGTACAGCTCATTCGTGACGTATGACACGACATAAAAATGGCACGACATAGCTGGAACAGGAACCTTGATAGCCTGTGGCACAGCCTGTCACGACAAGTTGTTCTGACCTGCCGCAACGGTCGGTATGGCCGGACAAGTCCAGGCATTTTGTGCACACAGTTTGTATAAATAAACTACATCTTGTTGCGAACTGTTGGGACAAACGGTATCACCGGACAACTTCAGGCAATTTTTACACAATTTGGCTGAGATGTGTGAATATTCTTCCGGCCATGTCGGGACGGCCGGACGTTGCCCGACAATTATGTGGGGATGTCCGGTCAAGCATACACAATTTGTTTACATACATTCGGGACTTGTCTGGACAATGTTCCGACCACGCCATGTCGCGACAACCACATCATGTCGTACCTATGTCGTGCCACAGCTCGTCCGGCCATTCAGAATGGCCGGAATATAGTCTGTCGTGCCGTGTCGCGACGTACGTCACGAATGAGCTGTACTGCACCTTCTCGTATGTACATGATAATAACTAACTAGATTATATTACCATCATTTCAACACAGACATTGAGTCAATACGAGACATTGGCGATATACTAGAATTTTGCAGCGTTGGTTTTCAGTTCTAGTTGACCGAGATAGAATATCTGGAAATGCATTGTTCATCTACATCTACCTATTAATGTAACCTACTGATACAAGCCACACAACACATTCTGGAACTTAGATTCCAGTCAGTTACAACATACCCATGAAGCTATCTTGGATAAAGTATTAATACAACAAATAATGTCACACGATATGTGCTCTATGTAGGATAAAGCGAGAGAAGCTCTATGTTCGTAGCTGTGAAAAAGGCTGAGGCCAAATGCCGACGCCTTTTTCACAGCTAAGAATGTAGAGCTCCGAACATAATCAACATAATCAACAGCTCGGTCACACCTGATTGATTATAGTACCATAGACATATCATGATAGTTGATTTCTACTTGGTCATCAATAACTCTCCATTCCCGGCTTAGAATGCAGTGGTCGGACAAAGAAAATAATGTAGTTGTGTGTGTAATGCATTTTCAGCCAATACACTTAGTATAATTTCTTTTCATTTCTTGTAAAGATTTAAGCAAAAAATCCGTGGCGTACTTACTGTTGAAATGTGACTTGATGTAAGGTATTATATTCTCACAATAAACAACCTTACCTAAAGCCAGCCGGACCCAAGAGTTAGATAAGGTAATACTGAGTGTAGTGATATCAAAAGTGTAAGAATTGGTCCATTCATTGCAAAGATATGGACATTTCCCGAGCTTTAACTCCACCTTGATGCACATAGCGAAAAACACCCCCTATGTTAAAAAATAGGCTGTACAAAAACAGATAGCACTATTTGTTGGTACATAATATCTGGGGTTGTTGCCGAAGCTCCATTCTGTCAATTCAGATTGTAGATACTACGCAGTTAAACGAGCTCATTAAATGCAGCCCATAGCTCCTGGACTATTTTGCCATCATCTAAATTCCTCAATAAGTCATTCTGCACCTTAAGCAACGCAGTCTCAGTAGAATGCATGAGCCTGTAAGCTGATCGATGACGATTTAGAAGGTCGTTTGACTCTAAGTGAGAGCGAATACGTTTTGCAAAATTTTTTCCCAGCATTTTAGATTTAAAATCCAAATTTGAAACAGGTCTGTAATTTTTCATGTCATCCTTCGATAATGAAGGTTTCTTCAACAGCGGAGTTATATGCAACAGTTTGAGCGTGTCTGGAAAAACACTCGGTTTCAGAGACAGGTTAATTATATTGATAATAGGAGTCAGCAGTACATCCACACATGATTTTATTAGACTAGTGGTTATTGGATCCAGCGCACATGTCTTGGTTGGAGATGTCAGAAATAATCCGCGGTATACCTTCATTCCTCCGCTCAACAGTAGTTCTAATGAAGCTCCCGCATCAGTGCAGACACTGGTGTTGGCCGTGGTAGGACCTTCAACTAAACCGACAATATAGTCTCTCACGTGTGACCGAATGGAGTTATCCTTAACAATGTATACTCTGGGGACTAGTAAATCTTAGTAGTAAATCTTAGCTTTACGTCACTTTTCGGCACAAAAGGTCTTTTAAGTGACATTATAATACGATAAAAACGTTGTAGTCAATCGATGAGATGAATGATGTACAGATGATGATGTGAGGGTGGGGGTGATAGGGCATGGTGGGTTATTGAGAGCGTTTTCCTTCGCTCGCCCGATAAGGGGTTCTGGGCATGTCTAGGGGATATACCCCCAGACATGCCCAGACGGCCGGAGACTTGAGTTTCGCTGTACAATTTAATGATGAAACTCTGTGGTATTTTGCGCAGCTCCGCTATCCTCGGGTCGGATAGTCCCCAGAGTAACAATAGGAAGGATCACTCCGTTTGGGTAACTCCATTCATCCCACGTGAGAGACCTAATGTCAAACACGCTATTGCCGGTTATTTAAGGCTACCACGGCCTACATCAGCGCCAGCACTGATGCGGGTGCTGCATTGGCTCCGCTGTTGAGCGGAGGAACCAGGGTACGCCACTGGCAATCCGCCCGAAGATTATAGCCAGATACGAGGAGGCTGCAGCTGCCCTTGGATGATTGCTGTAGACTAGTGCTTCCGTACAATGCCGTACACAGCATCCAACAGACGAAACAGATCCCTAATGACCCTCCCCGGATGGGGGCGAAAAGTACTACTACTAGCAATCATCCCAGTACCCCCCTCTGGGGACTATCTGGCCAGAGGAGCATGCTGTGTTTTTATTGGCTAAACACACATCTCTGGACATTTTGGAATGTCGGGGGGTTGATCGCCTAAACCAGAACCCGTTATTGGGTGAGTGAAGAAAAACACTCACAATTCACCATGCACCTTCACATCATCATCTGTACATCATTAATTTCATTAACGGACCTAACTGTTTTGAACCTATCTCAATGTCACTTAAGTGATCATTAGTGCAGAAAAGTTAATTAAAGCGATATATTTTTACTACTACTTTACATTATTTTATATTTCAGTTGATATTGGTGTAGCTTCCTGGTTATTCAGCCAATACAAAAATGAATGAATACATTTATGTTATATGTTATATATTATCAAGAAGATGGTGAGATAATACTGCATTGTTCAAATAATACTATGTTCTCTAATCTACTATTATATACCAGGTAGTTCAATAATATATTTTCGTGAATCTGTCAAAGGGATGGAAACACAGTATTCCGCATATTCAAGATGATCGTGTATTTCTAGGTATTGAATCAGAAAACGAATAAATAGCATCGGTGAGCAACATGTGTAAGCACTGAAGGCCCCATCCCTCAAGCAACTTATATATATATCAGATTTCATAAATGACAACGTATTTTCGTAATCAAATCATCAAATTAATTCGATCGGGGAGGTGCCTATTTTTCATAAATAACATTTTTTTAAATTGCTTTAGACGAATTCAGCAGTAAAATTATTGTTAACCATGCAGCTCCTGTTTTGTGAGCTTTTATAAGTTTTCCATATTCGACATAAAGATATTTTGTATGCAAATGTTAATCATGTATTGTCGTGTTTATTATAATAAAATAACAAAATTATAGAGGGTGACGTTCTACTGTTTCAAGGGCTCTCTATTTAGGTAATATTGGTTACGTATTGGTCACTTACCTTGCACAACAGTCTGGATCCCTGTCAACTCGTTCATAAATCTAGTCATCACAGGTGTCCTAAAATTTGTTCCTGAGTAAACTAAAGCTCTCATATTGGACAGGTCATAACCAGAAGTGAGACTCTTAGTCGAAAGTTTAGTCACAACTGCTGTCCATAATGTATTTGCCTGTTCGAAACATAATAGATATTCTGAATACATTTTTTTTAATAAATAAACAGTGACAAATGAAATGAAATTGCAACATAATTGGCTTTATTTTATTGTAATAACTCGCTCGGCCACACATTTTAGGGCTAGTATCAAACGTCCAAGAATGGGTGGTAACTGGGTGATATTAGTAGTATTTGAGCAGTAATTGACTCTCGTAGAGACAGTGACGTTTTATTTGGTCATCCAACAGACACACATACAAGATGTGATGTCTCCTCGACCAGAGCAAACACTCTAGTTCTAAACACACTATGCGGTGCCTTCTCACAAGCAAATAATTCTGTCAGCCAATCAAATAAAATCCAACCTTGGAGGGTAAACCTCAATAGCCGTCTAAGATCATTCGATGCACTAACAGCATGAATCACTATGAATTGCATAAAAATATTTCAGCAATGTTGTGTTGGCCTGATGGTCTTAATTTAAGACCATCAAGCCAACACAATATATCTATCGCAAAGATTTCTTAATTTAAGACTCTTAAATTAAGATAACCAGTTTAGTGCAGAAGTGTTAGTTTTAAAAACATGCTGACTTGGCAAAAAATGTAGAAAGCTGATTTTTTCAGAAAAGTTGCCAAGACAACCCCTGAACACCTTGATGAAAAGTCCCCGAAAATGTCTGCTGAGAATTGTTTTTTATTCAATATTTTTAAAATGGCCACCATCCCAATTCGCAAAAAACACTAAATGATCATAGTATTGCTAATATTCAACGTAGAACAAAAATAACTTTTGGTATTATTACTCCCTGTAACTTGAACATCACATTACAATAATTAGAAGATGTATAGCTAATGTTCTAATCATTATGACAGCCATCCTCTTTTTTGCATAATTTTGTCGTTTATAGGTGGTTCCATATCACATTATTTGTACATAACTTCGTTTTTATATGATTATAACTGAACTTTTAGTCATACGGCAGCCATTATCGATTTCAAAATGGTCACCATTTTGCATTTTCAAACTATGGAGATGTAAAACAGATTTATGTAAATAATCTTTCACAAATAAGCATTATTACAAGACATATAAACCGAGTTTTTTCGAGTCCAAGGTGGCCATCTTGAATAAGTTAAATTGCTCAAAGGTCACACCTCCACAACACCCTGGATATCTTTATGTGAATCCAAAAAGATAAATAATCAGGAGATAAAAAAATATATCAGAGAATTTTGTTTCACCACCCTTAGCTGCCGGACTATATATCATGTTTAAATTCAAAATGTAGAGTCTGTAAATCATAACGAAAATATTTGCACACTATATTTTCTTGATCAGTAACGTTTTGACATTTCTTTCAACATAAATGCCAAGAATTTATCACAAATTTAGCTTTTTAAACAAAGCAAAATCGCAATTATCAGTCTGTAGGACCCTGACATCGCTCAATTAATGTGGCGTTTATTCCCAGACTCCTGGACGCGGGGGGACGGGGATGACCGCCTCGTTTCCATACCGTGGTGACGTGCGCACACAGAGCAGTGTGTGCGGCCTTGGTATTATTCCCGCACTTCAAGCGTATTACTCAGCGACTACGGACGTGCCGTAGCTCGCTCTCGCTTAGTCAATAGAGACGTGCCGTGCGCGGATGGTTGTGCTTTGCTGTTATCGCATGTTAATCAAATAAACATGACAAGAGAGAAGAGAGTTTTCTGCTTTGTTTGAAACGGTCGACCAGACGGAGGAGGAGGAAGTTTGAGTTTTGATGGTGAGATTGGGCGGAGTCCCTCGTCGGCCGTTGTGACCCCATAACGGAACTCCCGGCGTAGGCCCATCACGCCATACTGGTGACCCCTGACGACTGATCGTCTACGCAACAGTGTTTTCACCTAGACGCCAGTTGAAAACCGCTGTTTTCAAGGATAGTTTCATTAATTTTAAGGGATTTTTTGAAAAAAATCAATAGCATTTTTTTCACAAGGTACGTGAAAGCTGTAGGTCAAAATATATATATGCCAGTTTAAATTAGTCAGAAAGAGTTATCAGACGAGAAGCACGTTTCTTTACGTCGAAAACGGCGTAAATTTCTAAACTTTTGGTCGAAATCCCACGTGTTTGGCGCCTTTTCAAGATGGCGGCCTTGCCGGTTTCTCTAGAAGAATCCAAGAAATTATTCTCATAGACATAGTCTATCATTTTCTTATTGTAAGAGTTTGCTTAATGCCTTCATCCTATTAATGCCACTGTAGGCGAGTAGGAAGTGGGTATTTTCTGTAACTCAATTTTTATCGTTGATTACCATAATTGGGTAACTCTATTTTAAAGTCCATAGACGAAATCTCGTCATTTTTTCCCGATTTTTTCTACAAATGGACAGAAATTTTTAATATCGCTTCGACTCGGGTAACCTTTAATAGGTTTAGGGCCAAAATAAATTGTTTCCCTAAATGAATGTCAATAAACGGTCTTATTTGGTCTGTTTAAAAATATTCCCAGGACCGTAGGTCAATATTTTGTACTATTATCATATGTTATTTCAAAGAATGCTGAATATTGTACTTGTATTTGGTAGGTGTGCGCCATCTTGGACGCTGGTTTCCCTAACTTAGCTCTACGCCCGCCGTGGGCACCCACGTGTTCCCCCCTAACCGGCATGCATCGGGACAGTGAACCTGGTCGCCTCATCACATTAGCATAAAATAAGCCGCCATTTTGATTTGGTGGAGATCATTTGTCACGTGTTCCAAATTTTACACAGACTGATTGTAATAAAAAAATTTTTTTTTAATTGTTTATAGATCTTCTTTTTCAAAACGATTGAGGGAGAGGATGTGTAAATAAGTTGTTTCGAACACGAAATTCTGCCACTAATTGTGCGAGACTTTTTGTTCACTTTGAAACGCCTTTCGGTGTTTGTAATCGTGCTAGGCTATTCAGCGCCTTATTTGGGCACGCAGTAGCTGATGAATATGCTAATGTGAGGCGAGACGGGGATGCTGACTGTATACTATGTACGTACCGCTCAAAGCTTACCGTCACAGACTATAAGCCACATGCTGCCTGCCGCACAGGCTGTGCGCACCGACAATACACCACACACACACCCACCACACACGACATAAAAACAACCGCACCGAACACAGTCGGTTTATATGTCAACCAATGAATCGATGCGAGCGATTGATTCGGACGTTTATGAGAGTGATTCGGTGATGAACGTACCATTATAAAAAAAAAACGTGGAATGTTCATCACAGACATCATTTTTCAGCGAAATGATATACTTTATCATTTATCAGCATAGACTACTGTCAGTCACGTTTTAGATATTATTCTTAAATCATAAATGTCACTGTTTTTCTTCGCAGTCACATTTAGTCTATCAGTTTGAGAACGAAATTTTCTCACAATAGTTATTTCTGAAGTGTAAATTTTTTATAAATACAGAAATATTCGATTTGACAGTTGCGCTATTGCGAAACATTGCAAATATTTGAATGTGTTTTTCAACTTGTGTGAATAATTTTTTTTTTCACCCAGTTCGATTTACAAAATACTATTATCCTAGCTTAGCATAGCTTATCACAGTTGTATCTGGCATATTGTTTTTATGTACCACTGCGACCTACGGTTTTCACGGTACCATTTTGCATGTGTGTGACTCAGTGAAAACGTTTTATGTCTCATATAGACCTCCAGTTTTCACTTTAATCAATACATACCTTTTGTGAATTTGCGAACAGCACTTAGGTGAAACTTCAATGATGCATATTTTTTCAACTAATCTGCAACCCCCGTTTCTCGCACCATGCGACATAGCATGAACATTTTCTACAGTCTACACTTCTAAGCTTCATTACAGACATTTTTCATCTGATTTTCACGGCATTACACAACCTGTCCGCGCACGGCGCGTCAAAAATAGTTGGCATGTGTTAATACGACATGCCATTTTAAACACATTTGGGATAGACGCAGAGCCAATAGGCCAGCTATCTCAGATGCTTCATTAGTTAAATAATTTTACAAACACTACTTCATAATGTCAAAGCAGTACGACAGTGAAGGCTTCATGTCAACGCCTCTAGAAGGTTCGGGTGCTAGACCCAAAGATAACTATCATCCCGACTCCTCAAGGAGTTCTTCACCGCTTGGTAGACAGCCGCAGAAACGTGCTACGAACTTACCAAAGTTCAGAATCGCAACTTTCTACGCCTCTGATGTGAAGCTCTGGTTCAATCAAATCGAGACTCAATTCGCTCTCCACCAGATCGATGATGATGACGAGAGGTACAGCCTAACATGCGCTGCACTTTCTGGCGAGATTGCATCGGACGTGAGAGACGTGCTGCTGCAGCCTTTCAGGTCCAACAAATATGACAGCCTGAAAGCAATTCTAATTGAGAGGCGAGGATTGACAACACCTGAAAGGGTCAACAAAGTTATCTCTGGCGAGAAGATTCGAAATGATATTCCCCCGCGTTTCCTGCGGCGTCTGCAGAAGACTGCAGGTTTCGGCACCAAAGCTGTTGTGGGAAAGGCTGTAATTCGGCAAGCGTTCATACGACAGATGCCCGCTTCCATCAGAGCCCATTTGGCGACTCAACCCGACAGTGCCACCCTCGAAAGTTTGGCCGTTTTGGCTGACAGGGCACTGGCAGCAGAAGAGGACGTCGAAGAGAGTAAGCCGGGGGTCGCAGAGATCAAAGTCGACGAAACCAACAAACTAGTTGGTTTGTTAGAGGATCTATCCAAACGCATCAAGAGATTAGAAACAGTAACAACATCGGAGAGGAA
Source organism: Flabesymbios commensalis (assembly GCA_964017125.1). Taxonomy (NCBI): domain Eukaryota; kingdom Metazoa; phylum Annelida; class Polychaeta; order Terebellida; family Flabelligeridae; genus Flabesymbios; species Flabesymbios commensalis. Next base: position 57,529,848 of record OZ024918.1, read on the forward strand.
ACGAAATAAAGGACGTGGACTAGCAAATAACTACGCTCACGCGCCTGCATTTGCCCCTAATGTACAGGCCTCAGGTTTCGTTAGTAACCAACCTAGTCAGTATAGAGACGCTAAAGATAATGCTCGACCTTTCGCTCCGCCGACGAATTTGCAACCACTTGCTCGACCTTTCGTTCCGCCGCCGAACCCACAGAGAAATGACGCCGCTAAGACTTTAAATTCGGCTGATGCACCTGTCTGCTATTTTCACCAGACTTTCGGTGACAAGGCACGCACGTGCAGGAGCCCCTGCGCTTTTTCTTTAAACTGCTAAGCCAGAGCAAGATAGCGACTCTTGCATCTGGCGGTATAACTGAGACGCGACATGACTCCGCGGACGCTAGCTCTCCAAAGGTATCTCACTCTAAGTTATTATATGTCGCAGATAAAGGACATAAATGCAGATATTTAATCGACACGGGCGCAGCTGTCAGTGTTTTGCCGAAATCTTGCGCTAACGGGATTTCGGGCGCTGACAGTCTCCCCCTGGTGGCAGCTAATAACAGTACTATAAACACTTACGGCAATTGTAAACGCGTCGTCGATGTCGGCTTAAAGCGCGAATATCCGTGGACGTTCATAGTGGCAGATATGCAGCAACCCATAATCGGGGCTGATTTTTTAATCCACTACAATTTGCTTGTAGACTTGAGAAGCAGATGTCTTCGAGACATGCGTACAGGCCTAGCCATTGCCACTTCATTATCTTCGATTAAACCTCTGTCATTGAACAGAGTTGATACCGTTCAAAATGAATACACAAAACTCCTCGGCCAGTTCCCGGAACTGACACGCCCTACGACAAAGGGTGAGCCCGTCAAACACGGCATAACTCACAAGATTGTGACTGAAGGTCCCCCGGTTTTTGCTCGACCACGACGTTTGGCACCCGATAAGTTGGTTACCGCCAAACGTGAGTTTGACGATATGATTGAATTAGGGGTCATTGAACCAAATTCCGGTGGAACCGTCCGACGTACACAAGACTGCTGTTACCACACCTTTTGGCTTGTTTAATTTCACTAGAACCCCATTTGGTCTAAGAAATTCCGGTCAAACGTTTCAGCGATTTATAGACCACGTGACACGCGGACTTGATTTCGTTTTTGTTTATTTGGATGACCTACTGGTAACCAGCCCAGATCATAAAACGCATAAGAAACATCTACGAATTCTTTTTGCTCGACTATCGGAGTACGGAATCATCATTGGTCCTGAAAAGTGTCAGTTCGGAACAACTGAATTAAGTTTCTTAGGTCACCACGTTTGCGCCGAAGGCATTTCGCCGTTACCCAGCGCCTTTGACGCGATCGTTAATTTCGTTAAACCCGAAAAGCAACAAGCATTGCGTAGATATCTGGGAATGGTGAATTATTACCACCGTTTCATACCGCATTGCGCCGCGAAGCTGACGCCACTCAATAATCTACTGACTTCTGCCAATGAAAGCCATACCAGACTGTCACCGAAATCAAATTTCGATTTGAAGTGGAATAAAGACGCAGAGTCAGCATTTTCTGAGTCAAAACAGATATTGGCAAACGCTACGCTTCTGGTGCACCCAGATTCTACGGCCCAGCTTAACATCACGTGTGACGCTAGTGATGTCGCCGTCGGTGGCGTTTTGCAGCAATTTTTAAACGGTATGTGGCAGCCGCTTTCGTTTTTCAGCAAGAAGCTGAACCCAGCAGAGACACGCTACAGCGCGTTCGATCGTGAACTTTTGGCAGTATACGCTACAATTAAACATTTCAGACACAATTTAGAAGGACGAATTTTTTTCGTTAAACAGATCACAAACCGTTGACATTCGTAATGTCATCCGTGACGGAGCGCGCATCCCTACGACAAACACGTCATTTAGCGTTCATCGCTGAATTCACCACCGATATTAGATATGTAAAAGGAGAGACAAATTTCGTCGCTGATGCGCTGTCACGACCATCAGTGTCAGCGATACACGATGGACCAGCGATAGACTATAAAGAGTTAAGTCTCGACCAAGCTAATGACGTGGAATTCACACGTTTGAGACACTCGACTACATCAACTATGAATTTCAAACTATTGAAATCGTTCGATAATCGATTGATCTGGTGTGATGTGTCCACGGGACACAACCGGCCGTACCTTACCGAAAAGTTTTTTCAAACTTGCACGGTTTAGGCCATCCATCCATACCTGTAAGGGTTGCCAGACCGCTAAAGTTTCACGTCACAACACTCCAGTTTTCGGAAAGTTCACTGAACCCACCGAGCGATTCGATCATGTCCACGTGGACATAGTCGGACCTTTACCTTATGCCAATGGTTTTAGATATCTACTGACTTGCGTCGACCGTTTTACACGTTGGCCCGAAGCAATACCTATGGTAGATATTAGAGCCGAAACAGTCGCCGATGCCTTCTTCAGCGGGTGGATAGCACGTTATGGTACCCCAGCCACTATTACCACTGATAGAGGCGCTCAATTCGAGTCCAAATTGTGGGATAGTTTATGTAATCAATTCGGGATTATTCGGAATCGTACCACGAGTTATCACCCTCAGTCGAATGGCATGGTCGAGCGTTTCCACTGTCAATTGAAAGCCGCCATTATGGCGCACGAGTCACCGAACCCGTGGACTATCACGTTACCTGCTGTACTTTTAGGAGTTCATTCAGCCGTGAAAGAGAGATTGGGCAGGTCAGCTGCCGAGATGATTTACGGGACAACCCTTAGACTCCCAGGAGAGTTTACTAAACATTACAACGTCGACGCTAACACTGATTTGGGGAATTATTCAGACAAGCTACGCGTGGCCATGTCGCGTCTCCGTCTATGTCCGCCACCTGACACACAACAACACAACATTTTCCAATTCAAGGAAATAGCCACATGTACTCATGTATTCTTGCGCCGAATCGCAATTGCACCGCCTCTGACCGCCCCCTACGACGGACCATACAAGGTCGTCGCGAGGAGTGGCAGAGTAATGAAAATCCTAGTTAAAGGCAAGGTTGAGATGGTCTCTTTAGATCGCGTTAAACCCGCACATATGGAGTGCGAGCCTACGACAGGTACGACAACACAGCGTAAACCGCCAAGCAAACCACGGAAGTCGACGGCTACCAGGACATCTAGTAAGAATCCACAGGGTCCACCTAGACCTGGTAGTGCGGACACTCCGACGTCCAACGGGACGAGAGTCAACACAAAAAAGTCGACGGCAGTCAGAAGCAATCAAAAATCGGCCACAGTCCCAAAGCAAATAGATGTTAAAGTCAACTTGTCTAACAGAGACAATACTTACGTAGCGCCGCATTCGCGAGCCCCTGCCGTATCCCGCGCTAACAGGAACGGCGGTGGTTTACGAACGTATTCCCGCATACCTTTACATCTACGGGGTAAAACCCCGGGTGCTGCTGACGCCGTAATCGACTCGACAAAAAGCAAACATGCGCATATCGCTAACCGCGAAAAAATTTCGACCGACCAAACAGTGCGAAAAACTAGAGTCGGACGAATAATCCAGACTCCTGCTCAATTCGTGCAGATGGTTCACGCCATAGTTGCGCCTAACGACATCTATGGCGGGCCCAACCGCATACCTCGTGATAACAATGTTGTTAAATTGTAAATGAATATGCCAGGCCTGGCAGAATTGTGTACAGATATATGAATGTAAAGACATTTTCTTTTAGCAAGCTCATTGCTAAAGCACTAATAGAAATTATGTTAATTAAATGAATGGGTTGATCGCAGCTTGCAGCACATGAATCATACATAAAGGACAGTTGGTGTTAAGAGGATAGGACAATTCACGTTTAATGCTGCACTTTCAACCACCCACGCTGTAACCACACTCGCTATAGAAAACTATGCTTAGTATAAGAGGTTACATATTTTATAACCCCGCTACTTGCACGAAGCAGTCTCCTACACGTCAGTTTGGTCCTACGTTGTCACTCAGCCGGGGGTAATGTAGGACCCTGACATCGCTCAATTAATGTGGCGTTTATCCCCAGACTCCTGGACGCAGGGGGACGGGGATGACCGCCTCGTTTCCATACCATGGTGACGTGCGCACACAGAGCAGTGTGTGCGGCCTTGGTATTATTCCCGCACTTTAAGCGTATTACTCAGCGACTACGGACGTGCCGTAGCTCGCTCTCGCTAAGTCAATAGAGACATGCCGTGCGCGGATGGCTGTGCTTTGCTGTTATCGCATGTTAATCAAATAAACATGACAAGAGAGAAGGGAGTTTTCTGGTTTGTTTGAAACCGTCGACCAGACAGAGGAGGAGGAAGTTTGAGTTTTGATGGTGAGATTGGGCGGAGTCCCTCGTCGGCCGTTGTGACCCCATAACGGAACTCCCGGCGTAGGCCCATCACGCCATAAGTCTTTTAAAGGCGACGATTTTGAAAATAACAATAAAGGCCAAAAAAAATCGACAAAAATTGGCACCCGCTTTTATCGTTGTCAGTGATGTTATGAAACATGCAGCTTGTAAGCTAAACAGTGGGAAATATGTCAAGATATGACCCTGGGATTTCGGAATGTTGTCAAGCCACAGAGTATACCACAATGTAGGCAACTCAACAATGTGAACGCATCCTCTTGCGATTTGAAATAAGTCAATTGCAGTATTCTCGATGGGCCTATTTCACTGGTGTTTAGACTTTGGCTATAATTATTTCATTATGCAACGATAATAAAATAATGAATGAGCCTTTAGGATATTTTAGTGTACATATTTACTAAACTGGGTCTGACGGGTTCGATAACACTACCCTCAAGACGCAGGGTTTGAAATTTCTCTGCGGTCCTGCACTATACCTCTCGGTCACAGCGGGACCCCCCCCCCCTTTATAAGAGTAAGAGATAAACATTTTCTGGGAACCAGAACAGAGAACGAACCCATGACCTCTGACGTGGCAAACAGCGCGAACCATATAATTATATCATGTACCCTATAGCACAATATATTGGACCGATCATGGATTAATATTGGGCAAGTCACAGACGATGTGCTAATATTAGGCCAGCATGAAATTACCACCGCATTGCTAGATATTACTTTCCGATGGGTTTTCACTAGTGGGCATATCTTCTAATATACGGGGTGTCCAACCGCAGTATGTATCTTGAGGACAGCGCTGCGGTATCTCCAAATTACCTATTTTACATTGTGTAACCAATGGCGGGGTATACAAATCCTGCATATCGACATCGGGGGACCCCGAGCGGGGCAAATATCAACAGTCTAAGTGTATGCAAATGATAATAGTAAAAGGCTAATTTGTATGAATTTGAGATGACCACCGTCTTATTTGCTAATTACCCCAATTTGCCTCATAACTGTGAAACCAATGAAAACCGTTTAAGCCGATAACATACATCATATATAATATTGAATATCGTGCAGCTACGTCAAATTTACATACATTTAAGATGGTTATCATCTGATTTGTCATTTATTCATAATTATTTCATGTATGATATCGTTGGTTGGAATAAACTGATTTATTGCATCTATGAGTCACTTTGGTGGAAGGGTTTTATTTTTACAACTCGGTCGAAATACTTCAAGGTCAATTAACATATTTTACATGCCAATAAGTGTAAATTATATTATAAAGGGAATCGGGAACCAATCTTAGACAATATAAGGATCGTGTATGCATCTTATACATTTTTTATGCGACGGGCAATCATCATCAAATAGGCTGCATTGTGGCTTTATGATATTATGTAGTGGTGGTTTTTAATAAAAAATAAACACGATTGGACCGGTCAGTGCCTTGGAATATATAAACATCAGTACATCTACCCTTCCAAAGTTGAAAACAACGACGAGGTGTGCAATTGTGTAATGTTCAATATAGATTTCACGAAGACTGTCATTCTTGTTAAAAATGCATTTGTCTTAAACAATAGAATTACATACCTAAAAATGAGTGAATAAGTTCATGAATGCAAAAAAAATTATTGACTGAATAAATGAGTCAATATATGAATGAATGAATGAATCATATAATGAATCAATGAATGAATGGATGAATTATTGCATGAATGAATGAAAGAATGAACGAATGAATGAATGAATGAATGAATGAATGAATGAATGAATGAATGAATGAATGAATGAATGAATGAATGAATGAATGAATGAATGAATGAATGAATGAATGAATGAATGAATGAATGAACGACGAATGAATGAAATAATGCATGAATAACTGAATGAATAAATGAGTGAATGAATGATAATTAACAACCAGTTTTCAAATTAACATATCAATCAATCAATCAAATGATCACATAAAACAGGTATCGCTCATTACTAATTACCGAGTTAACAAATAATGAGCGATCATATGAGTGAAAATACACCATTTATAAACTACTTGATACCAGTTTCTGCTACAATCTTTCTTATTTTAAAAATATCATTGCAGGTTTTGGCACATCTCTGTATGATTGTACTTTCTGAGAATAGAACAACCAGTTTATCTGTGCTACTCATCTGCATAAAATCAACGTTTATATAGCTGGCGTGAATAAATAACTCTTCTCTTAATTTATTATACATGACATGAGTCTCATCTTCAACCTGGTCGGGACAAAATATATGATATATTAAAAAAGCGTCTCTAAATTTATTGGAGCTACTCCGCATCTGAAGCATGACATAGCCGATCGTTAATTTACTGCTTTCACCTCTAATACATACTCTTCTACCTTTTATTCTGTTTTAAATAGTTTATATGTTTGTAACTTATTTAACCCTATGCCCCTCTTTGCGTGTATTATTTCTACGTCGTTTTTCCAGTTAAATTCAAATTTCAATTTACAAGCTTTTCTTGTCATTATAATAAATTCTGATGCATTAGATTGTTCTGAGACATTTAATGTATCTAGTTCGACAAATGCTTTCTCTGCTCGCTATGACCAGCCACGACCTTTAATTCCGACCAAATTAGATGCCCAGTTTATCAACGATAACTCCAATATTTTTACCGGAAGTGGTCAATGGAAACACGAGCAATCTATAATGGTTCTAAGATCCGACATTGGATTTACTCAAAATACAGTTCGATGTTTTCGACATTTTGAGCTTCACCAGGGCAGTACTTGAAGTTGACTGCATGACAAGGTTTCAATATCGTGTTTCTCGAAGTATACTGTAAGGTTGTATTGTATGATTTAGCCTATGAACAGTAAGTCGACGGGTGGGGTTATGTGCAGCGTTAGGCAGCGATATATGTAGCAGTATGGAGCTGCTGACGATTTGCATCAATAATCGCACTTGTCATTTATCATATGCACGGCTTGCCATATAATCAATTATTTGACAGGGACACCTGGAGAGTAGGCCTACTGTTACCGTGTGCATCGGCCATGTGGCAGGTTTATGTGACATAGTCCAGTGGTATAACCCGGAACAAATTCGTAATAAGCTGAAAATTTTAGCACATGTTCCTGAAACAACATAGAAAAACATCAACAGGCATCTAGAATCCGCCTGGTATAAATGCAAGAAATTGGGGTTATAAATAAATGGTATCAACGATAAATTTAAAAATATTTAACCAAAATTCATAATATTTTTATCCAAACATATGTTTTAGCACAGGTAAATAGGCTAAAATATGGATAATAACCGTAACTCATGAGCTATTTGACCTAGAATTATAAAATTTCTATCTAGCATCGGACAATTTTTTTTTAATTCGGCGACCTCCCTTTAATCGCTAGCAACAACATTTTATATCATTTTTTAACCACCGTTTCCTCCCAAAGGTGGTTAATATGGGTTGGAGGTGATCACCATGACTTAAGGAATTATTTGATCTAGATTAATAAAATTAGTATCCAAACATACTCGGGGTGTTTAATATTATTATTTTGTTAATTGTTTTACCGTTTCATCACACAAGCGAAAAATAGCATTATTAACCAAAACTTGTGAGATATCTTACCTAGATTTATAAAATTGGTTGGGCCTACCTAGATATGTTTTACCATGGGAGAAAATGTAAAAGCAATTTTAAGCATTTTATCAGAAGCATTTTATGCGACAACCAGCAAACAAAAAATGATATGATGCTGTAATACCACTCTTTCATCCCGAAAAGTGGTAAATAAGGATAAGATGTGACTGATATTTGACTTACTTTGATGCATAAAGTTGGTATCTAGATAAATGTTTTAGCATCCGAGAAAAAAATAAAACAATTTTTAAAAAGGTAATAGTTTAACATTTGATAGTTTAAGCTCATTAAAAAAACTAATTAACTGTTCTATTATGTGATTATCAATCTACATTATACAACAACAAAAAATTTGAATGAAAAGGTTGTTGAAAATTAATAAAACATTATATACAACTTTATTTTTTGAAGATTAAATGGTGATAGTTGGTTTTGCTTTCAATAAGCCTAAACTTTTTTGTTTGATGCTAGGACAAATATCTAGATACCATTTTAATGAATCTCCGTCAAAGTTATGTTTATTCTCCTAATTTCCCATTATTTAGCACTTTTCGGAATGAAAGGGTTGTTTAAATTGTTTTAAGTATTTGTAATGGATTCCTCAAGTGCTAAAACAGAAGTTTAAATACAAGTTTTGTAATTCTAGACCAAAAAGTTTATAAGCTATGGTATCGCCCCCCATTTTACCTATATTTAGCACTTTTGGGGAGAAAATGGTGGTCAAAAATTGACACCAACAGTTGTTGTTGGTAATTAAAAGGAGGTCGCCAACTTTTAGTAGTGTGTTTATTTTTTTTCCATAATGCTAGATACACATTTTAAGAATCTAGGTCAAATAGCTCATACATTATGGTTATTATCCCTATTTTACACTTCCCTATGCTTAAGCATATGTTTAGATCCAAATTTTATGATTTCAAGCTAAATAGTTATCGTTATTATACCTTTATTACTGCTATTTACCCCTTAGAACTCTAATACCAGGGGACTTAGAGGACTTTTGGTATATTTGTTATGATTTCTCAAAAATATATACTGAAATTATCAGCTTCTTACGAATTTGTTCCATGTCTCTATTATGAGTTTTAGACTAATACCCCTGGACTAACAGGTTTTATGTGACATCTCCTCATAGGAAGAATCAGGATAAACCGATTATTTCTATAAAACCTGCCATATAATCCTATCATGGCCGGTGCAACGGTTCTCGAATACTCACCAGGTGTCCCTGTCATAGATTTGTTGATATGGCAAGCCGTGCATATGATAAATTACAAGTGTGATTATTAATGCAAATCAGCAGCAACTCTATACTGCTGCATATATCGCTGCCTAAGACTGCGCATATCCTGACCTGTATACCTACTGTTTATAGGCTGAATCATACAACCTTGAGACAGTTTAATTGGACAAATACGATAAGAAACCTTGTCATGCAGTCAACTTCAAGTAGGCATACGGCCCTGGTAAAACTCAAAATGGCATAAATGGACATAAATAAAGTATTTTAATCACAGAAATCTCAAGTATGTGTCGTTTATTGCATGATCAGATATAACTACTGGTTTTGTATTCGTGAAATCTATATTTAACATTTCACTATTGTCAGGACTACCTTATTCTGCAATAAGCTTATCCGACCTTAATTTTTTTGGCCTGATACTAACTCATGCTGGAAAATTATACTTCTTTGCAATAGTTTAACATTTCTAAATTGACCTCACGTAAAAGCTAGCTGCATGGTTTATAACATGACTGACAAAAATAGCGGCCTCTACTTTTAAATTCAAAATAATGTTCTTTAAAACACTGATAATTGCGATTTTTCCTTGTGTAAAAAAGCTAAATTTGTGATAAATTCTTGGATTGAAAATATATGGAGTGAAAATCTTTTCGCTATGATTTACAGATTCTATAATTATTTTGCATTTAAAAATGGCCACCGCGGAAAAATGATATATAGTCCGGCAGCTAAGGGTGGTGACCCAAAATTCTCTAATATCGTTTTTTATTGATCTTTTGGATCTACATAAAGATATCCAGGGGGTGTGGAGGTGTTTGACACCTCCATAGTTTGAAAATGCAAAATAGAGACATTTTTAGAATATAAATTGGCTGCCGATTGACTTTAGGTTCAGTTATGATCTTATGAAACAAAATTATGTATGGACAAACGATAACATTGTAACTTTATGCTTTGACAAATAATGAGATATGGAACCACCTATAAACGACAGAATGATGCAGAAAGGAAGATGGCTGTCATAATGATTAGAACATTAACTATACATCTTCTAATTATTGCATCGTGATGCTTAACTCAGTTACAGAGCGCAATAATAATAAAAATGTCGAATAAATAATGTGATGTGGATGCGTTTCAGAATCATCAACTGCTTTCTGGTTTAGGAGAGAAATGAATAAGCATGTGATGGAACTGGATGCTTTTAGCGAGAAACATGGATAGCAATTGTAAACTATATATTGTTGTGGCGTCACAGATTACTCAATTTTAATTTATCTTTGGGAACTGGACTTCAAATCCACAATGCTTGAGTTGTGAAATGTCTCTATTCATTTTCTGTTTGATTGCCTTGCTTTGTTCTTTCATAGAAGCATCCTGGACCACCTTGTCATACACAGAATACGAACCCGCGAGGTTGCAACAGACTATTAAATCGTCTAACATATAAGCGATAATAACCCGTTATTTCGAAAAAACATATTTTTTGTCAGCAGTAATCTTGAAATTCAAAATGACTGTAAAAAGTTTGCACATTAGATTTTTTTGATCGGTAATATTTTTTATTGTATTTTAGCATGGATTTCAAGAAATTGTACAAATATTAGCAAACCAACATTATTATTTTAAAATTCAAAATGGAGGCCCAAAGAGCTGACAAAAACAACTGCCACCGGTTTTTTCTTTGATTTTTTTTGCATAATCTAACAGACAATACGCGTCGTCGTTCATATTCTAGTAATTATGAAATTTTAAATTGTCATTACCTTTTACTGGATGATTGTCTGCATAGTTATTTGTCAAAGTTTTACATGTTCGTCACAACTTATATTTTTTCTATTTAAGTGATAAGTTTTTTTTACCTCCATCTACCAAGTGAAAAATACAGTCAGTCAGAGCACATGGTGAACAAGAAATAAAAAATATTTGCTTTTTCAATTTAACATACTAGCCCACACTTTTACAACTTTCTTAAAACTATTGTCTTTCTGCTTTCTACATTTGTATCTACATGAAAGTGTTAGAAATCACCAAATTGCACTTGGTGTTAGCAAATAACTTGAATCTATTCAGAAAATCTGACTGAAAAACTGGGATGAAATATCAAAAATTGAGATCATCTTGACAGTCAAAGTATATCCAAAACCATATGCTGGTCTTCATGGTGGATTAAGAAATGGAAGCAAAGTATTTGTCCAGCAGTAAGGTCACATGTTAACATATTGTTGGTATATGTACCCTCCCCCCATTTCTTTGTCTTCACTCATGCTTGAGGGCATACAGTCGCTATCCATCCTTTGCATGTCTATATATTTGCATAGCCCATGTACAAAGCTCTATATATCTGAAATAACGTCTTATGTGATGTAATATTCGATGTTTTTATACACGATGTAATAGCAAGCGGAGATAGTGACATAACAATCAAACCCACACCAGGATCATTGTATATCTGTTGGTTAAAATATATTAATATCTGAAAAAAATGAAAATCATTTTATTGTACAAAACATGATGACAAGAACTAATAACCATGATCAAACTTGTATATTACTTCTACAGTATTATAGTTCAAGCGAGCCGTACACTCTTCTTTCTTCTATTTGAAAGCATTTTTTCCTGCAAATAGCTCATGTACCCGTAAGCTTGCAATTGCCCCAAAAAACCCACCGAGACATCATGAGCCAGTGCTTCAGCACTCTGAAATAAACATGTTTTAATCAGTTAAAAGAGTATATACCACGTCATAAATATTGATATTGATGGGGTGAAAATCCCTCATGTACGTAGTGCAAAATATCTCGGAGTTGTAATTGATAGTCAATTGACATGGACCGGCCATATAAATGAGCTATCCAGCCGATTATCCTCGAGGCTGTATATATTACGAAAACTTAGAAAAATTTTACCCTTCAACAATTTCAACTGTATTTACTATGCTATATTCCAATCTTGTATAGATTATTGTCTTAGTGTCTGGGGAGCGACTTCTGAAAAAAACATTTGAACCATTTACAAAAGCTGCAAAAACGAGCTGCCCGCATTGTAACCCAAAACTTTAACTGGGATGAATCGAGTATAAGCATTATCAGGAACTTGGGATGGCAAACAATTAGAGAACGATATGAATTCCTATCTTGTTGTATCACATATAAAGCACGGAACAACTTGGCACCAAATTTAATTTCTGATCTTTTTTAATCTGTTGCGGAAAATCATAGTGTATCGACTAGAAGCTCAATAAATAACAATCTTTATCTACCGAAACCCAATTTAACAATATTCAAATCATCGCTCAGCTATTCCGGAGCGAATCTCTGGAATTCGTTGCCTGTGTACATTAGAGATTCGCCAACATACAATACGTTTAAATCTCGGCTGAAGAAATTACAAAAATCAAAACCACCTGTTTAAAATATGTTGAGCAGCTTGCTTGTAAATCGATATTGTATGTATATATATTATCTGCAAGTACACGGACCATACTAAGAAAATTACCGTGATCGCTGTTGAGTTGATGGGGAAAGCTTTTCGCTACGCTTCCTGAAACTCAACAGTGAGGTTGCCAGGTGGTTCCTATGTATTCGTTGACACTGAAAGTGCTGGTAGTCGTAGGAACCACCTTGATATATTAGTATGGCGCGTGTTTGGCCATGCGACGGCTTCACGAGTTGAGGCTGGCCAATTCACTTTAAACTAGGGGTGTTAATTTTATTATAGCGATATATGTAAAAAAAATGTGTGTATGTATGTATATATATATAGGGCCTATATGTATATTTTACTTGTTCTCATTAATAGTTTAGTAGATAAGGTAACCTATTGTGCATTTTATGATTAAAGCATGAAATTTCCACCACTTGTAGAACATATCCTGAGGGTCATTTTTAGATGTGGAGGTAAACTGGATTTGACCTCTGATGACCTCTAGAGGTCATTGACCTCGAAAGGTCAAAATATTCACTGGCAAAGCCAAAAAGTAGTGAAAATTATATATAACAATGTCTATGATTTGTTTCTGTGTCCCAAACGTGTGTCAAATACCCGACTTGACTGTTCTGAATCATAAACATAGCACCAAGGTCATGTCAAGGTCACACCAAGGTCATTTAAAGGTCAAACCGGCAGAAAATAGTTAAAATGTCGACTTTTTTTTATCAATTTCCACACTGTGTTTGTGTAGTCATTTATTACAAAGGACTGGTTTTGACATATTCTTCGTCCTATGTATTTTCCACACACATTTTATGACATTAAGGGCAGTATCAACCTTGGGAAGGAGGCTATCTTCCACTTATTACACTTCTTCCTCAATATTTAGTTGGTCGGGTCAAATTACAAATATGCAGCATTGTTAAAGATTAATCTGGGCTCCCGAAGCTAAATATTGATAAATAATTGGGTTTATGAAGTTTGACATAGGGTGGGGTTGTGTTTTACTGGAGTACCATCCGAAAACAATTTGAAGGTCATGTCAAGGTCACTTCAAGGTCAAACTGGCAAAAACTGTTACCATGATCACATGTCTTCTTCAGAGCTGTTCCAATTTCTTTTTCGAACGTGTCTTCACTTAAAGGAGTCTGAGCTCCAGTCTGGTGATTGCACATGTATACAATTTTTCTAGAATCACATATATCTACATCAACCTAACTTTATGCAGGTGAGCCATTGAGATAATTTAAAGACAGCTCAATTTGTTTTTGTAAATTCCCTTAATTTAATTGGTTTTATGTCTATTGGTTATAAATTTACTAGCATCCATGTAGCAATCATATGTCTCCTTCAATAAGTTTGATCGAAAAATCAGTGTCTTCTAATACGGGACCACATCATTATATATAGGCATGGATGCATCATGTAAGCCATGCGAGCCATGGGTATGGCATTAATGCCATCATCTCTATCTAGTCTCTCTAGTCTAATGTTCCAGGTGGCTGGACGTTGTTAGAAGACCACATAAATTTAGAGGAAATGACGGCCTTTTATACTGATCATAACTGTTCGACTAGAATGTTGAATTTTATATATATTCTTAGCGTGACACTAATATCCTTATAGAAGTGGTGAGCCGGTTTTTATCCCACGACCGTGAGGGAAGGGGGGTTTTCCAAATCTTACAATCACATTCCCCACGATACGGAGATGTACAGGCGATTTATTGAAAGAGCTCACTGAATTTTAAAATGGCCGCAACAAGTCAACTTCATAATTTATTGTGGCTTCAAAAACTCAAACTTTGCAAGAAATTAGTCAAATTTTACAATTTTAAACATACCGGATACTATAATTAATTTCTAGGCTACTTTTTTCAGAAAGCTCGGCAAAATATCGATGTCATGACTGCCAAATTTTCTCGGTAAATTAAGAACCTGTCACCATGATATATATAAAACTGATTATTCCATCGCTCTGTATTCAATTCATACTGCATTATTTTCTATTAGGACATTGCGCTTATCCTCCACTTGTCGGCAACAATTGCATTATTACTAGACTAAACCTTTCATAGCCATCAAATAGGATATATAATATTAACTACTTTGCACATCTACCACTCCGTTATAACGGTCCAGTATTTCGTTATAACGATATATTATTATGTTATGACGGTTTACTAATCTGTTATAGCGATCTACTGTTCCGTTATAATGGTCTAGTATTTCGTTATAACGGTCTACGACTTTGTTATAACGACAAACTAATTCAGCATAACAGTCTACTATTCCGTTATAACGGTCTAGCATTTCGTTATAACGGTCTAGTATTTCGTTATAACGGTCTACTAATCCGTTATAACAGTCTACTATTCCGCTATAACGGTTCATTATTGCACAATAGCGGTCTATTATTCCGTTATAAATGCCTAGTATTTCGTTACAACGGAATACTATTTCGTTATAACGGTCTATTATTTCGCTTTAACTGCCTAGAGTTTCGCTATAACGGTCTACTAATCCGTTACAACGGTCTACTAATACGTTATAGCTGTCCACTAATCCATTTTAAAGGTCTACTAATCCGTTATAACGGTATACTATCATTTTATAACGGTCTAGTATTTCGTTATAACGGCCTACTATTTTGCTATAAACCGTTATAACGAAATAGTATACCGTTATAACGAAATACTAGACCGTTATCAAGGTCATAGCTAAATACTAGACCGTTATAACGACCCACAAGGCCATATAAGCACAAAATACTATTCCGTTATAATTGTCTAATATCCCGCTATAACGGTCTAGCATTTAGTTATAACGGTCTAGTATTTTGTTATAACGGTATACTAATCCGTTATAACGGTCTCCTATTCCGCTATAATGGTTCATTATTGCACTATAGCGGTCTATTTTCCCGTTATAAATGGCTAGTATTTCGTTACAACGGAATACTATTCCTTTATAACGGTATATTATTTCGCTATAACGGTCTAGAGTTTAACGGTCTACTAATCCGTTATAGCTGTCCATTAATCTATTATAACGGTCTACTAATCCGGTATAGCGGTATGCTATCATTTTATAACGGTCTAGTATTTCGATATAACGGTCTACTTTTTTGCTATAAACCGTTATAACGAAATAGTAGACCGTTATAACGAAATACTAGACTGTTATCAAGGTCATAACTAAATACTAGACCGTTATAACGACCTACAAGACCATAATCACGAAATAATAGACCGCTATAATGGGATAGTAGACATTATAAAAATTTGGTGGGCCGTTATAACGAAATACTAGACCGTTATAACGGATTAAACAATAAATCCACTTCCGTAGATAACCTTGTTTTGGCTGATATCGATTTTTTTCTCTTTGAATTATCCATGTCTTTCCTGTTATCTGGGCGGATGCTTTTATCCTTGAGAATTTATAACGGTCTACTATTCCGTTATAACGGTCTATTAATCAGTTATAACCGTTATAACAAAATACTAGACCGTTATAACGAATTAGTAGACTGCTATAACGGATAAGTACACTGCTATAACGAACTACTAGACCGTTATAACGAAATACCAGAATGCTATAACGAAATACATCACCGTTATAACGAGATACGAGACCGTTTTAACGGATTAGTAGACCGTTATAACAGATTAGTAGACCGTTATAACGGATTAGTAGGTATAACGGATTAGTAGACCGTTATAACAGCTAAGTAGGCCGTTGTAGCGGGATAGTAGACAGTTATAACGGATTGGTAGACCGTTATAACGAAATACTAAACCGCTATAACGAGATACTAGATCATTATAGCGGAATAGTAGACTGTTATAACGGTAGACTTAACAGTCATAAAGAAATACAAGACCGCTATAACGAGATAGTAGACCGTTATAACGAAATACTATACAGTTATAGCGGATAGTAGACCGTTATAACGGAAGACTTGACCGTTATAACGAAATAGTAGACCTCTTTAACGGATTAGTAGACCGTTATAACGGATTAGTAGACCGTTATAACGGATGAGTAGACCGTTATAACGGATTAGTAGACCGTTATAACGGATGAGAAGACCGTTATAATGGATTAGTAGAGCGCTATAACGTGATACTAGACCGTCATAACAAAATAGTAGACCGTTATAACGGGATAGTAAACCGTTATAATGAAATACTAGACCGTTATAACGGAATAGTAGACCTCTATAACGAAATACTAAACCGTTATAACGGAATAGTAGACCGTGATAACGGATTAGTAAGCCGTTATAACGGATTTGTAAGCCGCTGTAGCGTGATACTAGACCGTTAAAACAAAATACTATACCGTTATAACGGGAAAGTAGACCGTTATAACGAAATACTATACCGCTATGACGGAATAGTAGACCGTTATAACGAAAGACTAGACCGTTATAACGGAATAGTAGACAGTTATAATGAGATACAAGACCGTTATAACGGGATAATAGACCGTTTTAACGGTATTACTAGACCGTTATAGCGGATTAGTAGACGTTAAGAGGAATTGAAAAAAATCTGATTGTCATAAAAAAAGTCTTATTGTCATAAAAATATTTTGTTTCAGCAGATATAGTTTTTTCCTTTGAATTACCCACACCTGTATTGATATCTGGGCGGATGTAGAACTCTTATCCTTAAAAATGAAACATCCTTAAAAATGAAAAAAAAAAATGGCTGCCAAGAAATCGCCGAAATTATTATGCTTTTGCTAATTCTTCTTATTGAAAATCCCTCTCTCAGAGCATTACACGCCGTGATAATTATTACTTAATAGCACATCATTACACATATAAGACAATGAACAGTAATAATCTACTTGTTCACATGTATCCTACATAAGGGGGAGGGGGGCACCTTCAATTACAAGGGAGGAGGACTATTTTTTTAATATATATTTCCAAACTAAATTTTCGTTAAATAAATAATCGTTCAATGCTGTAAATAAATATTTAAATTTGAAATAAATAATTATTTCAGCGTATGAGCAACATAATTTAATAATCCCCCAAAAATCGAGCCTCATTTATCCGGCATAATTAAATGACCTTTAAATTTGTGAAGCCTCGCTTTGCTCGGATCGTTTGCCTCCAGAGTAATGCTAGGCTTAGCTTGGGATCCAAATTTGTAGACAGAAAAATACATAAGGAAGTGAAGTGAAGTAAATATATATCTCCACACACAAACTGAAATAAATATATTGCTCGAGTGTGAAAAATATACCCCCCCCCCCCCTCTCACAGATAGGCAAATATGCTAGCGAATGTGCTTATCGATAACAATATTTGAAATTCGCTCACAATTTGCAACACTCGCCGAGTATTTGTAAGCGTCGGTAACAAATTCTGAACGTTCGCGAAATAGATACATATTTGTTTAAATGTGTGGTATAGCCCTAGTCACAATACCACGAAAACATACTAGTATAGGACTATAACACTGAATAACATCATATCGCTGTATATTTTGAAATTCTGATTAACGCTGCCTCTCACTCTTGTATAAACCAATTGATGTACAAAAGGCTACAGTTGACATACAAAGAGGGCGCCATTCGGCTTCCTGAGATTGGGCGTCCAAGGTCAAGTTAAGATCATTTCAAGGGACTGTGTTTTCATATCAATGTCAATGACACCTAGATGTCACCAGGGGTCAAATCTAACTTACCTCTACAATTTAAAATAAAGATCAGGATCTGTGTTAATAATGGTAGAAGTTTCCATGCTTTAATCATGACATGCACAATTGTTTCATTATGGTAGTTTAAACACTACTCTATGACCCTAGTATTTTGCCGAACTTTTCGAAAAAAATGATGCAGTCTAGAAATTAATTCTGGTATCCGGTATGAACATAAAAAACCAACTTTTTTATAATCTTTGACAGTTTGACCTTGAAATGACCTTGATATGACCTTAACGGTTTTTTTCGACGGTACCCCAGTAAAACATAATCCCAACCCATGTCAGACTTCATAGCCCATTTATATATCAATAGTTTGCCAGGGGAACCCAAACTGATGTTTACCAGCTGCTGCACACTGTCATTTTGCTCGTCCGATTAAACATTGAGGAAGGGGTGTAGTCAGGGGGATACTAAGGGTGTATTTTCCCTCCCCAAGTTATATACTGCCATAAATCTCCTAAAATGCGCATGGAAAAGATATCTGACCAGGGCTGTGTCAAAACCAATCCTTTGTAATAGATGACTGCACCACTAGTATTGTTTTAATTGATTAAAAGTGGATATTTTCACTATATGTGGCGATTTTGACCTTTAAATGACCCTAAAGTAACTTTGAAATGACCTTGATGTTATTTTTATGATTAATAAGAGTCTCTTAGAGTATTTGGCACACTTCTGGAATACAAAAACATCATATACATAGTGTAATACACAATTTTCATCACTTTTTGGCTTCGCAATTGGATATTTTGACCTTTCGAGGTCAATGACCTCTAGAGGTCACCAGGGGTCAAATCTAACTTACCTCCACATCTTAAAATAAACCCCAGGATATGTACTAATAATGGTAGAAGTTTCATGCTTTAATCATAAAATGCACAATTGTTTCATTATGGGAGCTTAACCACTACACTAAAAGGAAAACTGTTGTTTTTAAAGAATATTTTGCACGTTGCTACGCTTTCCAAAGTGTATTTTACCTACTATTCACAACAGTATCAATATATATGTAGTTTTTATTATATCTGGTTTTGGCGCGGGCATCATTTCTATATTATGTGTTTTACCTTTATAACATGTTTTTATCTGTATTGTATATATTTTCATCTGTATTATATATTATATAATTGAATGATTGTTTTCATATTACAACATCACTACAGGGCACATATGAAAAATTGCCTGCTAATGATGTCCACCCTGTATAAATATGTCTCAATAAATAAATAAATAATAAATAAATATCTGTAATCTAATCTTTTTAAGTAGTATATCATGTGCGGCAAACACTAATACGTTAACATGTTTATTGGGAATCTAAATCCCTTACAATTAAAACTAAAAGACCACAGCTTGATCCATCACGCTGCACTCTACATGGCTTATGAGATATGTTTCCATCTGCCAGATGCGGCTCTATGCATTCTCCGGCTCTGTATATCCATATATTTTTTGTAACAATAAAGAAAAACTTTGAAAAAAGAAAAAAAAAAAAAAATTAAACAGCGACTTTGTGGTATCGATAGAACGACAAACATAGCAACAACAATAACAATAAACATATTAATGATAATAAGGAAAGTCATAAAAGTAACAGCAGCATCAATAACAACAACAATCACAACACTACTACTACTACTACTACTACTACTACTACTGCTACTGCTACTACTACTACTACTACTACTACTACTACTACTACTGCTACTGCTACTACTACTACTACTACTACTACTACTGCTACTACTACTACTACTACTACTACAACTACTACTACTACTACTACTACTACTACTACAACTACTAAAAGTATAACATTGTGGAGATTAAAATATCTTCATTTAAATGACAGACGAGCTATGTGAATATAGTAAACATACATGTGGGCACAAAATAGGAAGGGGTAAATGTGGTCACCTGCCAGCAATTAAGAGACGATTAACCAATGCTGCTGTAATGTTGCGCTAGTATTGCAAACGTTGGACCAGCATTACACTATAATTAAGTAAGCGTATCATGTCACCTATTCAATATTGCATATATTTTTTAAAGTAAGGCGTATGGACCCATGAAGTACCAAAAGGACAATCAAGATTTACAAATATGAATAACTAACCACCGAATTGTTTGGTAACAAATGCAATTAAACCTTCGTCAGTATTATTTTTTTCTGATTTTTATGAAGTAAATCAGTCCATCCAATATTTTACCTCTTTTTAGCTAAAATACAGATTTTATACTTATCAGGGTGAAAAGATGCTTATCAAAATTGCTCCGGAATCATACAACAAAACCATCTTCGTTTTGTTGTGTGTATATCGTCATATCCTTAGATTATGGACATATATTATATTGAGATAACATATCCCACTATTGTAAAGCCACATCCTGATATACCAATGCCACATGGTAAAACCATAATATACCATATGGACAGAGTATTATCTTGTCCTACATGTATAATTACGTATGCTGTCGTTACTATATTACCTTTTTTTGAAATGTAGAACTATATCCTGACATTATAACGTTATATTCAGAAATAATTATGCAATATATTCACATTAATGTTACATTCTGTCGACGTAATGTCATTTCCTGACATGGTATTATAGTCTTTGGAATAAGTCAATGTAGTGCGCACTTTGTGACCTCTAATATGCCCGTTTCAAATTCTGATATAAAGAAGTGGAGTTTGACCTCGTTTTGACCGTCTAATTTGCATATTTCCAAAATAGTCAGTTGGCCGGCCAGTACGCCTAAAAGAGCTTATCTAAGGTTTTCGTGTCGACTTTTCTGTGCATACCTAAAACCTTGCTAGATGTATTCTCAGGCCTCTTATAATGAAAACCCGACCGTTTGTCGGCTTTCATGTGTGTGCACTAGAGCTACAGAGTATTTTCAAAATGGCCGCCAAATTCACCCTAAATTGTCAATTTTACCAGTCAATCAACATTATTGGATTTATGTAGAAGAGGACTATTAAATGCTGAAACAACCTCAACAAGAGGACTGAAGTCTTATATCATGCCCTGCGATAAATTAGTTTAGAGTTTTTTGCGGTCACAAAATATCACGCCCCGCGATAAATTAGTTTAGAGTTTTTTGCGGTCACAAATATTTAAAAAAAACGATTTGTGGTGGCCATTTTAAATTTTAGTAAAATCACCTACACATTGTTTCCGACTTCTATTTTTGCGTTTTGCGGCCACAAAAAAATTATGAAGTTCATGCATGACGGCCATTTTAAATTTTGTTAAAACCTTGAAAAAATCACATGCACATCTCCATATCGTGGGGAATGTGCCCAGTGGGCAATCTGACGTCGAAACAACGTTGAATCAACGTGAAACCATAACGTTGAAACAACGTTCAATTTTAGTGTAGAATGAAATTCCAATTGACGTAGCTATGGAAACCCATCTTCATCTATCCAGTTGTCTGCCACTGGCAGAACCTGGATAACCCGTATATGTGCTATGAGTTCAGAACCTCCCTCCTCCCTCCTCCTCCCTGGCCAATTCACAGTTGATTCAGGCGGCCCGAACAATCTGACCTGAGTGTGACCTCCACGCTGCAGTCAGTAAACTGGTGACGTCATAATGAATATTATGTTGCTCGCACCCCTCATTTTCGTACCCCCTTCACACACACCTGTTGTCAAGGTCAGACTGGTAGTCTGACGGTCAGACCTGATACGGCAAGATGTGGAAACCTGAAAACAACGTTGCAAAAATGACGTGGATCAACCTGAATAAAACGTTGCAAAAATAACCCTGTGTTGACCTCAATACAACGTTGTAAGAACAACGTCTAAGTAACATTGGAATACCGCTGTTGTGAAAACATTGGAAATCCAACGTCGAAACAACGTGAAACCATAACGTTGAAACAACGCATAATTTTAGTGTAGAATGAAAGTCCAAATGACGTAGATATGGAAACCTCAAAACAACGTTGAAAAACGACGGTGGATCGACCTGAACAAAACGTTGCAAAAAAAAACCCTGTGTTGACCCCAATACAACGTTGTAAGAACAATGTTTACGCAACGTTGAAATCGCGACATTGTGACAACGTTGTAAATTTTCATGCTCGATCGACGTTGTGAGAACAATGTTCAAATAACGTTTAAATCACGCTGTTGTGAAAACGTTGGAAATGTTCACGTTTGATCGACGTTGTGACAACAACAGCAAACTAGGGCCAAAGGCCTCATGTGTTTGGGGCAAAGGGAGGATTCTGAAATACTACAAATTATTCAATTAGAAGGGTGTGTCATTCTGATTGATCAGAATGGCATACTCGCTCATGACGGCATGCCCTTATATGCGTATCAAATCTGTGATTTTGATACAATTGTGATGTTTTACTGATGATCGCAACACACGCCATGCAACGGCGACAACAGAAACTGAACGAGGAATGTTGTGTGCTTATTTTATCTATATTAAGACTGATATCAATGAATAATTAAATGCTGATCATCCTCTTGTCACAGCTTCACCTTGCCTGAGGTTGTATATATGCCAATTTTATGTTAGTCATGCCGGACAGGCAACAACTTAAATTTGGCTATTTAGCCACCATAGGCTATGTAGGCCTATTGCATCTGATGTGAATGTCCAAACCAGCACAGGTCGACGACTGTTACACAGTATGTGTTTCAAGCCTAACTTTATTGCCTAGGTAGGGGCTAAGTAGGCCTACATCACATCAAAATTAGATTTGTCCACTATGCATATCATTTTTAAATGAATGGCTAGACTACAATGAGCGGAAAATTATACCCCACAGTTATCAAGTAGCATGGCAAGGGGTGGCATGTCTTGAACATCAATTTTGCAGATATGGGATACTTTACTATGAAATTATATTATCATTCATACATATCACTATTTTACCCATAAAATAATTATATGAACACGTTACTAAAAGATATTTAGCAGTCTGCATTAAACTTGAATTTTAAGTCTCAGTTGCAACTTCTATGGTGACACTGTCAGGTCTTGTATTGACAGAAAAATAGCCATCAATTAATGGCAGGACCCATAGTCGTAGTCTCTATCAATCAACATCAAGAATTAAAAAATTGAGCACATGTAGCCCTAAGTCAAGGCGTTGTGAAATTACCACGCTTACAAGTCTTTTTGGTTTCCATAACCTGGTGACCTCGAAATTAGGTCAAGGTCAATAAAAGTCAAAATTGACCATCAGATTAGTGTCATGCACATGAGGTAAAACGTGAAGGCTTTTAGCAGGTTAATAGGTGAAAAACATGACATAACTATGGGGCCCACACTTTCCAAGCAAATAGCGTGTCATCTTTGCATAACATTATTTGCATGCACGAGCGTGTTAATTTCAGTTAGCACTTCAATGCACGCAGTTAATTTAAAGAAAACATTGTTCCTTGCAGTTGACAAGAGTTTGCACGCAAGTGATACAATTCTAGTTCCCATTAGATAGAAAGTCTATGCTAAATGTATATTTCATCAATTACTATTGCAATCATACATGCTAACTTGAAATAATTATATAACAGATTGTGACTGGGTTGAAACTTTTAAAAACCCGATTAGTGGCCATTAGCCTATTCTGCGTATTAGCAACCCTTATTATGTAAACATGATGTAGGCAAGCTAAGTATTACCATGATTACCACCGTGACTTAATATACATGATGTAGACAACCCTATTGATGTGAAGATGTATACCTGGCAACTTCCCCTGAGACAATCATCTTGTTATATATAACGTTACCGGCACATGACGTTTTCTTGTAATATCATTCATCACTGATCAGTGCTGATGCCTGATGCCCCTTGTCAATCCTACATCAATCCCTGTGTCATGTTAATCTAGTAAGATTAGATGTATATTTTCAAGGTTAAGAACAGATAACAGCTTACTAGAGGTAACTAGAGGTCGATTCAGAAATGTTCCCAGAGAAGATCGATTATGTATATGTAAAAAGAGTGTAGAAGATCCGATACACTTTATCTTACATTGTGAAAGATATAAAGATTATAGAGATTTATTTATAAAAAATATGACAAATCTGAACATGAAAATTGAAAAGAACTATCCTAATAAAATTATACAACTATTGTTCAATTTTGAAGTGAACGCTGAGGTTTCGCGGCACTGTGTAAATTTTGTCAAAGATATTTATGCATCACGAAGTGAGGTGTAAGAATTACGGTTTTACAGTTAATAATTATATTTCTACATTGCTTTACCTAGCGATGATATCAGTATAATTTAAATCTGTCTATACGGTTTTACAGTTAATAATTATATTTCTACATTGCTTTACATAGCGATGATATCAGTATAATTTAAATATGTCTATGCTGTTAAATGAGTTTGATGGGTACACGTGTGTGTACTAACTTCAGTATGTTGATGTCCTGGCATTGTATTGGCTGAATAAACTTGTCTTGTCTTGTCTTGTCTTGTTAACGCTGGTCCGGCATCTACAACGCTGGCCCAGCATTAATGTGTTGTGTTTTCTCAGTAGGCGACAGCATGTATATCAGTTGTGATCCCAGAAAACAACAGATGTTGACCCAATGCTGGATTAATGTTGGGCCAGCATTTCAGACGTTGGGCCAGCATTAATCCAGCGGGTCAACGTGTCGTGTTTGCTGGGATGCCTGTATGTCCAGCAGTCTGGCGAGTGAGAGTGGGCTATCAGCATGTTGTGTATACATTAGAGGCCCATTGCAACTGCCTTGTAAAGACAAAAGGCAGCATCTGCTTACTTTATAAGTGAGCAGGTACAACCTTTTGGCTTTGCAAAGCGTGCTATCATTGAACCAACTTTTGGGGGAACGTCTGCTGGGGATGAGTTAATACTGTAGACAAGCTGACCTCATTTTCCACCCCTATGATAAATATTCATGATCTGTCTGTCAGCGTAACGCCAAATATGGACCATAAAGCACAACGTGATCACTATGTGTGTAGGAAAGACAACAGGGACCGTCTACCAAAATTTCCTAAGGAGATGTGAAACCACATGAAGAAGCTATCTATATCGTCTGGGTTATTACATATGCTCCATGAATTTAAGGGGAGGAGGTCGATTTATCAATGAAATGCGCCTGTCTACAGGTTTTATGAATGGAGTGACGTCACTTTTTGTCCCAAATATTTCTCTGGACCACGATGATAATCCTGACGTTGTGAAAACGTTGTAAATTTACATGTTAGATCGACGTTGTGAGAACTACATTTAAATAACGTTGAAATCCTAACGTTGTGCAAACGTTGAAAATTTACATGATCGGTCGACGTTGTGACAATAACGTGAATATACCCACCGGGCACACAACGTCGTTGCAACGTTGAAGCAACGTAATTGACGTTTATTCAACGTCGCTACAACGTCAAGTGCTCAGTGTACGAAACTCGCTTGAAAACCGTTGATGGTTAACCCTTGCAAAAACGTCAGTATTTAGACGTTTGATCCAGGTTGTTGTTTTATTTTTGCAGTAGCCTACTGTTATCCATTTAAACAAAATTAGAGTATTGTGTAAAAATTAACACGTTTATTACTCTTACAAGCCTTCAACCACCACTGCAAATTCTTATACTAATCATATGCATGCCACACAATATATCCATTATAATCGGACATTACTCCTCATATTAAAACTAACTGCACTAAATTAGACTGATGAGTCGTAGTTTGCGTACACACAACGACTATGTCATCATAAACTGCCATCACCGTATTCCTCTCTTGACTACTGCCACATGTTGCATAAATAATACATACAGGGAAATTATCCAAGCTCATTACAAATGTTGTTTGAGAAAAAACTGAAAGCATTACATTTCAAGGTCGCACAGGCTGTCAGTAAAATAAACTGTAATTTGTGTTCAGTAATTTTAGTGTGGTGTACAAAATATCCTTCTACACGAATAAGACACATATTTGTTTAAAATAAAACGATAAGAAGGAATCAGCATGAAATTTTAAATAACAAAGTAAAACAAGTCTTTCAACTTCATTAATTGAGCTGTGCACAATTTGAGACCAAATTTTGTATGTGACAGAAGGACTTATTTCGTAACAAGAGCACACTCCACAATAGCCTGCCGTCATAACTGAACTTGTCTGCGAACTTGTTGTTAGCAACATGCAGAACAAATTTAAGCAGAATATATGGAAAACGTTAAATTGATTGCGCCCACAAGGTATATTTAATTTTAACAATGTAAAATCCTTTAAATGTGATAAATTGCAATAAATATGCCATTTTTTTGAGGGATGCTCAGGGTGCTCGAGCACCCCCCTTAATTTTCATTGGTAATTTTCCAACCAATAATTTTATATACAATTAATCCACCAGTGTCCGACATGTTGGTTCCAGCCCCCACCACACCTAAATATATACCCCTTTCCATTTAAAGGGCTGGTGTCTGGGATGCATCATTGGCGCCATTAACAGATTAAAGACTCAGATTAGACAATGAACTTGGCAAAACAGGGTGTTCTATTCAAATTACCTATGTGCAAGACTGTTCAGTTCCAATGTACTTATTTTTATCGCACTGCTCGCTTATCGAACACTTTACCTTTTGTTATCCGAGATGCTAGTAGCTTGCAGATTTTCAAGAAGAACCTCATTGAATTATATCTCACCATGGTAAACTTATTTGATGTGAATAATCGATGTACCTGGAGCCTGGCTTGTGCTTGTGTAAATTGTCGAATATAGCGGAAAATTTTGTGTTTCAAACTACCTGTGCAATTTAAATCGGCTGTGAGATGGCTATTTGAGCTGTCACCAGCCACGCATGACTCGGGACGGAGGGCTTCGTTGTCGATACTCATGGGTTGGCAGGTGACAAACCGCCCCGCCTAACTTATACTAGTGTATTGAATATATATCTATACATCTAGCACAAATGGCACCTTAAGTGATCGATCTATGAACGATAATCTGCGAATGTTGCATTGTGTTGTCTGCCTGGCTCGAATTCAGGCCGGAAACAATCTCTGATACTGTTCGAAGCAGACCGACATCACTCTACATGATCACGCTTGTCATGATCTGACTTGGAGTATTACCAAATGGTATGGATGGCTGTTTCCCTCAAAATTATTATTTGTTTCTTTTCTGTTTAATTTTTAGGTTTAGTGATTTTTCAGTCGCCTTTGTTTCCAGACGAGGTGGGTCCTTACGCTAAATTTCAAAGATCTCTAATCAACTGATTTACTCCTTGAGTTTGGGATTGTTTTTCCTCCAGTCAGTAGATGCATTCTAGGTTTATAGTATTACTTTTATTTAGGGATGTATGTAGGCCCATGTTAAAATTAAAAGTGTCATTAGTTTTTACTATTTTCCCTTTCCACATACCCTAGTTGTCTGTCCTTTTATATAATAAACAACTGAAGGATTTATAGGTTTTAATTAGGTTTCTATACGCTTTCCAGAGTGTCCTTTTTTGCTACACTGTGTAGAGCACAGTGTAGCTATTTTGTTTCTGGTTTTGGTGCGGGAAACAGATGACAGATAGTTGTCGTTTTTTATATTTTTTATGTGTACATATCGCAAAATTTATAATCTATGCTATGTATGTACATTTTTAAATAACATGTACACAAAAGCATTGCTATTTTAAACACTGGATATGATGCTGCCTTACATGATAAGTATGGCAACACATATAGCCAGTGAACAGTTGGTTTTATATTATACTGTCATATTAGTTTATTATATAATTTTAATTCACTAATATGGTTGACAGGCATTGTAGAGGTCGTCTCAACCTGTTCCCGTCAACCAAAGTTAATAACATGTTCAAAACAATACCCAATAATAATAATGATAATGTATCATTTTTGCATGTTTTTAACTGGAAGTCAAATCAATGATAGCCACATAGCCCCTATGTGGCGACAGAAGCAAATCTTTACAATGCAAATCTTTAAAATTTGACCATTCAGAGCACCTAAAAGTAGGAATTTGTTGCGAATGGTTTTCTTTCTCCTGTCCACCCTTAATTAGTGTGAGATAGACATATTTTTCAAACATTCATTTTTTTTTTAAAGAAACAGAGTAAAATATATCAACTTTGTGTTAGTCTTGGCCAATAATCGAAACGTTGAGCGAAACTTGAAACAACGTTAAGGAGAATAAATATGCTAAGATTCATGATAATTATCATAAAATACCTTGAAACAACGTTGTTCCAAAGTAGATATGCTAAGATTGATAGTAATTATCATAGACTATCCTACCCTATGATAATTATAACACACCACAAGCACAATCCACAGTAGGCTATGGGGATCGCTTGAAACGGACAACGGCTTAGAGTTGGACGTGCTGCCCTCTCAAGCACTTGGCGTTGCATAAAATAAAATAATAAGGACCACGGGACTATTCCTTTATTACCATGATTCTTTCACCTGGGTGATGGTGAATTTATTTCTCAAGAGATATCATCTGTGAATCTTGAGAACAAATGGATAAAAAACAGAGTCGCTTTTTCAATTTCCAAAATTTAATTGTTTTAGGGCCTATTTGAATTTTTCGTATTTTCTCAGTGCAATATATAGACCTCCAGTATAGCCACTGACACGAACTAATTCAGATACAGCTGGGAATCAACAGTTTTTTTTTTTTACCAGAGACGAAATCAAAAATAAGAATTGAAAATTGGCAGTAAAGTTGATTTAAAAATGTGAAACTACAACCAATACTACCACAAATATCTGATATAGGCCTAACTGATGATGAACTGGAATATAACATTTGCATTAAAAAATATTTTGCCATAGGGGAGGGTGGCAAATTAATAAGGGTGAAATAAAAATAAATATCTCAGGAATTTTAAGTGATCATTAGTAAACGTTAGAAGCATTTTAATGGTCCACAGCTTTTTTCAATGACATTTTATGACTTTTAGTACATGATTCTTGCATAAATAGGCCGTACATAATTGCATACTCGGCATTCCACAAACAAGGTTGCATAATTATTATCACAATGAGGGGGACCAAACGTTTAATTGATATTATTGTTGCTCCGCTGGCCACCGTCGGCAACGGAAATAGGCATCATTCTCTAATCATCTTTAAAAGTGAAAATCATTTGAAACAAGAGCACACTCAACAATCATTGAACTTGTCCGAGAACTGGTTATTAGCAGCATGCAGTACAAAATTGCGCAGGATACAAGAAAACCTTTTGAAGTTATCGCACCCACAAGGTAAAATTATTTACATAAAATGGGGAAAATACCGTGCAAGCACTCAAATACCCCTCGGCTCATGCAGTGACTCTATATATGCCAGGTTTCAAGGCAATTAATTGAAAATAAAATGATTTATTAAAATTGATAAAACCAAAATGGCCGCCGAAGCCTCGTTTTCAGTATCACATGAAAACGGAAAATACTAATAGACTATCAGACCCCGAAAACCTATATATATATACCAGGTTTCGAGGGAATTCCAAAAAAAAAAAAAAAAAAAAAAATTAGTCGCCAGGTGGTGGCCATTTTTATTTTATCGGTGGAAAGCTGAAATTCTAATCAGGTCATCTCCATACTCATGGGTAACTGCACATAAAAAATTGGGGGATCCAATAATTATTTTTCAAGTTATCGAGTTAACAAGGAATTATTAAATTTAAAAATCGAGATGGCCGCCATAGCCTCGTTTTCAGTCGCACACTAAAAAGGACAATACTAATAGACTCGCAGACCCGAAAACCTATATATAACAGGTTTCGAGGGAAACCTGAAAACAAGGTATAAATAAAAAATTTAATCGCCAGGTGGCGGCCTTTTTGCTTTTCGGTTGAAAGCTGAAAATCTAATCAGGTCATCTCCATACTCATGAGCAACATCACGAGATCCAATAATTATTTTTCAAGTTATCGCATTAACAAGGAATTTTGTAAGTAAAAAATAAAGATGGCCGCCATAGCCTCGTAATGCCAACAGACTCGCAGACCCTGAAAACCTATATGTACCAGGTTTCAAGGGAATTATGAAAAAAAAAATTAAGTCGAAAAAAAATTCAGTCATTTTGATTATCGGTGGAAAGCTGAAAATCTAATCAGGTGATCTCTATACTCATGGGTAACTTCACGTAAAAAATTGGAGAGATCCAATAATTATTTTTCAAGTTATCGCGTTAACAAGATTTTTTTTTAATCTTCGACCTTGACCTTTGACCTACGACCTTCACCTTGGGTAAAAAAAAGTGCAGGGAGGGGTTGAATGTTTGTATGAATTATGATTTTAATCTGTTGCACCATGTTGGTGTAGTAGCCAAAAGAGTGTGTGCGGCGGCGGCGGAGACGGCGGCGCACGAAGGGAGGGGTAAAAATCACAATAAATCAACCATTTTGATTTTTTCCAGCCATTTTCGAACTTGCAGGCTTCAATGTCCATTTAGTTCAAAATATAGGGTTTTTTATAGGTTTATTTCATACAAATATAAGCTTTTATAGGTTTATTTGACATAAAATTATAGGTTTTTATAGGTTTTCTAGTGACACTATCGTACCCGCCATGTGAAAATTCATAGGCCTACTTTTTTACTATTCCAAAGTCATATCTACCGTATTTCAGGAAGTATACCGTATAGTACACACCTCTGAATATACAGTATAATACATAGTGTCAAAAATGCATACTTTTTTATACAAGTCTGTCCATCGTCATTTACCGAGTTGAAAAGTGACGTCAACCCTTGACGCCATCCCGACGCCAACACGACACGGCGGACGGCGAAGGGTTGGTTTTCAATCTTAGACTCCAGGCTCATTCAACAAAGTCCTTCTCTAGAACAACGTCGTGTTTATTTCTCCTCACTGTGTGGACCACATATAATATACAGATACAATTACATAGTCAGTTGACTCTACCCAACGTGGCAGAGAACATAGAACCACTTGGTTCTAAACCAGAGCGCGCACCATTGTGCCTGTGACAGCACTCTGGCTCGCCTCAACCTCGTACCAAGCCCGCATCACTCCCCGCATTACTCTCCTCACCGACGTCCGTCACTTATATGCACTTTACATCATCATAATCACAACATTGATTTAACATCTAATCATACATGATCATAATCGGCACATTGAGTTAACATACATTTCCTGGCGACGGTCGCCCGTCCATCAGCCTTGATGGCTCGGCTGACCTTTGCCTGTGCTGACCAATCCATTACTGCCCCAATCCAATCATGGATTGTCGTGTTCCGTTCTGGCCAGGTCAACAGTAGTTATCATCTCTGCGTTTGCCTACTGCGTTAGGCATGCATAAGTTTACATAGGCCTATCCCTCAAAGTTAAAAAATGGATTATGTTCTTTTAACTCCAACTAACACTTATAAAATTATGCTTGGACATACAACAGTGGTTCACGTTATGTGAGTAAGATGAACATTTCTTAAGTAACAACAAGTCTGCACAACACTGAAGAGCACAACAATGATAGTACATGTCAATAAGTCATTATTGAATACTCTTGATAACGGTTCTTGTTCGCATCGGTAATAGTACACTAATATGTTCATACTTCATTACTTAACTAAGTAGCACACAATATTACGTGATTGTCCTCACTACACTTGTTATCATGTCCTCTCTGGTCGCGTTACTGCGATCCAATGATCTCCAGCTGCAGATTTAACGCCTCCAACTGAAGCTTACAACGTAACTTCCACAACTTTGACGCACGGCACGTCTACCATAGCAAGAACGCACAACCAATGACTAGAGCAACCGGCGACAACAAAGACCACGGCAATGCCCAGCGGAACGAGTACGCCGGCCGGACGTATCCAATGTCCAGCTGGGTCACCGAGCTATTAATTTTGCAAGGGTTATGTCCTCAATTTGTTATAATGCTTGCCATTCCGGGTGCTCGAGGCGTGTTTGTAAGAGCTCTCGCGTCACATTAATACATAGTTTAATTAATGCATGCAATCAATGATTATTAAGAATAGCTCGTGCTGTCCCTGTTGACCTGCAGATGGTACACCACCCCAGTGTCCATTTGCATGCCTGCAGGCAACGCTCAGCAGCAATTCTCGAGATATACATATTATAGTTTAACAATGTCTTGTGGATAACCACAACAATGTCATAAAATCCCACGTCATTTATATACCAATGACATGGACACATGGCATAGGGCGACCTCTCTGCAGAAACCTCTGTCACCAGGGCAGCGTTATAACAACTAACTGATCCTGTCGTTAGGTGATGTCACCGTTTAACACAAATATGTTGGTTTCAGAGAAGGCGTCATTTTGCCACATATTCTATGACATACTCGAACCCAGCCCTCAGCTCATAGGCTGTTCATGTGTGGGGTTCGAACCTGCCCCACGCTGCGCGTCTGACACCGCAGCAGCTTTGGGGGTTCTGTACTTGTCCTCAGTCACTTACGTGGGACCGGTTCCGTACTGATACATTATACACATAATATTTACTAGCGATTCCGTGGACTGTGAACACCTTTGTTAGGTCTGCTATCACTTGGTTATCACAATACATGTTGATACCATGCGAGACCAGGTTATAACAGATCCACTCGCTAAAATTCCTGCTTCACCCGCAGCGTCGTCTGGACAACAATATCTCCTCTGAGAATTATTCCAAACTCCAGAGTTGCGCACCTCGCGCTGGTAGCAATCAGATCAGTTGAGCCAAAAATCATGTACACTCTCTTTGGCGAACATACTCTGATTAACCTGTGAGCTCTCACTATGAGCAGTCACATTTCCCACGAAACCCGCCAGTATCACATTGTACTGTGGACACTGCTTTCGCGTCAATCAGAATTTACCAACCCTCTAATTGCTCTGTAATTTTATTTACTTCCCATTCACTGCAAGTGGTGAACTGCTATCGCAAATCTCACCTCCAAGTGAATAAGCTACAAATTCCCTAATTTTGTTAAAATATTCAAACGCAACACATCAAATGAGCATTATCCTCACCCTGATGGGTTGCACTATTTTGTATAATCAGCATATTTGATAAATATGACATTGGACTCGTAAATGCCTCCTGAGGAATTCAAGGGTTATTAAACAACCAACCACGTTTCATTAATGTAATGGGAAGAATCTGGAGAGGGCCATCGTATCCTCAATGTCCGTTATTCTTTGTTCCCAAACATTAACATTATTATGAGTGGTAATTCTGATATTTATTTTCAATCCCAACCTTGCCCACTTTTCCTCTTAATACCGTCATAATCCTTCCAAGGGTTCAATTTGAGAGAAAAACAATTCAGTGAACGTATTATCACTCATTACCAAATTCAAAATTTTCGTCCAGTCATTAATTAAGACATATAAACCAGTTTTGCTAATTACTACCAATTTTGATTAATAATTCAACAGAATAATGTAGCAGTTTGCTACATACTACTCAGC
Source organism: Flabesymbios commensalis (assembly GCA_964017125.1). Taxonomy (NCBI): domain Eukaryota; kingdom Metazoa; phylum Annelida; class Polychaeta; order Terebellida; family Flabelligeridae; genus Flabesymbios; species Flabesymbios commensalis. The sequence continues at coordinate 57,563,688 of OZ024918.1, forward strand.
AAATTGAACCATGTTATCCGGTTATACGCGGCCTGACGTACGAGAGATGTGGGTGGTGTAATCATTTTCAGCAATAGCACAAAAAAAAATTACATACCTTTTTCCAAAAACATTGTCGGCATTTATCCAACGCAATTAGATAATGTGCTAATCACTGTCTTTAATCATGTCCAGTCCGAGGAGCATTTAACAGACTCCTATGCATTATCGGACCGATGTGAACGCCGTCGACTACAGGTCGACCACAGGACGTTCACTGCCCGACTCGTATGCATTATCGGACCAATGTGAACGCCGTCGACTACATGTCGACCACAGGGCGTTCACTGCCCGACCTGACACTTATTATGATAACAATGACGCATTCTTCAGCAGCGCACTTCCCCATCAGTCTTCTCACTGTGCTGCGACACAGGTGTGGGTAAGTGTGGTTGAGTGTGGTGAACCCGCCCAACACCCAAAATGGCACCATGCAACTCCCTGGCAACCACCGCGATCAAAATGTGATTTTGATCAGCACTTCTGCTCTCCACTGGTCTGGCGTCATCGGCAACGGTGCAGAGATGTCTTCTGAAATTGATCTCTGCATTTGGGACTGTCCTGCGTGTTTTTGCTTTTTTCCATGGCACTGGGCGACGCCCTTTAATTGGCGTGGACATCGCCATAACAATGTTTATTTTAATTGATGTGGACGTTGCCATAGTACTGTTTATATACACTGTCTACACCTCTAAATTAAAGGTCCAGCAACGGCTTCAGTAGCAATTTTAAATTTCAAGTCACATACCTTGTAACTATTGGCAGGGAAAATATTTTAGGAAACCTTCAGGGAATAAAAATTTGTCCACAACCATCGTCAGCAGCAGACGTTATCCGTCCACCACTCCAGTCCTCCTACAGGTTTCAACATTGTCCGAATTTCCTTCTGCCACTGCTGTCACTGAAGCGCTGCCAATCTAGATCAATGTCACAAGCCATATCACTGTCCTGCTGGTCCAGCGCTAACACCGGCGCTGACGCAACTATAACATAGTGCCAGTAACATCAGCAGCCCAAACAAAAACTGTCCTCTCTGTCACTGTCTTCTCTCTCTTAAGACGTCAAATATTGACGTCAAGTCGTCCACACAGATCCTGGCAAGCTCGCCAATGAAAAGTGACGTCAACCCTTGACGCCATCCCGACGCCAACACGACACGGCGGACGGTGAAGGGTTGGTTTTCAATCTTAGACTCCAGGCTCATTCAACAAAGTCCTTCTCTAGAACAACGTCGTGTGTATTTCTCCTCACTGTGTGGACCACATATAATATACAGATACAATTACATAGTCAGTTGACTCCACCCAACGTGGCAGAGAACATAAAACCACTTGGTTCTAAACCAGAGCGCGCACCATTGTGCCTGTGACAGCACTCTGGCTCGCCTCAACCTCGTACCAAGCCCGCATCACTCCCCGCATTACTCTCCTCACCGACGTCCGTCACTTATATGCACTTTACATCATCATAATCACAACATTGATTTAACATCTAATCATACATGATCATAATCGGCACATTGAGTTAATATACATTTCCTGGCGACGGTCGCCCGTCCATCAGCCTTGATGGCTCGGCTGACCTTTGCCTGTGCTGACCAATCCATTACTGCCCCAATCCAATCATGGATTGTCGTGTTCCGTTCTGGCCAGGTCAACAGTAGTTATCATCTCTGCGTTTGCCTACTGCGTTAGGCATGCATAAGTTTACAGGGTGATCAGCTAATGGTTAAATACATGTAGTATGGTCTTTCAAACTTACATAGGCAACAAGACGAAGTGCTCGCCTTATCGGAGCCATGTTCAATCAGAGGAGGGCTGGAGTGTTTGAATTGGACAAATTATTTATTGCACTTACTAAATTCTTCACACAAGTTTAGCTGTGGAAGTGCATATATATTTTTTTGAAGGGATTATGTAGCTGATAAGCTTAAATATTTTTTTATTTCAGACTAATTTGAGGAATTAAATTATATTTAAAGCATTTCTTTCTGAAACACAGAAAGTTATTTGACACAAACACATTCCCACAATTAAAATATAGTTCAACATAATGTTTTTGCTCAAGCAAAATCAAAATATAGGTTTTTATAGGTTATATAGGCTATTTTCAGAAAAATAAAGGTTAATTATTCAAACATAGGTTTTAAAAGGTTTTTATAGGTTTACAGGTTTTACTTTGATGCCTGAACTTGTCTGAGAACTGGTTATGCGTAACATGCATAACGAATTTGAGCAGGATACATCAGGGTTTCCGCAACGGGGGGGGGGGGGTTCGGACCCCCTCACACTCAGCACCACAGGGGGGATATCCTCCCCCCCCCCTTGGTTGGCATGGAAAATAGAAAAATGTTCCATATTTTGCTGTCATTCCAGTTAAAATGGTCATTTTAAGCACTTAACATGGAACACTTTTGTAGTTATGCACCCACAAACATAAAATGTGAAAAAGCTCAATACATCGGCCATCTTGACATTTTTTCAGCCATTATTGAACTTGTCCTAGCACTGGTTACTAGTACTAGCAAGACGCAGAACGAATTTGAGAAAGATAAATGAAAAACTGTATCTTGCGCAAAGGGAGATGTTACCGCCAACGCCGATGAACTTCAATTGCAATTGCAATAGCCCACTTTTTTACAAATTAAAAGGCGGGCTAAAAATGACTGCAAGTCTGCCATTTGATTTAAAGACTAATTTTGTTGAAATTTCTCAGGGCATAAGTAACTCTCTCAGAAAACACACATTTTGTTCAATATCAATGGTCTAGCTAAGTAGGCTAACTGTCTACAGGTTTTCCTGATATATTACACATATCAAAGTCAATGATGGCTGCAAGATTGTCATTTTAAATTTTACGGAGGAGAATATTTTCAGGACTTGTCCCTTTCTGAAGCCGCATATTTTGTTTTCTAACAATAGTAATGATCTAGCTATATTCTAGATACGCATATTAAACAAGGTTCATACAAACACAAGCTGAGCTCAGAGAAGAGCTAATTACTGAAGCTCGAAGTGATTTTCATTTCTACTAATCACATTTACAATCATACAGCCTTATAAATATAGGCAGGTATGTTTGCCGATTCATGTGCTCTAAGAGATTATAAGGCCATTTTATTCAGCTCGTTTTTTACAATGTTTTTAATTAATTTATAACAAGCAGAGTCTGGAAATTGCTCAAGAAACCCTTGTAAATAATAAGGGTTCCATTTGTGTATATTATCATTGATAAAATATATTTCATCATATGCACTATTTATAAACTTTCATAATCATTTCATATTTCATCTAGTCGAGGCAGTTTCTGCCTGTATTTTTTTTGTGAAAATGTTATGACTTTCCTAGTCACCAGTTTATCTGTGATATAACCATTGACTTTTATCTAACTACAGAATCAATGATATAACTAATGTATTTATTGAAAGTATAAAATAACTTGCTCTTGTCGCCGCCACTCTGGAACAGCATATAGGGACCACTGCGGAAATAAGTGATCTGCACCAGGATACTTTTCAGTGTTTTTATCCCTGGTGTTCCAGAATGGTGGTCACATTGTATTTTGAATACTTAATGTATTTATCATACTGATTGTTAACCCTATTTTATGTGAATGCTGAATAAATCTATCTATCTATCTATCTATAGCATGAATCAGGGAGTCATGACCAAAACCTTGCCAATTTTGAGCCAAAAATTAATTGTCCATCATATGACTTGCAACTTCATTCTACCTTGTGAGCAAAATAGTAATTATAATGTGTGGGGAGCCGGAATAAAAAACAACAACGACAAAGTTTTACACCTTTATGTTCACGCACATCCGTGGCGGAATCGTGATGAATCTGTAGAAAATAAATGGATACAATGAGTTAACTGCATACTAGATAATAATGAATCAAATAAACTTGGTTTTGAATAAATTACATCTAATAATATTATAATATGGAAAACAACCTTAGCACTCCCGACTTAGCAGGCGTAAATTAATACTCACAGAATAGTGCGGTGTAAACAGGTAAACGGTGACCCACACATTAGTCGACATGAAAGTGACAGTTGACAAATGACCCTGAAACGTATTTATATTGAAATTAGGCAAACCCTGACAGGTCCAGTGACCATTACAAATTCAACGCTCATTAACAAATAAAAACTGATATTTACATATAAGCGACATCAAAACGATTATTGATAATTAATAAATATAATTTATTAGAATTGGACCTCAAAAATAACATTAAATTATAAGACCGGGCATAATAACCTCACCAATGTTACCATCAATTAGACATAAAAATGGCAGCTTAAAGAATCATTCAGCTTCAAAACGCGCATGCCTGGGACGGTCAAGTGTAGGCCAACAGTAGCCTATTGAGTACAGATTGACAGCATTAATATAGCCACTGAACTGATTACAAGATACTACTCAAACGAGACATTGATCCAATGCTGTTTTAATGTTAGGCCAACGTCTGCGACGCTGGCCCAACATTGAACCAACATTAGACAAATGTACAATGTTTGAGAGAAAGTCCTCCTGCCCAGCAAACGCAAGACATTTGTATGACATTTATGCAATGTCGGCCCAACGTCTTCGACGTTGTTCCAACATTGCATAAAGTCATACAAATGTTTTGTGTTTACTGGGTGACAATACAAACTTGGGGGTCAAGCAGTTTCCAAATCCCCCAGTAATACAGTCAGCTTGTTTGCAAGTAGGCGACCAAGTAGGGGCAAAAGACAAGGGCTTTGAATTATTAACTTATAGATGTCGCTCAAGTATATATGAACTTGCTGTGATTTGAGAACTTGCTCTTAATGAGGCTTTGGGTATGAAACGCATATTCAGTATTATTATGGAATAGGGCCTTGGCTTACCCATGGGTACTATTGCCTTCTGGGGGACCCTTGTCCCGCGAATTTTGACAGTTGACTACACCTTTAAACACACAACAGATCAACAGATCACCCAAAACCAAGAATGGACAGAAACAACCAGGATATTTATAATTTCAGGATAACCAAAAAAAGTAGGAAAAAAAAAAGATAGCTACTGTCGCCGAAACACAATCAAGGCGACAACAGTAATAATAACCAGAACCATAAAATGAACCACAATATATTTTAATAAAGAGCCACTCAAACCCCAAAATCACTTTTTAAGGCTTTTCAAGTTTTTTTTTTTAATTCAAGTCTTTCCAAGGCCTTGAAAACTATTTTTTTAATCCAAGGCTATTCAAGGGTTTTGAGGCCTGTGCAAACCCTGTTAAAGTCAACAATGATCACAAGTCCGCTATTTTAAATTGTATCGAAGTGGCATTTTTCAGCACATATTATGGTTTTCCATATATTACACATTTTGAAGTCGTTAATTGCCGTATGTCGGCCATTTTTAATTTAATCTAGTTAAAAAAATGCATGACATATCCCTCCCTGAAATCTCATGTTTTGCTCAATAATAATGGTCTAGCAATCTGGCACGATTTTCCAGTTATTTGAAATATTAAAGTCAAAAGTGGTCACAGGTCGGCCATCTTGAATTTGATCAAATTTAGTTTGTTCTTGGTACATGTATATCCCTACATGAAACTGCACATTTTGTTCAATAGTAATGGTCTAGCTATCTGGCCCGGTTTTCCAGATGTTACGCATATTATAAAATGATGGTCAATAGTCGGCCATTTTGGCCGCCATGACCTACTTTATGTCCGAATCTTGTCCAATTTCGAACTCATCCAAGCTATTAGTGAAATGGATACATAAGGTATCAATTTTAGAGCGATACATTAAAAAATGTTGATTGAATCTCGTTAACGAGAAAATTTGTTGATCGGAAAAAAGCCAAGGTCATAGGGGTCACAGAAGGTCAAATGTTGAATTAATCAAGCTTTAGTCATGATTAACCTGTATGTGAAGTTTAATGTGCATTCCAGTCACACGAAACAAGTTTTAGTGCTAAAAGTGGCGGACAGACGCACCTGGTGACGAGAATTCGCAACTGCAAAATTTTTAGCTGAGGTACAAAAAACTATTCTAATAAGGCCCCATCCCCCCCCCCCCCCCATGTAATCTCAGGGGGTATTACAATTAACGCCACGGGTGTTTAATAAAAGAAATAGGATACATCAAATCATTCCCTCATCTCAAATATTGTCCTCCAAATCTACAACATCCACTGAAGTATTTTTTGAAAGTGTCCTGCTTTCTAACTTGCTCTTAGAAAGCAGGACATTCCTCAAATGAAATGGTTAGAGAGCAGGACACTGCCTTTAAATACTTTGGTGAATACCTCAGATTTGGATGACAATATTTGGGTAAGTGAAATAGTGATAATAAATATTATCAGAAAAAAATGATGCGATAGGTCTACCCATGTTGAAACAAGTGTCTATTTTCATGCCGATATTACGTAAGCAGCCATCTATTTCACTTTGGTTACACACCAAATCGATCTCTCACATTCTTACATGGTTGTGTAAGGTGGCATAACAGCTATTCATAAGATATTAAAAAAACATGTGTAGCATAGTTAAATTTGCGAAAACTCTGAATTATCATCACATGCGATTGTTGACAGCTATTTAGACAGCAGGCCAGTGATAGAAATAGTATCACACAGGACACCATGTTAGAAAGAATATCCAAAGGACATGTATACAGAGGGGGACAGTTGGTCTTTGAGAGGCTGTCTGCCACCTCAGATTGTGACAAGCAGGGTACAAAATAAGGCCATCCCTCCAGTCCGGTACTGCTAAAATATGTGCAGGAATGGTAAGATTTGTCATTAGCCATTCCGATGAACTGGCAAATTTAAGGCCATACTTGGACAAAGGCCATTTCTAGAAATGACAATTTTTACTCAGGAATAGCAGTTTTCTTGACTTGCCAGTCCTGTTGATTGACATGCCATCAACCTTTAATTCTACCCCTGACAAGGCATAACAAGCTCACACATCCTGAATCGTGATCATCCAGCAATGAGGAGGCACACTTATCTCATCTATATCCAACAAAGAGGGATAAGCAGGGGTGCCTAAACTAATCTTTCTTGCATCTCCTTTACGCCATGGTGTATGTTTAATACCTGGACTGCTGCCTGATTCGCATCTGACTCTGTTTTGATCTCGTTCTTCATCACACTTTCTGACAAATAAAGAACAAATATAGTTACAAACAAAACACATTGATGCAATGAAGGAATATTGTGGTCTCTATTAATAATATATGGAAATGTATTTGATAATCATAAATGTGGTACTGAAGAAAAGGTCAGGCAAAGAGAAAAAAATCATCGTTTAAAGTTGGATATAATTTCAATTTTTGAAAATTATTTTTAAATGTTGACTGTACTATATCTCTTGACCATTTATTTCAAATTAGTCATGTTTACAGTTAGGCAGCTATTATTTAATAAGCATATAGAGTCAGATAAATACTTAAACGCGCAATACAATTAGTGATCAAACAAAGCACCTGACGAAAAACGGACCAAGTTACAGCCGACCCTGCTAATAGAGATGATCACACCTGCACAGACACACAACGGCTCCTAAATAACACCTGGGCCTAAAAAGTGATGTTAGCACCAGTAGTGACTCAGGCAAGCGTGGTATTTATACAATAAACGCCATCATTTCGCATGATGGTAAAAGTGCGTTATTTGTCCAAGTAATGGTGGACCCTCACAAAATGAACGTAATCAAGCCGTTGCGGACAAATAAGTCACTTCTGTACCTAGCAATAAGGGCGGGGGCCCTAGGGTAGTGGTTAGCACCGCTGCCTTTCACGCCAGAGTTCAGGGTTCGGTTCCCGGTCTCGGCGGTTTGAAAGAAACAAAAATGTTTCTTCCCCATCCACGTGTGAAAGTCAGTATTGTGGGGAGCCTCCGTGACCGAGAGGTAGCGTGCTCGGCCTCAGACCGCCAGGGCTCGAACTTTGAATCCTGTGTCTGGAGGACAGTGTCATCTCAATCATGGAGTGGAGTGGCCCGTAGAGAGTTATCAAAGGTATAGTCAACTGTCAAAATAAATTGGACAAGGGTGTCCCCAGAATGCAACAGTGGCCTATGGACATTCCACAATGACATATCACCCCACATCCACAGTTATCAGCCAAGATAATAATACTAAATGCATTTCATACACATTGCGGCATTAAGAGCAAGTTCCCAAATCATATAAACTCTATATACTTCAGCGACATTTATGTGGAAATAATTCATCAATTCTCTTATGTGGGCTTTGTGTTGTAACACAAACGGTCGTGTTACCATGGGGGTCTGGAAACAGTTGACTCACAGCATATTGACAGTGAGAGCTTTCTCAGCCAACACTCACCGAGAATTGGCTTAATGTTGGCCAACGTCGCAGACGTCGGCCTAACATTTAAACAACATTAGGCCAATTTCTTGTTGGAGTAGTAGGCCCTATCTTGTAATCAGCTCAGTCGCTGATATTAATGCCAACAAAGTGTAATTTATAGGCCCATTTCGCAGTTGTATAAATCTTTAAACCAAGCCCGCGTCTTGCAAAATCACAGGCCAGACCGAGGTGAGGCAAACACTGTCACCCCAGCCTAGAATGGGCCTGTGACGGGCCTATGGGTAGGGAGGAAGGGAGTATAGGCTTACCAGGGCTGAATGTCAGGATAGGTCAACAACCAGTGTCGAACTAACCAACCAATGAAATGTATTTTGATATAATATGTAAGAGAATGAAAAGGGGAACATGACTGGATGAGGGCAGTTAATAAGAATACGAAGCAGAACGATGTACCGTAAACCATGAACAGTCATGCGTCATATTCAATTAAAGACATAATTATGGTACTGGAGTATGTACAGTGATTATATAGTAATTTAAAAATCAAACATGATCTCTGGTAAATGTAATAAATGTTGAAGTCCGCAAAATAAGTAACACAGAGCCATGTGACCTTGCAAGCATGTGCCCGGAGATTCCCTGATATTATCGAGTGTTGCAGACTTAGTGATGTAATAGCAATACAAATTACGGATAATTATGTATATTATAATTATGCCATTCACACATGGCACTCACACAATAGCATTACAGTTTATCTAATTAAACAGTGATTTAGTATCTACAATATTGGGCCTCGCACAATAACAATACAGCTTATTTTTATTCACTATATTGTTTAGTTCATACCACATACGCTGAGTTGCAATCGAGAAAAAATATTCCCGACCTCATAGACATCATCATAAAGGCTCAGGTTGGTAGGCCTACATTTATATATAATTATACTTAAAGAGACCCCATGTGATGTGACATGTTCAATGTTGTCAATTTTGAAAATTTAATTTATATGAAGCTATATAGCCTACTGATCTTAACTGAAAATACAAAAAAGTCAAAAAACAATTTTGAAGCACTGAAAAAGAGTGAAATAGTTGTTTTTCCAGGTCGTATATTGCCATGTAAACAAAACAAGTCAGCAATATTCAACACTTCAGATCACATATTCCCACGTATCAGACGGTAAGATCAAACCAGTCGCCGCTTATTGGTGTCTCATAGTCAGGACACGGGAGGACACACCTGCAGCACTGATTGTCTACCCAACGCTGGGCGGATGACATCAGCATGTGGCCCAATGCTGTGAAAACATTCAATCGTACTTCAGGCATACAAATAGTTTGTTTGGGTTACTTCTGGTTTCATAGAAATGTTGATTAAAAATATTTGTAAAAATATAAAAATTCTGAAAAAAAATAAAAACATGATCCGTGGAATACACTACTTCAGTACGGAACTGAAAACGAAAATTGATGTCATCCCAAGGGGCTGCTTTAATATACATATAATTTTATCAAAACGTAGGCGCTTATTAAAATCACTCCATTTAATCCTTTTTGGATTTCTTTTTATTTAGCCAGCCTAATTATAAAATATAATGAAAACAATGTAGAAAATTTTACAAGGAATATGACTGCCATCAAAATTACCCGTAATCAATATTTATCAACCCACCGACTATTTTGCGCACTATCACAGTAAAAAAGTTTCAATTTTTTTCACTTCAATTTTTTTGCTTAAATTTCAATACTTTCCAACCTGAATGAGAATATTTCGTGTTTCAGACAGATCAGCATGAAAATCTACTTCGTATTGTGTATCCTGGCTGCCTGTGTCTCCCTCATACATAGCTTAGTTGGAGGAGAGCCGGTAAAAGTAAGTTTATCGCTCAATATAACACTATGAACTGGCTTTTTGCATGATGTGTTGGGGTTCTGTTTATCGGCTATGTATCCACACCCAGGGCAGGGGCTATTTTGTCTATTGCTTAAGAGGTGGAAATAGCAGAGCATAAGTTTACTGTTATAATATATATATTTTAATTTACAAAATTTGGTTATTGCCCTTGAATTTATAAAATTCTCAGACAGATTTATACAATGGGTTGAGCAGATTACATAACAAAATAAAATGATACTAATACTGGCATTTTAAAACTGACAAGTATACCATGTCAAACACATAACATCAAAATATATGATTGTGGTAACCCATGTACATTGGCGAATATGAATTTTATTCAGCGCAGTTAATAAGCAGGACATCATATGCCCAGATCATTTTTGGCACAAACTCACACTCCAGACACTATGATGAGAAACTATAACAGTCCATATGTGTCGTATTACAAAATGAAAACCTCGCCATTTTCCACATTTATCTAAATAATTAAAGGCAATACAGCGTGGCGTTTTAAAATTCACGAGAAGGACTAATTGGCGAATTTAACAATATCGAGAAAAAACTGAAGTCACCGTTTTGAACCGTTTTGCTAAATAATAGTAATGACTTTGCACCGCAGTTCATTGTCGCCAGTCTATCTAACACAGGATGTCCCCCCTACGCTGGCTCAATAAAAAGAATGGCTTGATTTTTCCAGAGCTGACTCAACATCAATCCAATATTAGTGCAACGCCCGTCTGAGTAATTGGAAATATATGAACCTCACGTGCACTTTGTGAAGAAATCGTGAAATTTGGTACAAATGACTTCATGTATATACTATTTTTGATATAGGGCAGTCACGTTTGACCTTAGTATGACCTTCTAATTTGCATATTTTGAAGATGACCACCAACTGCTATGTGCAAACTTGCACAAAAGCTCAAATTGAAGGTAAAATTAAGCTGATTACAACTGCCAAAACAATGTTTTTGTTATACCTTGTTTTTTAATCCTAATTTGCATATTTACAAATCCTGATGAAAACAGTAAAATGTCAAATTCAAGATAGAGACTAGCAAATAGGCCTAAATTGTAAGTACCAATAAGCTTATTTCAAATTTCAAAAAATAATATTGTTAGGCCTATTTATGACTATCTCCAATTATCTCCAATTGCATATTTTCAAAATGGCTGCCAATTGCTGCGATAGCAGTAAAAACGCCAAAATTGACCATGATACATGAGCAGTATGGTACCCAGTTCTAGGACAGCTTTTTTATATCAAAACCGTCCGAGGAGATACTGTGTTTTAAAGGGGCACATCTGCCACCACCCCCCTCCCCTTGACTATGATTGGTGGAGCCCCCCTTACTTGCTCCCACCCCCTTGGAATGACTCATCACAGCCCCCCACCCCTCCTTGGAAAGGATGACTCATCACGGTCCCCAACCCCTTCTTGAAAAGGATGACTCATCACTGTCCCCCCTCCCCTTGGTACCTGTTACAGACTGGTGCGACCCCACCCCTTGGGTCCGCAGGGTGTCCCACTCCCCTTGGTGCCTGTTACAGACTGGTACTCCCCCTCCCCTTGGCTCCCCCTCCACAGAAAAGGATGACTCACCACTGCCCCCTCTCCCCTCTACTTGGTGCCTGTTACAGACTGGTACGCCACCACCCCTTGTGTCCGCAGGGGGTCCTCCTCCCCTTGGTGTCTGTTACAGACTGGTATGACCCCCCATCTATGTAATGTGGATGATGTTTGATTCATGGGCGTCAGGATGATGACTCATCCTTGAATGATGAATGGGGGTCATGTTTTGAAACAGGCAGCATCAATGTGTATGATTATTATTGTCATATTATTGGTATGTATGATTAATGAGCATCAGGATGATGACTCATCCTCAAATGAAGAATGGGCGTTAGGACGCTGCTAGGATGATGACGTCAGCATAGGGTCCTATTTAATGATGTGTCAGCTCCCTTAGACCCTTAGGACCCCTTGGGCTTTTCTGCTTGTATCTTTTCCCCTTTTCTGGAGGATTTAATTGGATCAGCATGGGGTGATCTCTGGACTTTGGACCAAACTCACAAATTAGAGCGACAATATTCATTGTTTCATATTTATTCCACAATGAATGTGACAATGTATATGTATGTATAAAAAGAATTATTAATTTATACTTCTGTGTATATTGTAGTGTAGACATTGATGAAGAATGAATGATAAAAACGTGACATTTTGATGGTTAAAGATGGTAGCCTGCGTGGAAAGGGTTTTTATTTAGAGCAACACCCTCTTTAATAGCAAGTCACAGTATCCATGACCTTCTGTAGGCCAGGATACGTCTATTTGAAAACAAGCCACATACTCATCACAGGGGAGATTATATCATTCACTGCCATTTGACCCCTGTGACCTGGACCCGTCAGGGGAGGTTTTTTTGCTGGCCCCTGGGCAACCCCCACTGAGAACACAGAGCCAGAATATGACCCCTGTGATCCAAATCCGCCCAAGGCTTCTAATTTGAATATCCTACCATGTAAGATAAGACTGATTTGAGAATCCAAGAGCTGAAAGCCGTGTCTGTGATTTATTACTGCTGTCACGCCAACAAACACTGATGTATCCTGCCGCCACTGTTGCAGCTGCTGGACCTTATGCATCATAATGACGTTTTCTAAATGTATATAATCACTTCACATTGTGAGTGTAACAGTTAATACAGTTATGGCTCTTGTTAAGGAAAATAAAATATTCATTCGTCAGACATCCAGAATATTATCTATGGATTTAATTTATCATATTTTTTAATTTCGAAATGTCACATTTTATAATGATCATACCAAAATAATGTATAGTACTGTACAAAAATCTATGGTTAGATACAACAACTTACTCAGGCAGATGTGTAAGGACAAGTTTGATGATGTTGATATATCTGTATTAAGTACAATTGCTGATGATCTATTTCGGGATAAAACTTGTACTGGGGACGTATTATTTCACTATTTACGTTCTGTGGTACCCTAGCCAAACAATCAGCAGCGAAAGAGATGTATAAAACTACTGACGACATATACTTATTCCTTGGCTCATATATAGCAGATAAATTGACTGAATGGATTAATAAACAAGAAGAATGGGTTAGTATTATTATGCTGAACTTATTATTTTTATGATGTATGAATGATATATAAACAGGGGAGAGGGGTTGGAGACCGTGATGAGCCATCCCAAGGGGAGACAAGGAAGGGGACTCCACCAATCACAGCCAAAGGGAGGGGGCAGATGTGCCCCTTCAAAACACAGTATCTTTTCGGATGGTTTTGATATCAAAAAGCTGTCCTAGAACTGGGTACCATACAACTTACATGTGTGAAATATTATACCTGACTAATATAGAATGCATTAAATTAATATATTGACTGCTATGTAATAACAAGAAAGTGTTATATATATACTTACAGAAGGGGTCATTCCCATGGCAAGTTTCTTTGCAACTTGGAACTCACCGTAAGTAAGGATGATTAGAAATGTTTGTGTCATTTTTCTATTTAAATATGAAAAAACATTTAAACTATTTATACGCTCCTCAATTTATATTTGTGGTTTTTATATTGGTTTATTTGTGGTGGATGCTTCGAGAGTATTTTATAGTAGAGTACACGTTCTGGTTGGTTGTGTTAAATTTCGTGTAGGATTGTTAAACATGGACAATTATCAAACTGAACGTGATGGTATAAATACTTGCAAAACATATTAACACAATACTTACGAAATAATAATGTGGCTGTAATAATTCTAACATACTAAATCGTGTTCCCTTCCAGACTTTTGTGGAGGAACATTAGTAGCGTAAGTTTGTCTCTAATATATTACTTTTTTTTGTGGTTATCGGGTATACATCAACAATATGTGGGGGATGGTTGCAATCTAATTATGTCAGTCATCATCTAATATAATTGTAAACACAACAAAAATCAACAATGTTCACATAATAATCGGCTACTCTTGTGCGCATGAATAGCTGGCTTCAACCACTGATAGGACATACTTTTCTGGAAGTGGAAAATCGACATTTTAATATGAACAAATTACAAAAAATACACTAGCCTTTCAAAAATTCTGAATAACATTAATTAAAAAAATACTGTGACATCAACTAAACAAAACATGAACTATATTTAAACAATTCTGTCAACAGTAGACCAGCAAACGATCCAAAATATTTCCAGACTCTATCATGAGATACGTGAAAGGAGACACCCATTTTTAAATATATATTTTCTGAAGAGTTGACGAAAAACAGTTTAAGAGGAAACATTTGCTGGTTTACATGTTAATCATGTATCGTTTAATGTAGGAAGAAAACACATTGAAACAGTATGTTTTAATTTTATCAATGATTATGTGCTGTAAAAATTGACAGGGTAGGCTTAAATGGCGATGTTGAGGCGCTAAATGTTGACAAGGTAACGTCAAACCCCCTTTTTTAGCTCGCTTGATCTAAAAATTGAACATTTACTCTTTGAGTACGATCTAAAAGCACCAAAATAATATGAGAAATGGATTCCTCAGTAAAAAGAATGATTTTGCTTACTCCACCTTGAAATTTACGCTTCCACCTTAAAGATGACATTTAACCATCCATATAGTTCTCATAAATTGATTATTCAGTTCAAATCGCAACACAAATTTGCATCACTTTTCTTACTATTAAATTTTGTGTTGGATTAATATAATTTTTAACCTTGGCATTGACCTGTTCACCTTGAATCACCGAATAATACCATAAGTGGAATTTCTAGTCAAAATCCAATGAAAATTAAGTATTACACATTACTTATCCTTCCTATTCACCTTGAAGATGCTATTGAATCGTAAAAAATAACATCACAAAAGGATTATCCAATTACCAAATAAAAATACACGCAATTGCTCGTACCTTTGAAAATTCGTGTTTGACATCAAAATTCAGCTCTTCTGAACATAACAATATACAGCAACAGGTTTGCTGACCAAGAGAACCCCGAATATGTGAAGCAGTTGGGATTGAATAAATTGCCTGCGAACATATCAGGTGACCACATAAATTTCAAACCTTTCATACTTAGAACAAGAAACTCCAAAAATTTAAAGCAAATTATCATGCTTTTGTCGAGTGCTACAGACACAGTCTTCTGAAGATTGCACTATGTGAAACAAAGATTATACACTTTTGCTGTGGCAGATACCGCTAGTCAAGCTTAGACATTAGTTCAACAACAGATATATGAGAAGTCTTTAATGCAATGAAATGAAATGAATCGGGCTTTAGCCCACCTTTGTGCACATATAGGCTAAACTGGGCCAGGAGAACCTCCTGAGGATGGTGAGATGATTGAGATGACACTGTCCTCCAGACACAGGATTCGAAATTCGAGCCCTGGCGGTCTGAGGCCGAGCACGCTACCTCTCGGTCACGGAGGCTCCCCACAATACTAACTTTCACACGTGGATGGGGAAGAAACAATTTTTGCTTCTTTCAAACCGCTGAGACCAGGAACCGAACCCCGGACTCTGGCGTGAAAGGCAGTGGTGCTAACCACTACCCTAGGGCCCCCGCCCGAGAGAGAAGTCTAATACAGGTCGGTAATTTAAGGCCAAAAAGCGAGTTTTTCCAGCAAAACTCCCCTTTCTTGATTTCCTATGTGAGACAAGGTACCAAGAGGAACAAAGTGATCCTTCTATTTGATCTCCTACATTTTACTTATAAAACCAAGTCCCACCACATATGATAAACAACATTTCATCCCTGCCAGAAGGGTTGCAGCAAAACGTGTTAGTGTGAGAAAAGGAAAATCCCATGCTATGTTGGCTGTTACTGCCAGAGATCCCAAAGGGCAACACAAAATCATTATAATTAAATAGCATTCCTGTATTATAGCCTTTTTAGTATTATTTTAAGAACACACACATTGAATAACCTTGCAATAAATATGGCAATCGATATAGCTATGTGCGTGTTGATCCCAATTTTGATACGTGCTACTTCAGGTTGATTATGTTTCTGAAGTGATTATTATAATATGCTATATGCTATATAAGTATTATTACATAAGTTAGTTATTAATCAATAAAATTACCATTGTTATTACATTTACAACACGCTGTGTCAGAAAATCCGCTCTTGCCCCTTGGGTATATCAAGGATCTCTCAGCTAAAAAAAATATCCATCACCATGACAAGTATAAATGTATGTCCGGATCCTTGACTTTGAAAGGTATAGGTCATCGTGTGAGCCGGGCCTTAAGATTAGCTTAGCACTGCTTAGTGCACATGTGGTTCCAAAATAAGGCCGATTTAGTTCCAGTGCCATGGTAACTTTGAAATGCGGTATTCACTTTTTTTGTTGAAATATGTGAAACTAGTTATTGAAAGCCGGATAAATGTATTAGCAATATTCACCAAATATGGCTCGATTTTCTACAAATTCTGGTTACGCTACATTGCCACTGCTTTATGCTTTGTGTGGCGAAACCTTTCACAAACATAGGACTACAATGTGATTGCATACATACTTAGTTATAATTTCTAATTAAAATGTAAAGTAAAATATGACACAATGTTTGCTCACATCGAGAATTGCTAATTATTGGATCTTTTCAGCCCGAATTTGGTAGTTACAGCGGCACAATGTACCAGTAAGTATTTTTTTTGTACTTGAAACAAATGTTTGATGGTGGATGGAGTTAGTGAGTCCGACAAAGTGGTCTTCACTCAGTATAAGGAGACGGACAAAATGTCAGCCAAATATCATAAGTTTGGCGGCAAGATTGGATGTCAAAAAAGGCAAATTTACAAAATTGTGCAACTAACATAAGCAAAACTTTCCTAAGATAGTTTATCCGACTTGCTTGGTTAGCTGACTGATTCCCAAACAATGATTGATATGAATTTTAGCTTTAATTATGCCTTTTTAAATAAATTTACTCTAGAACAGCATCATCCGCTATGACATTTCGATGGGTTAAAACAATAGTGTGCTAAGTGACATTTTTTGCTTTTAGAATAACAACCAGCTAAGTCATCTATACTATGTATAAAACTAGAATTTACTACAAATTCAGATTGTACTTATCACATTGTCATTCTCGGGAAGAGGAGCGCATATCAGCATAATGTATAACCAGCACAGGAGCAAGTCGACTTGACACAATGTTATTCTGGTATTTCATTCATATGGGCTCTGATTCCGGGATAAAAACGGTGCATTACTATTCTGAGACTTGTGGAGACAACATAGGGGACATGCCTGGACTTATTTGATTGTTAATCTAGGAACAATCTCTGCATATTCTGTGTTCCTGGAGTAACAATGAGCTAAGTTAACTTGGTGTCTTGGTGATCGCAATTTTTCTTCTGTAAATCGTTTTGGTAGGTAAAAAACACTCTGATAACTTCACTTTATCTACTGTAAACTTCTAATCGCTGCGTGTTTCATCAGTATAGGTCCAAGTCTACATGCTGATAAGTCGCTTTAGCAGACTGTAAGCAAAAAGATAATAACAATTTTGCTGTCAAGTCGTATTGACCCACTGTTGTTTTAGACCAACGATTTATTTTTTTATCATAATCTTAATCAGTTACATTTACAATACATGAATCCATCATGTGTAGGCCTATAGCTCTGTAAATCCATAACAAATCAAGCGAAATATCAGCATTAAATCACCCATCATTGTCAATTCAGTGAGTTGGAAAATCTCTATCTATAAGAGTGAGCTCCCACCAAAATAATTTATTCATGCTATTGTCAATATTGGTATGTCAAAAATTTGGGTTATTTGTATGGAACGCCGATCCATTGCTCGAAATATATAAAGTAGTAGCGGAGTAGGAATACCCCAATATTTGGAACAATTGTGCACTTGGTGACAAGTTTTTGATATTTGGCATGGTGTTAAGTATGGGCATTGTGTTTTCAAAATTCATCGCAAACAAAATGGGTGTGACCTCTGGTGAGGTAAAATTCAAAATAGCCGCCAAAACGACCATGAAAACAAATAAATGTAATATTTCAGCTCGTTTTTGGAAATAGAATATAATGTAGTACCACTTTTTGTATTTTTGCGACATGATAAAACAGCTTTTAGGGCCATTTCAATGATATGGGTTTTTTTTAGGTCAAAGGTCATGTTCAAGGTCAATTATTACCTTAATTAACTACCATATAGGACTACTATAATAGTAAAAAAAACTGTCTGGAAACAAATTTTCAAGTTTTAAAAATTGGTACGGTGTTAGGTATGAGAAATATGTTTCGAAAATCAGTTGCAAAAAAATGGAAAAACGCAAAACGACCGTCAAAATTAATAAATGTAATATCTTAGCTCTTGTTTGAAGCAGAGCATTAAGTAATACCATTTTGGCTATTTTTTACGACATGGCAAATCTGTTCCCGGGGTCATTTTAATGCTTCCTATGTTTTTTTGGGGGGTCAGGGGTAAAAAATAGCAAAAACCAAAAATGGCCGCCAGTGGCCATTTTGAGAAAAATATATTTTCAACTGATAATCAGATAATCATTGTGTAATATGTCATTTTTGACTAATTTTGCGGTGTAGAACTCATTTATGCGCTTAAAATTACAATTCTAGGCTTCTGTGCCCTTCAAATATCACGTGAAGGTGAAAGAGAATGACCAGAGTGGAAAACAAGTTTTTTACTAATGGCGTAATAGCTACGTGATATATCATTTCCAGCTAACTTATGGCTCAAAATCCATTCATGATATCAATAATGTCATTACAGCCACCAGTGACCTCGAAAACCTTATTATAGGACCTTAAAACACCCAATAAAGGTGGAAAATGACCACCAGCGCTGGTAAACGTGAAAGTACAACTTCATTACTAGTGGTTCAATAGTTACATGTAGTATGTCATTAGTGATTAATTAATAGTAGCAGTAAAATAATGAGACCTCAGAAGCTACATTTGCATTCTTTTTCCTATTTTTTTAACTCAATATATTGGACTCACAACTCGATATGTTCAGTTTACAACTCGATATTTTGAGTTAAGAAATCGACATGTTGATTTATTAACTCAATATATTGAGTTAAGAACTTGAGTTACGTTATCAGGTCTGGGATATCTACGGTTTCCCGTGATACAGAGACATTGCTAGAATGCGAAATATGTATGTCTTGGATTTTGAATTATCGCTTGTCAAATCAGCTACTGGTCAAGTGATTAATATGTCATCACACATTTTTATCGATGATGTTTCACTTCACTTGAAAAAAAAACACGCTTGCTAGCCATTTAAAAAACATAAACAATAAAATCTGCTCAATATAAAAAAAAGTGGAATCAATGATAGATCTTCCTCTGATTTAGTCAGAATTGACGATCAAACTCACACATTCTCTGTGGGTTTTATTGGTGTAACCGGGCTGAAATCATTTGATTTAAACCAACATAATCGTCCTCTAGTGAATGTTTTGAATCTGTTTGGAATTTAATCATCCGTATTACCAGTTTAACATTTATTTCGCCAAATTCGGCCCCACCTTCACAAAATGGAAGCAATGCCACTTAACCACCCATGAATAATTTCTCAGAGACTTCACTGGTGATGTATCGCGCATTTCAGAGACATAATTGACGAGTGAAACTGTATAGATCCCATCCTTGGTAACCCTAACACCTAAATGTAAACAGGCTTAGGGGCGTCGTTGACCACTAGAATTGATCAATAATCACAGAGCCTTATGCAGCCAAGTCCCCCTAATGTGGGGCCTACACCCATATAATTAGGTTTAGGGTTTTCTTTGGATCTTTCTCAGTTTTTATTATTCTATGTCTCTGTGCTTTTCCTCTCTGAGGTTTCATCTCATAGGCTTGAAACCTTGGCACAATGATCCTTAGGTATGTAGGATTATTGTCATGATTTTTCTGAGAATTCCCAATAGTACTTGCGGATTTATTCAGGATTTTCTGGATCACTAAGTGCTAATCGATGCTGGGCCAATGAAGTACATGTTGGGGGCTTATGATGTGCTATTTCTCCCTGAGTTTATTCCAATCGACTTCAAACATTGGCACCATGCTCCTTAGGTATTGAAGTTTATTGTATGACTTTTCATAAGAATTCCCAGTTGTTCTTCCGAATTTATTTAGGATTGTCTGGATGTGTGGATCGATTTCGGTTCAATGATGTACATGTTGAGTGAAGCCCCATTCGTTGCAAGAGTAGACTGAGGCAGACATGTCGGCTGCAGGCTGGATTGCCCTATCAACCCTTTAAATGCTAGATTTGATAATCAAAGTGCATTTGCCTAATGTTGTTTCAATTCTGGGCCAGTCTTGCAGACGAGTGCCCACCAATCATGAGTGTTTACTATGGACATTAGTAACCTTTTATGTACTACACTTGACGATTAAAATAACAGTCGTAATTCCACCATACACAAAACATCGACCCAATGTTGTTATAATAGTGAGCCTGCATCGTAGACAGTTATACAGCATTAAACCAAAAGAGAGTCAAGTCAATGTGTTTACTTGGCACACTGAGTGTGCTTCTCTTTGACAAACAAATATCTGTCTATACACTCTCTGCATGATTCCGTGCGTGGACACCCCTTTAGATAACTATGCAGACATTGGGACCGATCCACCCAGTCCTTACTTTCCAGTACTAGCGATTTCACAAAACATCGTTCTAAAACTTACAATACTAAGACTGTCAGCAAAATCCGGCTTGTCTGTACCATCTTCATAATAGCTCTAGTGAAACTACGTATATTTCTGTGAAGATTTGTATTATTATCATGTAATTTTCACATTTCAAATCAGCTGCTGAGAGCGTCTGCATTGCATATTTGTATACTGACAATATGAAAATTAATTTTTGGATATAATTGTGCTGTGCGACGGGAGTATTCAGTTTTTCGAACATGGACAAATTCGTTCGGTACCCAGCAAACATGGGATTTTCACCCATGCTACTGTAAAGTTGACCAGCATCGCATAAGACGGGCCAACATCACTTCAATATTGTGTGTATGTCTCGTGTCTCGCAAAATATAGATCGTTCCCAGCAGGCACAATAAGGTGAATCAATGTTAGTTAACCGTTGGTCCACCGGCTACAACGTTGGACCAACGTTAAATCGGAAATGATTCAAAGTATTGTACCTGCTGGGTTATTACGTAATGAACCTCATTTCAACAAACTCAACTCGTTAAAACAATATTGGTTTAAGGACGGTTCCACGTTGTAGAAGGTGGGCCTATATTCGACCAGCATTGGTTCAAAGTCATTATTTCCATGCTGATTCCACATTAACCATTCAATCTCTAAGCACGTCTGTAATCATTTGAATTATGTTTCAATAGGCAAACATATCACTGTTATTGGAATTGAGTGTGTGCTTAATTTTTTTGCATTAAGTTATGGAAATATTATTACTTTTCATCCACCTGAAGCTGTGGGTCGCGGTAGTCAACATTGGTTTATCTTAACGTTTTAACATGTTTGAAGGACAATGCATTTAAGTTGTTCATTTATATTACTGTACATAATATCGTATGCCATACAGGAAATAAAACATGATATCTGTATACGGGTCATTATCAAATTCGTGGACATTTCCATGGCAGCGTTTTAAAACCAAGATTAAAAAGGTTTTAATGTATCGTTTTGTATTTTTTTAAACGCAATTAACTGAACATTGTGTACCGAACGAAATGGAAATTTCCTCGCAATGCTAGTGAAATTATATTAAATATTGATTTTTAAACACTGACATCTACATTTTAAGGCTGTCCAAGCACAGAGGTGTTGGTAGAGATACAACTCCAGTGACTATAATACACGTTTAAAAAAAAACTAAAAGCATCACATCTAATTCGGTGTTAGTCATGCTATAAGAAAAAACATCGCATAGCGATATATAATGCATTTTCCCAGACAAAAACTAATAAACATGTTTGTCCAGGAAAAGCACGTCAATCATGTTTCCGCGAAGATATCCCCCGTCACTGACATACTGTTTGGAATAGGTCTCTATAAATTCCACATGATCTGACATCACAATTTTCGGTTTCATCATCTTCATGTATCCAGTTGTCTGCCACCGGCAGAACCTGGATAACCCGTATATTTGCTATGAGTTCAGAACCCCCGTCCTCCCTGGCCAATTCACAGTTGATTCAGGCGGCCCAAACAATCTGACCTCCACGCTGCAGTCAGTAAACCGGTGACGTCATAATGAATATTCATGATGCTCGCACCCCTCATTTTCGTACCGGCTCAGCACACACCTGTTTTCAAGGTCAGACTGGTAGTCTGACGGTCTGACCTGATACGGCAAGATGGGTTTTTTCAGCAGCAACGTTATCACAGTGTGAATAGTAGCCTCTACAAAAAAAGCTTTCCCCAGGTGGGATAAAGAAAAATCCTTCTTTTGTCCAGTACTGTTCCCCTGTTTTTGTATATTAAGTACTAATATTCATATTTCATACTTGAGGGATATCTGCCGTTTGCTGAAATGAGCTATCAAAACTTGCGCGGGTGATAATAGATGTGAAATTGGATCATGACGTTCATTATAGTTCAATATTTCCATCCGGTTACAGTCATCCCTGTTATCTTCCAGATACAAACAGGGATGACAGATTTACGCAATCAATTTTAAAGATTATAGCATCAAAATGTAATGTTTTTAATGGTTTATGTCTATGTAAAAAATATTACAACAATGTTTAAGTTATGAAGGTCAATGAAGGTCACATCTTGTACCACAGCGATCTTAGCAAATGTTTTGTTATCACGCTGTATGTACTTTAGTATCATTTGTTGAACAATGACATTAACCAAGGTTGGACTTGATAGAATTATGGTATATATCCTCTAAAATAACCTCAGCTAGAACCATATAGCGAAATTGTGGTATCAATATTTTTGTAGGGCTTTTTTCAATGTTGGGTATCTCATATGTAATAATCTGTAACATTGAATTTTTTTTACAAAACTGACAATATATTTATCAATAATCATTTATATTGTAATGATTATGTAAAAAAAAGTGGGACGTTTAACGAGCTGTAAATATAAGAATAAAACACAACCAAATTTATCAGGTTTTAAAGGTCAAATCCTTATACGATAGTTTTTCTCGTTTTTTTTGTCATAGCGTTGATTTTATTTTCATATTACTTGTTAAACAACAAAACTAACCAATGTTTGACTTGATCATATGACAAAATAGAGATTTTAGAACAAAACCAGATGGCATTTATAGTCAAATTAAGGTATATAAATATTTTGATGTCAGTTTACTACACCCGGTGACATAACATATGGCATAGCCTGTGACACATAGTAAAATTGCATATATGGCCATCAATTTTCAAATTCTCAATCAAATTTAACAATTTCAATATCAAAATGTTAAACTTTTAATGTAGAAAGCAAAATATAAAAAAATAATAAATTTATCAAGTTCAGTAAAAGTCAAAAGTCCATGCCACAGCGATCTTAACAGGTTTTTTTAAAATAATATTATTTTTACGTTGACATAATTTCCTCAATACCACCCTGAAAAACAAATCTGACCTAGGTTGAAATTAGTAGAATAAAAAAATAGGTTTTCTAACACAATCACACGTAGCCTGTACAGCCAAAAGAAGATATTGATAATGTTTTAAAACCGTTTAAAACCGTTTTGTTTCTTCTGATGGGATATAAAATGGCACAGTGTGAATCATATAGTGTAATGACATTATTGACAATATATTTGACAAAACTTGATAAAATTTAGGTATTTGGGCATCAAAACTGAAAGTGTTTAACTGGTATTACCTTAGGAAAAAAACATAATAATTTATATTGATTGCTATATTGCAAAGACCAGCAAAGGTCAAAGCATCATACCACACCGATCTAAACAGGGTAAATTTTACATCATGCTATATATACGTTGACATAATTTCCTCAACATCTAAACTGACGAAGGTTTGAATTGATTGAATTATCATTTATTATATATACAATAAACGTAAGTAGTATATACAGTCAAATTCAGATTACAGATTACACAGTCTAAAACACATGGTTGAACTTACATAAGTGGCAATATATTTTCAAATATTTAATCAAATTTAAATAGTTCTGTGCCATATCGTCAAGCTATTAACGTGGTATATTTATATTGTAACAAATAAAACGAGGTGCTGGTTATAAATTTCAGCAAACGTCCAAAACGCATGCCACATCGTTCTTAACAGTCGTTTTTCATCACACTATGAGTGCGTTGAAATATCTCCCTTGACAGCAAATAGTTTGACTTTATAAAACGATAACATTACACATATCATCCCAGGTAGCAATTATTATTAAATTGTGGTCTAAATAATGTGTTAAATATGTATTTTTATATGCAGTAATAATATAAAATAGCATAATATGAAACAAGGATTGAATGGCATAATCGGCAAAATATTGCAAATACTCAATCAAATGTATTGTTCATGGTATCAAAACATCTACATTTTATTGGGCTATATATTATTAAGTAGCAATAGGCGTGACACAGCTATATGAACCAGGTGACATCCATCTGGCCAAAGGTTTCGTTATACAACAAATACCATATCCTGAAATAATTTTCTCTCGTATGCCTGCAAGATTCAAATACATTAATGGTTAAAATAAGTTCTAGATTATCATATCACACAGTTCATTTGACAAAATGCTACGTGATTAGTTACAGTTACGAGCTGTGGAAAATAACATCAATTTAGGGTACTTTTGTAGTAGTAATGTTGCTTCGACCATGAAAAGTCCAGTTCACAGCTCTTGTTTGACACTTCACAATGTATTGTCTGTGTGGCTGTTGCATACTGACTTACATACAACTTGCATACATCATACAAATCTACATACAATATCGTCCGTTGAATGTATATTTGACAAATAATGAGCCTGCTACTACGAGGTATATTTTATATAAGATAATCATATTTAAGTTCCTGTTGATTCATGTTATACCTGTATATAAGCTTGGTGTATATTACTATTAGCGTCTTTTAAAAACGACTGCAAACATACTTGCAACAATATATTACATCTTACCCAAGGGAAAATTGTTAATAACATCGAGTTAGTGGAATGTTCACTTGAGGTTTTGTCCGAAAAAATCGTGGTCTTTATGGCCTACGTAAACTTACAGGCACAGGGGAAATTGTTGCGAAGCCGGTGCAAAGAGACTGCTGGCTAAATTGGTGTCACATAATTTTTTGTATAGCTTTGGCACGCATATTGCTAGTTACAAAATATTACTAATAATTATGTGTTGGTGCAAAACATTGTTAATTATTCTCAAAAAGATTCAATTGTTTCGTTCAACTCTGTGTTTTAGATTTTTTATTTAATATAGCTCCTGATGACAAAAAATGCATAAAACATTATTTATACTTCAATTGGACTATACAAACATCCTGGAACTGTTCTGGAAACCCTATTTTGTTGTTTTGAGAGGTCAAACCTTGCTTAGGTTTGGTATTGATAGCATTATTTTATCGTTTTAAAACCATGATAGAACACATGTTTAGACAGATGTGGCATGCGGCTGTGGACGTTTGCTGATCTGTTCAACTTAGCTATTGTTATTTCACATTTTTGTCATTACACATATTCCTAATTCAAAATGCTACATTCTGATGCCAGAATATTGAAAAATGACTTAAGGTAGGCTAATGTATTATCACTTTTGTCATTAAACTATGTATTTCATACTGTGCAATCATATACACTCCACATCAAAAGTCCTTAAAATATATATATACACCGTAATTTGGTTATACACACGCTCTAGCCTTGTTCTAGAGGCTCTATTTTATATTTATATCAAGTCAAACCTTGGTTAAGTTTGGAGTTAGGGGAATTATGCCAGCGTTAAAATAGTATAAAGTCAAAAACGCATGTTTTGATCACTGTTGTATCATAGTTTGACCTTTATTGACCTTTACAACCTCGTAGTAGCTACAATTTCATTCATGATAAATATTGCTAAATGAATAAAACATTTTTGGTAGTGAAATATGTACATTTTATTGATTATCAGCTTGCGCAATTATGCAAGTGCGAAATTCTGCAAGTGCACAAGTACAAGCGCAAATGAGCAAGTATGCATCTATAAGCGCAATTACATAATTGCGCAAATACTTGCAAGTGTGCAAGTACGCAAGTGTGCAAGTACTTGCACAAATACGCAAATGCAAAAGTACATGTGCAAGTGCATAAGTGTACAATTTCTTGCGCAAGTGCACAAATACCCAATTACGCAACTGCGCAAGTGGTCAAGTACTTGCGCAAAAGCACGATTGTCCAAGTGCTTGCGCAAATGCGTAAGTGCGCAAATACTTGCACAAGTTAAGGCCCAGTCACACTGGGGTACGGTTTGACACGGTCACATGCACCGGGAATCAGCGTCCGTAAGCGTCCGTAAGCGTCGGCAAGCGTCCGTGATCGTACATTTCCAGGCGGTCACCGCGTCACTTTTCGCGGCAACCGCGTCCATCCGTCGGCTGCCGCGAATCAACTTCTTGTTCAAAAATTCGTGGCCAAGCGTGGCTGTCCGCGGGAACCCAATCATCCGTGAATCAGCGTAGAGACACAGCGAGATGGTGTACAAACACCGTGGACATCGTACATACACCGTAGGTATCGTGGGCGTGCGCGACGGAGCTTAGTCACGCTTAGTCACGCTGCCTACGGTCTCTGTACTCCATGTACGGTTTCTGTACACCGTTTGACGACATATCACGCTTACTCACGCTATGTCACGGTATGTCACGCTGCCTCACGCTGTCTACGGTGTATGTACGCCATCTCGCTGTGTCTGTACACAATTTTCCGGTGTCCGCCACCCAAATGTGTCAATTTTTGAAACGCGTATGAAAAGGTCGTGGATCGGAGTATTTTTCATTCTTCTCTGTTGACCTTCCCCAAGTTCCATCTGCTCTGTTGCTCTTCTGTTGCTCCATATTGTCGTCGTCCTCTCTGGGTAGTGCTGTATAGATTGTTTCTCCAACATGGATGTGGTACAATAACACGCACGTCAAATGCAGTTGAGGGCTTGGTAGCTGCATGCAGTTGGCAGAGCATTGACGAATTACTACTGTGAAACTTGGTCTCATGGCCAAAAAGAAGGGGAAAGCAAAAAAGAGTAGCCACAAAGAAGCAGTTATATAAAAGAGAAATTCCCGATTTCTTATTTGCTGAGGGCTTAGAAAAGAAAAGGCAAAGCAAGAAAAAAAGCCGCGAAGAAGCAGATATAAAGACGAAATTCCCGAATTCTTATCTCGCACATGCATGTCCAAAGTAAGAAATACGGGAATGTTGTCTTTATATCTCGCTTAACTGCATGGTAAATAATGCGCAACACTAAAATTAAAGTATACGCAGTTCTAGTCAATGGACATATTTACATCATAATGGTCATGTTAAGAAGCCGAGATAAAAATACAGATTTTTTGCTGATTTTAGCCTGATTGTTGAATTATATTTATATCCGTGTTTGTAATTCCCTGATTATTTTAAATAAACATAAATCTAAAATGAACTCGGACCTCCTGGGACCATTAGCGGCCGGTTACGCAATGCTTGGCGCCGTCAGTAACAGTAACAGTGGCTAGTTGAGTGTGTCGCACCATTTCAAGCCTACGGGTTTGGTAGTTAGGCTATAATATGAATAATATAACATCAGT
This sequence comes from Flabesymbios commensalis, assembly GCA_964017125.1. Lineage (NCBI taxonomy): Eukaryota > Metazoa > Annelida > Polychaeta > Terebellida > Flabelligeridae > Flabesymbios > Flabesymbios commensalis. The sequence continues at coordinate 57,591,699 of OZ024918.1, forward strand.
GATATGATGTTTTATTACACGATTTGGAAAAACATAATATTAGTGTTGTAGTGATTTATTGCACGATATAAAAAATTGCAAAGACATCGTGTTCGTGTTGTAACGTTTTATTACACGATTTAAATAGAAAAATGTAAGAGAACAGCATGCTCGTATTGTGATGCTTTACTGCCCGATTTAAAAAGATTTTTATTTCGTGTTACAATGCTTTAATACACGATTTGAATGAACATGTTACTTTGTTAAATAATTTAAAAATTATATTAGCGTAATAGATTTAAAGCTGTTGCATAAATATTTTGTATATGCTGACACGGATCACTGTCATTATTGATAGTAAACCGACAGGCCTGATTGACAGGCATGTTCAAACTCCTCCCATCTCACTAGACCTTGTCTCGTATGACCTCGCGTCGGGAGTGATATTTCCCGAGATTTGAAAAGCACACTGGCTTATCCTAAAAAATACAATTTTTTTTTAGATATACTATGTTCAATTTTTTTAATAGGCATTAATCATGTTAATCTATAGTATCATTATTATTTATTATTAAAGGCATTTATATTGCTTTATCTCAATTGATTTTAAGGCGCATAAGCCGCAAAGATCAAAATAATTAAGTGGAATTCGGAAATTGGTTTAGGCGACTAAAAATAACATCTGACGGGCTCACATGACTACCATAGTTTGTGTGGGTATCCAGGTATCTGGACACCTGGAATGACATATAATTTGAAGATATATTTTGCTATAAACATATATTTCAATTTATATATCAAATATTATAACATGCATTACAATAAATATAAATTGAGAATATCTTTCATATAGGAAAAATATATTCTATAATGTAGGCCTACATTCGTTACACAACGAGAAATAAAGAAGGAATAAAATAAATATATATATCTAGGCCTAATATACATAAATTCAAATTAAAATAGAATATTGGACAAGCCAGTTTGAAACATGCGGACAAGCGAACGGACCAGCATGTACAAACCCAATGGGAAAAGTCATGTGCGCACGGCTTTTAAAATGTCGTATAAACACGTGGACGTGCGCGGGTTGTCGCACTTTTGTGTACACACACCGTCTCTATGTGCAGGCAGACCGTCGCGTCGTGTAGGCATCCCGTCTGGACGTGTGGTGAGCGTACACACACCGTCTCCAAGTGTCGCGATCGCGTCAGACTGTCTCCATTAATCGATTCCCGTGAGTGAGCGTCCGTAAGTGTAGATACACCGTAGGAAGTGTGCATGAGTGTTCACGTACCGTAGGTGGCGTACGCACACCGCGTGCGGTATGCGTACGCCACCTACGGTACGTGTGCACTTATCCACGCTCATACACGATTCAGACGCTCACAGACAATTTCTACGGTATGCGTACGCCATTTTTCGTCCGTCTGGGTGTGTAGGCACACCGCGCGGATTAAAACAGGCGGTTGGAGACGGTCTGTTGCGGATTGCGGATTTCGGCTATTTGCCCAAACCGCGGGCAGCGTGTCAATCCGCGTCTCAGTGTGACTGTAGATTAAGCAATTGCGCAAGTGAGCAAGTACTTGCAAAGTGCGCGAATAGCATACTTGCGCAAATAGAACTCTTTTCAATGCTACATTACAAAATACTAAATCATCGGTATTCCGAGCTCAGGGGCGCTGAAAATCCGAATCAGGCTCGTTATCATTGTCCGTTTGCCATTCCAATTCGTAGATCCAGCATGCCGGGACACAGAGGATTTAGAATGGAGAGGCTTGGCCGAAATATAATGTCTTCAATTTTTTCCGAAATGACTGTGAAGATTTAGATTTTTTAATCTCAAGAGGGATACACTACCAGAGCTGATGGGCCGCAGCCGAAAAAACCCTTTCACCCAGCTTATAACTCACTCTGGGAACAACCAGTTGATCATGATCGGAGGAGCGGAGATTACGGGTTCTGTTTAAAGGCTTAAGCAGATTAAATATATATACTGGCTGACATTTATGTATTACTTTATATGTGAGAGCCTCTTGAGGATGGGGGGATGAGTGAGATGACACTGCCCTCCGGACACAGGATTCGAAATTCAAACCCTGGAGGTCTGAGGCCGAGCACGCTACCTCTCGGTCACGGAGGTTCCCCACAATACTGAGTTTTAAGAATGGATGGGGAAGAAACATTTTGGTTTCTTTCAATCGGCCGAGACCGGGAAGCGAACCCCGAACTCTAGCGTGAAAGGCAGCAGCGCTAACCACTACCCTAGGCCCTCCGGCCGCCAGTGTAGGGATTTTAACAAAGGTATAACACTGCAGAATCTTGGAGAACGAGTCACAACCCTGGCCAAGCAGTTCTGAACGCTCTGCAGCTTGTTTATTTTTCGATTTGGGATGTTATAGAGGATAAAATTACAGTAGTCTAGCTTGTTGACACAAGTGAAGTTGCTATTGTCTTAATAGTCACTGCCGCTGTTAAACACATGTGCAAGCGACGCAGTAGCGTGATCAAAAGACTTTTGATATATGTTTCTTAAAATTGAAATCCTTGTCAAATTCTACTACCAGATTTCATGCCGAATCAGTTGGTGTTACATCCCGATCAAGTAATTTTGTAGGGAAATATTTCTTAAATTTGTCTCGTTGTGATTTAGTGAATAAGAGTGGTCCCAGGGCAGAGCTTCGGGGGAAACCATAATCCGTCTTGAATGGTTCCCCCAATTCATCCAAAGTTTAACCCTTTGTACTCGATTTGGTATAGTAGACCAGCCAAACCTCCAAAAGACGTCTAGAAATATTTTTTTACGGCATGGAGAGATAATAACAGGCACCCACTATAGATAGGTCACTCACATGATGGCACAATACATGTGGGTGGATGCCACCATCAATTTTAATTTTGAAGGTCAATTTTGAAATGTTTAAGGTCACAAAAGCAAAATGGATATTTTTTATTACATGTAATTATTTACCACTATTATTAACTATATTAATGATTTATTTTATTGTTTTAGCTTTGTATTATTTCAAAATACATTTAAAATAGTTTGATAAATAATTTCTCATTTTAATTATTTATAAAAAATATTCTAGTAAGAAATATTAACAATAAAAATACATCGCACTGTGCCAATATCAATATATTTTATCTCAACGAGCGCATATCAATTCGTATATGTCATTATAACTATCATGCGTGCTATTATAATATCAAAATATATTAGTTCATTGTTACGTAATAGCAATATAAGACAATACACTTTAGAGAAATGCATTTAAAATTCCAGGATGTTAAATTTGAATGCCAGGATATTACGATATGACTTTATAGTAAGGCTAGACTTTAAAATATTATGGAGTTTTGTGACCTTTTGTAGCTCATTGTTCAGATAATGTCAATGACGTGAATAACTATTTTTTTAAATGACGGTGTTTGCGCACATACTGAAGTAAAATAATTGTTAGATTTACCTGAACGTGTAAATAAAAAGAAAAAAACATGAAATGCCTCGAAGAACTGTGATGTTTCAAAATAAATATAGTAATATTTTTTGACAGGACAAGCATCATTCTAGATGCGAATTCATCCCTTATAGCCACAGCAAGATCGTATACCAAATAAAAGAAGAGATTTAGCTGGCTATTTTAGATTAAATTTGCGGTTTTATGAAGTGTTTTTATATTGAAGAAGGTCTACAATATTTGCAGGTGTACAATAATTAGCAGGAATATGACTTTGCGCTCACGGTCCTTGCGCGAAATGCGCAAAAATTAATTTCACGCGAAATAAAAGTGTATTATAGTATATAAATGTATAAAAGAAGCTTAATGAGGACTTCTGATCTCGGAAATTTTGAAGTCTGAAGTGCGGATTTTGAAGTCTGAAATCTAAAATCTAAATCAAAATGGCTGCAAAAAAACTATGTCCAAGATTTCAATCAATCTTTCATAAGAAAAAGAAAAAATCAAAATGGTTGCAAAAAAACTCATAAGACCAAGTCCAAACATTATTGTTACTTGAAAAGTGCCAATTCCCTCTAGTATAATTTGATCTTACCCTTTCACGAAACATTGTAAATTTTGTTTTTAGAAGGCAATTTTAGCCAATACACTTTGTATAGTTTCTTTTGCATTTCCTGTTAGAATTTAAGACAAAAAATCCATGGCATACATTTAGGCCTACAACTAAGATGTGACATGGCGAAACGCTGTATATTATCACAATCGACACTTTGACTTAAGGCCAAATGGACCCAAATCTTAGATAATTTGAAGGGACAGGCTTAGACTAAAATCATTAAAAAATCGGTGATTTTATTTTTGTTTCTTGATATGACCATATGATGTAAACATGTCCATAGACTTGAACTGCAAATGTTTTTTTAATTTTTCTGCTGCGCATTCACCAGTTAGGCTACACTTTCCTGTGTGGAGGGAGTGCATTGCAACCCCATATGGCCCACGGGCTAGTATAGTGTATATTTATCGCTAGATTTATAGGGATTTGAAGTGTTATATATTAAATCGCAAAATTGACCTAGGCATATACTTAGCTCAATATTTCAGCTTGGTACACACCGGAATTTGATTCTTCACACCAGCCGAAAAATGATCGAAAATTGTGAAAAAAGCTATATTTTGTCTAAAGGAGATTCTACTAAGAAATAATGTGGCATCCCCGGAAGACGACTAATGCTAAAACTTAATAGTAATCTGTTATTATTTATAGAAGACTTCGATATGAGGAACGTACGAGTCGTGACTGGAGCTTGGGATCTAAAGAAAGGAGATAAACGAACTAGTAAGTTTTAATAATGTATTGAAATCATTTATATACTGAATGCTGATTAAATACTGAAAACTTTTCTTTTTGATTCGGCTTCCCTCCCCCCTAATTCCTCGGAGATCTGACGCACAGTTGACGACCCAGGCTTTGACTCTCGGCATTGAGTTGATTTCGATTTGGATTTTGCACCTCTATCTCCGAGGATTTAGGCGCTATAGAATTTACCAAATTGAATTGATTGATTGATTAATATTGAACGTGATAAAGAGCAGATACGAAATTTGTGTATCTTTTTCAGACAACAAATACTGAAAAATTATTAGAACAGCCTCAATGTGAATTATTGTTGTATTTCTATAAAAAAAATTAGTTTTACAGAATTAATTATACTTACTAAATTACTATGATCAGGGTGTATGTTATATGATGATCTACGTGTCTGTTTGATTATCATGATGATTTGTTCACTTTATTTAAAGCAAACTTTTAACAAACTTTCTGTATAACTAAACACCTGCTAAAGGACGTTTGAAGGTTCCTACAGCATTGGGCCACATGTTGATGCAATCGGCCCAGCGTTGAGCAGACAATCGGTGCTGCGGGGGAACCCCTTGATCAAACCTTTCTCGGAGCAATTAAGGCCGGCAGCTATTGATGTAACTATGTGGTTACTTTGATGATGCCGTCTGAGATGTTCAGTATCTGCGGTCTGTATGTGGTATGCTGTAAACATACTTGTTTACATGACAGTATACGTCTTGAAAATAGAGCTTGTTTCGTCTTTTCAGTGCTCTACCATTGTTTTTTTTTACATTTTTGTATTTTATTTAAGCTCAGTAGGTTATATAAAGCTTCATATAAATTAAACTTTCAAAATTGACAAAATTGAAAATTCTCATCCCAAGGAGCAGCTTTAAGTATGCTTGATTGTGATTATTGTGTTTTCTGGACAAGGCAAACCAATAGGGTTCTTACTCCAAGAGGCTCACCACCATTATACCCTCACCCCTTCGCTCACACCTGTTGGTGTAAATACTGTAGATCTGGTAATTTCCGCGTATTTAAATTATCGCGATTTTTTTTTTTACTTTTCACGAAGTTTAGAATCCGCGAATTTCTTTAGTAACGCAATAATAATAATAATTTTCGCGATATTTTTGAATTCGCGAATTAGTCCTCCGCGAAAACTCGCGAAAATGAAAACTTCATGAATATTACAAGATCTACAATACATGTATCCATACAGACATACCATATATCACACCACCGATGTCTGCTCCATTTTACTAACAGGACATCAGTATGTGATTAAGGGGGCGGGGCCCTAGGGTAGTGGTTAGCACCCCTGCCTTTCATTGCTAGAGTTCGGGGTGCGTTTCCCGTCCTCGGCGGTTTGAAAGAAACAAAAATGTTTCTTCTCCATCTACTTGTAAAACTCAGTATTGTGGGGATCCTCCGAGACCGAGAGGTAGGCCTAGCGTGATCGGCCTCACACCTCGAGGGTTTGTATTTCAAATCCTGTTTCTGGAGGGCAGTGTCATCTCACTCATATCACCATCCTCAGGAGGTTCTGTTGGTCCAATGTAGCCTCTATGTGCACTAAAGTGGCCTAAAGGCTGATTCATTTCATTGCATACAGACATTGATACAGCATGTGGTACGACTTAATATGGATACTCTATAACACGTTCTCAAGTTCCGGAAACGTAAAGTTCTCAAGTTTCTAGTTATGGGAACTTCAAGCTCCAAAATTAAAAAAAAAAAAAAAAATTATTGGAGGCCTAATTATTTGCAAAAACCGTTTTGTTCTGTCATGTGAATGAAAATACAGGTGATTGGAAACACAGTAGGTGTCAATAACCTTAAGTGTTGTAGATTAGTTTTTCACATTACCTTTTATATAGACCCTATGCGACCTTGGCAACAGACCAATCGATACGTTATAGTAGACGCATAGTAACCAGAAATTAACCTATATTTTAGCTTTTTTCTGGTTTTAAAGATATCGCCTCAAATTGTTTTTTAAACGTATTAAAAAACAACCGTTTCGACGATTATTTATGTTAACCGCTCCCTTTTGTACGTTTTGCACATTGTAAATATTGTAATTCAATTGTGTTTGTCACACATTTGCATGGAGTGAGCTAATCATCGAGCGTAGGCGGTACCAGACGTATTACTGGTGTTATTCCAACACATGCTACTTCATACTGCTATGAAGTGGATCTGGTTTCATGCATTATATCAACAATAAAATGTAATATCATGGATAACATTACCTCGACCTGTCGCATGAGTAAATAGTTTCTGATCATTCAGGACAGTATGTTAATATATAATACTATATCGTTTTAATCATACTTTATTATAATACCATAATATTACAAGATAATGCTATCATAACACATGTAGGCATGCCGTTATAATGTCACTATATAATAGTATGATATATGATATCATAGTATCATGATATGAAAATGGAATAAATGGGATTTTATGCCACCTTTGTGCACATATAGGCTAAACTGGGCCATGATACCATCATATGATAATTTCACTATACAAATTATGGTATATAATATTAAATATACAAATTTAATAAAGAGACAGGTTACATATTTTAGGATATATTGTTGCGACAGGGTATGGCCACAACTATAAATAAGGGGCCAGAATTAGTCACTGTGCCCCCCCCCCCCACTACTCTACACTTAGGGTTTTGTCAAGTTAAAAAAAATCCAAAAATCCTAGAAAAGCTCGAAAGTGGGTGGATGGGTATTTTGTTTTTTTGTGTTATGTTCATGTTTCTTAAAGTTGCAAAAAAAATAAAAATTGGGTGGGGGGGTGTTTGGATTTTGTCTGACCAAACCGAGTTTTTGTCGGATTTTTGGATTTTTTTTTAACTTGACAAGACCCCTTAGGGGGTAGGGTTACGCAAACGTCTGTAGTTGCAGTTCTAGCTTACCAATCTACACATGCACATATACCATATAGGAGCATAGCTAAATTGCCGTCCTACTATCTTTACAAATACGTTTTAAGATTTATAACAAACTAGTCAACAGAGTCAATGAAAACGACTTAATAGAGCACAATTACTGGCCACTGAACCCAGATGTGTATGTGCTTAACACTGAGTGGTACTTAGAATAGTACAAAGCATATATTTTGTATGAAAGAATATCGCAGTCTTTTTTGAAAATGTGTGTATTTAGCCTTGGCTGAAATATAAAACATTGAACTTTTCTCGGCATCTAAACACGTTTAATCTAAAAAAATTCGTCACCTTCAATTAAGCAAAGCAAAATATGACTGTGTAAAAAGGGGTTATCCGTGACACAAAATCCTGGTCACGGTACCAATGTAACAGGAGCTATACGTGACGCGAACCTTGGTCACGTACACCACTGTACCAATGTAATGACTCTTGTTAAACGTTACCGATGTCCCGACGTTGGCACGTCCACCAACTATCGTAGTGTGTCCAAATGTCATCTGTGGAGCGGCAAACACAGCACTTGTGGATATAGGCGATGGGCTAGATATGGCTACCATGCCACCCCCTCCCCCCCCCCCCATGCAACAACAAGGGAACCACATTTACGTCTTTATGTTGAGGTGGGAGGGGATAAAATATAAACTTAGTGCTTTTTTGTACATTTCGTCTTTAGCAGAAATAACATATGAATCTATGTTAAAGCTCTTGATAGTGACTTTCAAAGATGTTGGTATATTTTTTAATATGGGTTTTCCGTTTTTTGTCCAGATATACACTTTTTTTTCAAATAGACAGCGGCCATTTTGTATTTTTGTCATTTTTCATATAATATAAGGTTTTTAAACAATATAGCTCTAACTTTGCTTGATGTCCAATATTTCGATGCAGAGTCAAGTGAAAAAATCAATTGTTACAGGCAAAATGCTCAAATTTACTTATTTTTTTTAGAAAACAGATGGCGGCCATTTTGTATTTTGTCATTTTTCATATAATATAAGTTTTTTGTTAATATAGCTCTAATCTTGATTGACGTCCATTATTTCGATGCAAGTCAAGTGAAAAAAATCAATTGTTACAAGAAAAATGCACAAAATTACATATTATTTAAAAAACAGATGGCGGACATCTTGTACTTGTCTCTCACTAAAATTGTGTGAAATTTAAAAGCACACATAACATCCAAGCTTATTTATAAGGATATCTGGATTGAAAAACCGTGGCCTAAATGTGGATACATATAAAAAACGTTTGATGAAATGTTGTTTTCCAGCGGGGTTTTTTTGTCGTGGATTTCGCAGATTTTTCAATTTAAATTATGTTTGGGCATACATGAAGCCATCAATATTTGATAGATTGCTATTTTATACCATAAGAAGCGAAATTTAAATACCGTTATATGGTATATAGCAGTTGCAGATCGGTTTACTAGAACAGAAATAACATACATTCAAGTAACCCTACCCCCGTATATAAAACTGCGCCACGTTGTTAATAACATATTTAGGGTACCTCTATAAAGTCATCAAAATAGGGTTTGCTTTCCTATATTTTCAATGTTAACATTCGACATTCGTGTTCAGTATATCCCAGGGCTCCAAAAAAACTTAATTCGTTGAGATGTGGGGGGGGGGGGGGTGCATGGTAGCCATATCTAGCCCATCGCCTAATAGAATAAGTGAAGTCTAAAATATATATAAAAAATATTAAGCATAAAAACGTTCAATTTCTCAGTACACTGTTGCTAGTACACTCTCTCGTTGTGTAATTTGTTAGATAATTTCGTTGTTGCTTCAGTGATCTACAATGTGTTAGATACCGAAGCAACTCCCACTAAAGTTAGCCAAACCCGAAACGTCTCTTTATAATTCTCCCCAATTTATCCCAAAGGCTGAGCGCATCTTCGACTTTATGGTTGATCCCGACGGGTGCGGTTATTTTCTGTTTTGCAATGTCGCCTACACCAATCAGAATCCCTACTTTTGCATACATTGACATTCCTGGGCTTCCTTTTAACTTCTCTAATATCCTCTTTGTTCCCGCATTGATCATTTCTGCTCTTGAAATTTATCAACTTTAATCCCATATCAGCACAACCTACTACAGATATCTGCATCTCCTTAGACAGGGGAGGGCACTGTTCCTTCACTGCTAAATTCTTCTCATGATTATTATCAACAATTAATCCCATATCAGTCTAATACCTACTGATATCGGCATTATCTCCTCACCTTATTAGCTGATGCGTTGTTGCTTACGTTTAGCTATATATTTTTTTAGCAAATTGCCTTTCTTTATGACTCTCGTGCTTTTTTAATTCGCGTTTTCCCCATTTTAATTGCGCTTACATAATTTTGCCCTGCGTCTTATCACGCGTTACAGCTAGTTTGACTTGAACATACTTAGGTATATTCTTACTAGCTTGTGATACAGGCCACCGTCTAACCATGTCTTTACGTGTGTCTTCTTACATTTCTTATACGCACTGATATTCCTTAATCTCAAATTAAATTTTTAATGTCCTTTTTTTCTAGCATAAATTCTGTAGTTTATCTTTTAAAAAAAATCCGAATAATAAATTTATCCCCTTGCAATTAATTGTTTAATTTTTGAAAATCAATACAAATCATTGCTAATATTTATTTATTTTCGAAAATCAACACAAAATATTCTTGATTTAACCAATTTGATTTCTCAATTAACAATATCAGATAATGACCATTCTGAGTGACGTGTCCTAATAATGTTATTTCTCAACATTATTCACGTCCTCGTTCAATGGCTCGTCTCTGATTTATGGCTGTACTATACTGGCGAATCCTAACCAGTAACTAATTAATTTCGCAAATCGCACAAAATCATTTTTGATTTACCAATCTGATTTCTCAGTTACACTACCGGACGCGACTATTCTGAGTGACTGAATTGTCCTATTAATGTTATTTCTCAACATTATTCACGTCCTCGTTCAATGGATCGTCTCTGATTTATGGCTGTGAGATACTGGCGAATTATCCACAACATCACATAATATTCTAACATGCTTTGCTGTGCTTAGAATTTAGAATGACGTCATTATTTTAATTTTGAATATGTAAAATGACGTCCATCTTGGATGTTACGACAAAATATAGGTCTGACGATGAACAATAAACATCAGGAATGTCTGTTTTAGCCCCCAAGTCATACAAATCAATAACATTTTATATAGCAATTTCGAGCCACAAATAAAAACACATTACATTTGATACTTATTTTATTCATACGAAGGTTAATTTTCGCGGCCATTTTGCTATATTTAGTAACATTGCGTCATTTACACTGAAGGCAGCAGGCAGTGCAGATTGGTTAGAAATAAACATTCGTCAAGAAACATCATGTATTCTTTTGCGCTCAACAATTTCAACATGTATATACCAGTGGGTACAATGTATGACCTGTACAATATATGACTGCTGGGGGTATATTACGTAACAAGACTTCAGAACAAACAAAAGGTGTTGAACCAGTATTGTTTTAATGTTGGGTCAGTGTCGAAGATGATGGGACAATATTAAAACAACATATATCTCTGTTAGTGTAAACATGACATGTCAACCCACTGCCGGTTTAATGCTGGGTCAGCGTTGTAGCCAGCGAGCCAGCTAGAAATCAACAGTGGTTCAGTGTAGCGAATTTGCTGGACTGTGTTGGCTTTACGACCAAGCGCCTATTAAAATACATATGGTCTACTTGTGTAGGCTACTCATTATTTTGAACAATTTGGTATAATTAGATAAATAAACCCCCATTTTCCAAACAATAAGCACGTAATAGTGATGAAGTGTTGGTCAACTTTATGGACTTTTAAAATTAATGTAGGCTTACTTTTCAGGTCACCGCCGGTCACAATTATATTTGTATTAATTTTATTAGCACATTAAATACCAGCATTTTGAAGATAACAGTTGATATAAATCAGCAGGATTTCAAAACCATTGACCTCTATTTCGCAAAATCTGAATAATTTCCGCAGACTTCCAATTGTGAATTGTGTTTGCAATGAAAATAACTTTGCGGTAAAAAGGTTTAAATTAATTTGCTCATGTTATATGCACATTACGCTGGTATTATGCTTTGAAGGTCCTGTACCAATTATTTTACAATTATTACAATTATTTTGACGTTCTAGCTATTATTAGTATAATTAATGATGAGATGCAAAGTTAACCAGTGTCCCAATCAGGTACCATCATCATTTTACCTTCACCATTTCCACCAAAGGGTCTGCGCCCCTATGGGAATTCCACAAACATAGTTTTAAAGCTTCGGTGCGCGAAAAATAGGTCATTTTTATAGCAAAGACATTCCATGTTTGCTTCTAGCCATTTTGATAAAAAAAATTTAGAAAATCACATAAAATCAAAATAGCTGACAAAATTCCACATTGATAAAGCATTAGATCTGATTAAAGCACCCCTGAATCAGCCCTTGGCACATATAACAATAAAAATGATATTTATACCTGTTATACATGAGTATTTATAGAAATACTTACCTCGGGAATTTCTTAATTATTTGGGTGACGCCACAATAGAAATATTTGATCGACCCTTGACCCTTGCAAGGTGCGGCTGCGCACGAGGCCAACACACGTGACATTACCCACAGACTTATCACTTCTGAATTTGCGTCCAGAGGAAGACGCCTGCGGGGTGAAAGGGATGGTCTACCCATTCCCGAGGTAAGTATTTCTTATAAAGACTCATTTATAACAGGTATAAATATCATTTTTATATCGAAATACATTACCTCGGGAATTTATTAATTATTTGGGTAGATTTGCAACTGTCCGGAGGAGGGCAGTATTACTCCCACTAAAACACACAAACGTCCTAAACCACCTGAGGAATCAGAAAATCAAACCCAGGGGGGAAGGGATTTAACAATGTTAAATCTAGAGACAAAGTCTCTATATGGGGTCGAATTACTGGAAGGGTGAGGGAAGACGTTTGTCCCTGCGAAGAAGGGTCGAGACATCATGATCTACCTTTAACAAAGAAGAATTTGATATCAACAATGCCAACAAAAAGTACAAATAATCTGAAATAATTTACTTCCAAATCTTATCCCTGCAGCTGTAGCTAATGCAATGAGACCAATCTTACTGAAGGGCATTTGTAAATTTCAAAAATCAGTAATACACAGTAGCGAATATACAATGCAATATATATAAGTGATAGTGTAATTGAACAATAAACAATCAATACTTGAAATGCTACCAAAATTCAATCTCTCTGCACAAGTGGAATAATCTTTCATATAAAACCAAATGAAAGTGAATTTAGATTCCCATTTTGTCGACTCTTGAATATCTTTCTTGGTTATATTTCCAAAAACAGCTCTTATATCATGAGCTTTATTGTTAGAGGGATATCTTATCAGTTCCCGCCGCTGAATAAGCTTCCTTTATTGCTTAGTCACCCATTTAAATATGGTGCCGGCAGCCCATGTAAATGGTATTGCTGTGACTTTCTTTAAGAAATTAACAATTGATCATGCTTAGGATGTACCTGCTGAGAACTCCTTCTAAACCGAGTATTGATCATCTATTAGAAAAAAATAAAAGTAAACTTTGATTCCAATGTGACCCCTATTTATAAAACAGTGTTTTAAAAACCATTTGATCTAGCAATGAACTAATTGTAAGTACTTACAGATGTGCTCTTACCTGTTAGAACTGTCCACTATTTTAAAGGGAAAAGCTACAAAAATTAAGTAGGCTTCGGGTAATGATAATGATTAATATGTAATGAGCATGAACAGAATAATAGGTCAAATGTTGTATATCCATCTACACCTATTATGCTATATATGTACATCTATACATCTATTGATTCATAAATATATATATGTATTCTGTATATGTAATCTGCTGGTATCTTAAATAACATTTATTTTTAAGATAATGTACCATAATGTCTTGGTATTCAAAATACTATAATCGGCAACTTAGATTCATGAGTAGATATTTAAAAAAAATTATGTATGTACGTACGTACGGAAGTATTATGATTGTAATTCTAAATCTAGAAACTGACAAAAAGCACATAAATGTATGACTAAAGGAATAGGAAGAATGTGACGTAAACCGCACCATAATAACTTTCAATTGTAGAAAACTAACTCTTCCCAATAGCAAGTTAAGTTACTAAAGGTAGGCGAGACTTATTGGTATGATAACCTGCTCCAAGGATCATCCGAGAATAAACCTGAAAATGCTTTCAAGACATAAACTCGAATCCTACCTAAGAAGAGTCAAAGTGTGCTGATGACTTCACTATACTCACGGAGTATAGTTTCATATATTTGTTTGACATAATGATATGCTCCTATTGTTATATTGCTTTCATATTATATTATAGTCGTATGTCGTAATGAATACCATATTATTTTTAATAAGCTCTCATGTGTAAACTGTGATGGTTAATCAAATACGTTAAGACCATACTGATATGATGTACCTGCCATGTTGTAACCACATAATTTCATTTGCAGAAGAAGACTTGTGTAAAGTCTCATAATTCCTCTCTAAGCCATGTCTAGAAAACAAGATTAGACAAATACTGGCAGTGTCACGATGTAGGGCCTGTGGCATGTCCACCAAATATGTTGGAAAACTGTATCAGTGTCTGAAAAGTTCCCTCTGACTTGACTGGCCAACACTCAGATGTACCTCCTTGTATATACATATAGTCATCTGAAGGTAACTCCCCATGATGAGTATTGGTCTAAACTCACTTGAAGAATAACTAGTGTATCTCATTGGAACAGTATTGACACAACATTGGTTCAATAACAGGCTAGAGGTTTTCTGATCTTCTTCTCAGTGTTTCCAACGGAAAAGTCTGACTGACGTTCAATAGGATGCAAGATCTTACATGGAGGAAGTGGTTAATTTTAACCGTATAGTCTTATAAAGTTCTCTAGGAACTGAGTGATTTTATCACTAAGAAAATGGGATAAATAAAGAAACAATCAATTTAACATTGAAAAATTTAAATTACTGGTTTAATAAAACTAAGTAAGCCACTTTGTCCACTTGAAGTTTGACCTCACACCAGGTCTACAGAATGTGGATCAAAAACTCTCGTAAAATTAAAGTTAATTAATAAATAAATAAGCTAATCCGTCAATCAATCAATATCAATGTAAAAAATAATTCATTGACCAGAAAATCGACCGATCACTTGATCATTAACTTGAAGAAACTGATTTATGTCATTTATATCAAAGAATTCGTGTAATTATCATAATTGATTTAGTTGTAACTAAAAGGACGGTCCTCGCTTCGAAAGCGCATAGACCTGTCCGGAGTCTCTCCATCTCGGTCCGAAAATTCGCAACATATTCGATCGAGTGCTCATTATTGATTCTAGTTCCGAAGCGGCGAAAGGTATATTATGAAGAACTAGAACTGAATCAGTGTGTTCCAGTGTCTAGATAGGATAAACCATTCCTGGGCTAAAACCTTGCCAACATATCGACAACGCTGAAAGATTTAGTTGAAAATGTGTTCTGATTCCGGATTTTGTCCCTTAATGCATATTACGCGGTCCTTTAACATGTCAGTACTCCTAGCTGTGCCTATATCAACTCCAGAAGTCAGGAGCTGAAATACACAGGAGCATTTCCAGTCATTATATTGTATACATATTGTATACATAATGCATACTGGATCACTTAAAATTTAAAAAAAAGTAAGAAACCAATATAAAAATAGACAAAAATAGATCTACTTAAAATATTAAAGTAATGAACAAGGCCTTGTAAATTGCTGTAAGTCGTGGGGTTCATAACCTGTCATACATAAGCGGCTTAGAATATTTATAGTTAACTAAACATATAGTCAGATAGCTATAATACTACATAGTTAACGGTCATTTATAACACATATTATAAGTTATAATAAACGTGTACCTTATGTCTTAGACCGTTTAGTCACACTACTGTTAAAAACAAGGGACCATAATACCTGACTGGTTATAACAAAAACCCGTTACATATTCATGTTGTGATACAGGAAAATGAACAAGGACTATTCCTGTATAAAGGAATGCAAATTTAACATGCTCCATACCTAATACCATGTTAATCGTATATTTTCTACTTATACAAAGATCATTTATTGGTGTTAATATACAAGTAAATGTTACCACTCTAACATTCAGTGTAGTGAATGTTACCTTTTCTACCTCACACAGATATTAACAACTTTACTGTGGAGACTGAAGACTGACCCTTCGGATATGACTTCTAGGAAATATCCACACGGTAAAGATGAGAAAATTAGTTTGACCATAAATGTATTTCAAAAAAACCCCTAAATTCATGATATAATTACCCAAATATAACATTACTCAATGATAATCTATATCATGGAAGACCACTAATCTTAAATAGGACAGCCTTTAAACAGCCATTGTGGAAAAAAGAACTGTTGAATGAGGATCATAGCTCATAGTGATCTGACAGATCGACATTCAATTTCATCAGAATCCAAATTCATGAAAATTTATAACAGAATTTAAGATAAATGACAGCTAAGCGAATATATGATTAGCTTGTAGATGCAACGTAAGTGCGGGCCAACGTTACATTTCTAAAACTCCTATAAATACATAAACACTTCCTAGGAGTAGGTTGATTGACTTATTGTTGTGATATCAGCTAGCTAGAATGTAATTCTTCCAATGACTAGAAAAGTAATGAGAATCTAAGATCTATTGACCTAGTCTCACAGTCCGCTTCGAATCGGTAGGATTAGCTCTGAATCAATTAAACCCCACATTAGGGCGAATGCAGAACCTCCTCATGTGGCCACTAAGGAGTGTGAAACTGCCAACTTTGGAGCTTGAACAATACTGATATATGTGAAACCATTAGCCTGGGTCAAAGTCGAAAGATGTGAAGTACCTGATGTACTGTTCAGTCTAAAACAGTAAAACACTGCTAATGCCAGTAGAGACTTTTCTCTATGCTAACAGTCTCCTTGCTAAGCCGGGACTCAGGTGTTGTACCAATGTCCTGGTATTTCTGAGGAGTTCCGCTGTTCGTAACTTCCGGACTCTGGTACATGTAGGACCAATACCGATTCCCGGTCTCTCCCGATGTTCCCGCGGACCTCCGACCCAGTGAACCGGTCCGATATTCCAGAGTCAGTATAGTGTTTTCCGGAAAAATTTATGTAACTCACTATGACATTTATGATCATTTATAACTGAAAGTTACAATGGAAACTCTTTCCCAATTCAATGGTGAAGGAACCGTAACTTCGGTCCTCCGGTGCTATGCGTACCATAGCATGTGCGGCGTTAGTGCTATATTGGCCTACGCAGTGCTATATCAGCCTTGCATCATCTTCCAATGCTCGCAAAAGCCGCGGCGAGACCAGGAGTACCACATCAATCCTACCGGTCGTCGGTTGGGGGAAAGTGGTTGTGAGACCAGAGCTGTGTACCCTGATGACATCGCAAGGCTCTGACACAGTGACCTCCATTTTTAAATGTAATAGTTCCAATACGACCACAAATTTACGCCTGCTGAAAATGGCCTAGATTTCATAGGCACTTGAAATATTCGTCTCACTTTCTTGGCATCCGAGTTTTTCGGTAGGCAGCGCGAGTGTCGTTTTTAGACAGCTGGCTGTGTAAAAAAAATGGCGGTCAGTGTGACTGGGCCTCGCGCGGTAAACGAGTTAGGTGGCCCAGTCATACCGGGTGAGAGCTGTGTACGTCTCGTGTAATGGTCCTCTGGTGTTCCAGACTACCAGTCTTGCTTCACACTGGGCGGGGGCCCTAGGGTAGTGGTTAGCACCGCTGCCTTTCACGCCAGAGTTCGGGGTTCGGTTCCCAGTCTCGGCGGTTTGAAAGAAACGAAAATGTTTCTTCCCCATCCACGTGTGAAAGTTAGTATTGTGGGGAGCCTCCGTGACCGAGAGGTAGCGTGCTCGGCCTCAGACCGCCAGGGCTCGAATCTTGTGTCTGGAGGACAGTGTCATCCCAATCATCTCACCATCCTCAGGAGGTTCTCCTGGCCCAGTTTAGCCTATATGTGCACAAAGGTGGCCCAAAGCCAGATTCATCTCATTTTGCTTCACACTGTTGTAGCTTTACTCTGTTAGCAACAAGCTCATAATCAGGATTTCTCTCGTCTGATTAAAATGCACCAGCGTTTAGCAGGGCACTGAGCTGTATAATCAGAAATTTCCTTCTCATATGATTATCGAACGCTAGCCGATAGGAGAGCCCGTAGTAACCGACTTCTTGGCGAGACGTGGGGCTCGTCCCGTTCCTCCTTTCAGTATCAGACTGCTTGATTGTAATTACCTTTTCATTATGTTGACAATAACCGCATGGGGACGATACATAAAAATACATGGGGGAAGGGGGGACGCAACAACTTCAGTTATAAACTATATAAATATCTCAGAGGCAGAGTTCGACATTAAATTTGTGAAAAAGTTAACAGTATAGGAAGTATATAACAAATACCTTAGTGACACTGCAATATTAGGATCATGTTTGCCGTATTGGCCTATTTTTGCGCAAAAATGCATTCATCTATTTTTTCTATAAAAAATGAGGACTGGCAATACTGCCTAGAACCATGCCTAATGCTGACCCCCCACTTCAATACTGGTGGTTCAGTAACCATTCCAGTAGGAATGCAATCCAGTAGGCCTAATCGTAATTTTAATATGAACGCTATCATGTAAAATGTCTTCACTGATGATCATTGTGCAATTGTTCCAACCACGTACACTCCTTCAGCGATGTCGTCTGTCAATGTGTACAGCTGAGTGAGAGTAATACAAGTAACAAGACGTTGCCTTAATGTTGGCTTAATGTTGGACTGATGTCAAAGACGGTAGCCCAACATCAAATCAACATTGGTTTAACGTCTCTAGTTAGCGTGGCAAGTGTACATGAAAGCTCATAACAATGATAACTAAATCCCCTCCCCAGTTGGTTACACATTGCTACAGCCTGACTGGATATTAATTTAGTTAATAATGTCTTACACTACGACTATTTTTTATGATCACAAAATATGTGAATTATCTAGTTTCACTGAAGATTATAAATTGTGTGCATTAACATATAACACTGTAAATTTATGTTTTTTATAGATGGGGATCACTGAAAATAGGCAATCATGACTGATGTCACGCTATGGTGCCCATATTATTACGTCGTCTCATGACGGCACTCATCGTGACCAATCAGTCCCAGGAAAGAAAATGACGCAATGTTACTAAATATAGCACATAGGCCGATGTCGAATGATGACCAATGGATCTTTCTATAACGCCATGAAGGGGTGGGGTACCTGTTTCATACCTGGTTATATTTCTATAGTATATAGACTACACTGTTGGCAAGTATCATGAACACCAGATAGACTGATAAAAACGTTAGCAAAATTAACAACTATGCGAATGCCTGTGATTGAATCAACCTGTACTCTACTCAGTGTACTGTATGCTATAGGCGTACACGCCAGGCTTATACGTGACCTACGCATGTTAGTTTAGAACATGTATATTTTAAAGGTGTAGTCAACTGTTAAAATTCACGGGACAAGGGTCCCCCAATAGTGCCCGTGGGTAGGCCAAGTCCCTTTTCCATAATAATACTAAATATGCGTTTCATACCTAAAGCCTCATTAAGAGCAAGTTCTCAAATCCCAGCAAGTTCATATATACTTGAGCGACATCTATGAGTTTATAATTCAAAGATCTTGGCCCTCACCCCTACTTGGTCGCTTGCTTGCAAACAAACTGACTGTATTACTGCGGGGATGTTGAAACTGCTTGACCCAAGCTTGTATTGACATGCCCAGTAAACACAAAACATTTGTATGACTTTATGCAATGTTGGACCAACGTCGAAGACGTTGGGCCGACGTTGTATAAATGTTATACAAATGTCTTGTGTTTGGTGGGCAAGGGACTTTATCTCAAACATTGTACATTTATTCAATGTTGGTTCTATGTTGGGCCAGCGTCGCAGACGTTGGCCTAGCATTAAAACAGCATTGGATCAATGTCCCGTTTAAGTAGTATCTTGTAATCAGTTCAGTGGCTATATTAATGCCGTCAATCTGTACTCAATAGGCTACTGTTGGCCTACACTTGACCGTCCCAGGCATGCGCGTCTTGCAGTTGAATCATTCTTTAATATGGCGGAACTAGATTATGTGCAATTTAAAAACTTCCGTTAATATTTTATCAGCACTTGTTTTAAGCATTGCACAAGTACATATATGCGAGCAGCCTACATCTGTAGTTTTTCCCCTCGGCCCGTTGGGCCCGAAGGGGTAATGTCGTCCCCTTCGTGCGCTGCCGTCTCCGCCGCACGCACTCTTTTGGCTACTACACCAACGTGGTGCAACAGATTGAACTCATAACTAATGCAAACATTTCAGGCCTCCCGGCACTTTTTTTCACCCAAGTTCATAGGTCAAAGGTCAAGGTCAAATAATTTAAAAAAGTCTTGTTAACGTGATAACTTTTTCGATCTCTCCAATTTTTTACTTGAAGTTACCCATGAGTATGGGGCTCACCTGATTACATTTTCAGCTTTCCACCGATAATCAAAATGGCCGCCACCTGGCAACTATTTTTTTCGTTTTTATTTTTTTTTTCATAATTCCCTTGAAATCTGGCATATGTAGGTTTTCAGGGTCTGCGAGTCTATTGGCATTGTCCGTTTTCGTGTGCGACTGAAAATGAGGCTATGGCGGCCATCTTGATTTTTTGATTTATTAATTCCTTGTTAGCGCGATAACTTGAAAAATAATTATTGGATCTCTCCAATTTTTTATGTGAAGTTACCCATGAGTATGGAGATGACCTGATTACAACTTTTTTTTCAGAATTACCTTGAAACCTGGTATTGGTCTTAGGGGTCTGCGAGTCTATTAGTATTGTCCGTTTTCATGTGAGACTGAAAACGAGGCTGCGGCGGCCATTTTGGTTTTATCAATTATAATAAATCGTTCTTAATTTCAATTATTTGCCTTGAAACCTGGCATATATAGCGTCACTGCATCAGCCGAGGGGTATTCGTCCCAATACAATTAAAGTTTAATTAGTTTTTTTACAAATATAATGCTCTGGATGATGCAGTGACTGTTTTCTTCTGAATATTGCTGGGAGTACTGTTTTGATGAAATTAAATACCATTAACCACTGAATGGACCACATATGTAATATTTTCAAATCTGTATTGCGACGTCGCGCAGACTCAAATTACGCACACTTTCAATAAGACAAGTATTGTCTGAAAATAACCTTATATCACATAATATATTATGTATAATGTCATCTGAATATGTCAGAAAAATCAAAGGTAGGCGGAATGATCCTTATTTACCTAGTACACCTGTTTGCACGGACAATTCTTAAAAGATATGTCATCAATGATTTACATTTATTTTAATAAGGCATCATTCAAAGCTACCGTGTTAGCATTTTTTTAAATCCCACACTGTGCATTCATAGTTATGAATAAGACATGAGGAAACAGAACATTTACTTTTTATGTTACAATGGTGTAGATTAGAAATAAGCGGTAATACATCAGAATCTCCAGCTTCACATGTTTGTTATAAACACGTGGCTATGGGTGAGTAGTGTGTGTAGTGGTTAGTTATTAAACACCCACGATCCACAACACACATCGTCGACCTCGCGCGGGTTTAAGTAACCACTTAGCCCGCTTCGGATTCACAGGGCGAGGGGGGGGGGGGTCAAGGTAATTACATAAACCCCTCGGCCTGATAATCCGGGGGTTTTAGGTTATTACTTAAACCCCTCTCGGATTCGCAGTTCGATATTGTGGTTTGTGGGTCGTTGACGTTAAAGAACTAACGGGGTGGCGTTAGATCACGCCGACATAGATCCAGTATATTTTCAATAAAAAGACAGCAATTTGTTCAGATTAATCTGCCCGACTCTAAGCGACAGATATACTAAACCAAAACCACGTACTTATCTATCAATCAATGTCACAATTCAACAACCGGCACTATCATAGGCCTATGTCATGTACTAGTATATCGTAAAGAATACATGATATATGATATATCAATCAACCAAATTTTTTGGCATGGTACTATATTGTCATATCCAGATACGTTACACAAAAATATGTGTACTTAAATATATCAGCCAAGTTCATAGGAACGAAAAATTGGAAGTCTATCATATGTACAAGTGCTCAAAACGTTTTTTCTTCGTTAATTAATTATACTGTCATAAGTTTGCTCACTCCACGTTAATTCATATAATTTGCATGCTAAAATTTACTGAATCTACATTTATGTCTTATCTATGGCAGATCGTGTAGTCCATGTGGAAGCAGGGAGCTATGATGTGAATACATTGAAAAAAGACATTGCTTTGTTATGGATAGAAGAAGAAAATCGCTAAGAATAAGCCCATGATGTCATTTATATAAACATAGAACACTTAACATTTTGACATTATAAGTAGTATACCTGTATACATATGAGCCGTACATGTGAAGTGACCATGAGCTGCATCAACAAGCGTTTTCATTTTGCGTCGTTCTTCATTTCTCTTACATTCATTATTAATAATGAAGTAATACAAAAATATGTACCATTATATAATCGATTATTCAACACAAATGGAATAAAAACAATATACCCAATAAATGCATGATATTAACCCTACTTGTTCTGTGTTATTTCTCAACTTTATTGAGAGACAATGAGCATTAGAAACAAATGCATAGTAGCCTGCATAGATCGATAGAGGAATACCTATTAAATAAACAACCAGAGTGTCAATGACACAGAAGCTCATCCTTAATTAGGGCAAGTTGATTACGAATTAAAATTTGTGAAATCCGTGAGGCAGTTCTATGTTCTTTCAAATAAACTTTAAAAAAATGAAATCGGATAAGAATTGAGAGAGGATAAACATTTCTTGTGATATATGGACAGAGTGCTAAATAATTAGGTCTTAATTAGGTCATAAATTAATTAATAATTAAAATTTCTGAAATCCGTTTGAATGTTTAATGCACTGGCACAAGCTCTAGCAAACAAACCAAACAAAATTGAAATCCGATAAGAATTAAGGGAGTAGAAGCATTTCTTGTAAATTGTGGACAGATGGCCTTAATTAGGTCTTAATTAGGTCATAAGGTAATTAATAACTAAAATTTCTGACATTCGTGAGGCAGGTTAATGCTCAGGCACGGACTCTTTCAAACAAACCAAACAAAATTAAAATCAGATAAGAATCGAGGGAGGAGTAGCATTTCTGGTGAATTGTGGACAGATTGCCCTAATTAGGTCTTAATTAGATCATACGTTAATTAATAAATAAAATTTCTGAAATCCGCGTGGATGTTTAATACACAGACACGAACTCTTTCAAACAAACAAAAAAAATCGGATTAGAATTGAGGGAGGAGAAGCATGGCCTGTGAATTGTGGACAGAGTGTTCTGATGAGGTCTTAATGGGGGCATAAGTTAATTAATAAATAAAATTTCTGAAATCTATGAGGATGTTTAATGCACAGGCACAAGCTCTTTCAAACAAGCCAAACAAAATTGAAATTGAATAAGAGCTGAGGGAGGAGAAGCATTTCTTGTGAATTGTGGACAGATGACAGACAACAGACGACAGACAACAGACGCAACACAATGGCATAAGCTCATCTTAGGCTTAAAGGCCGGATGAGCTAAAAAGTGAGTTATAGCCACCCCCGTGTTAGTTTTTATTTTTTTCAAGATGACCACCATATTGTTGAAAATACCCTTGCATACTAGCATACTATATTATTTCAAGCACAGTTCAGTATAAAAAAATCGAGATATATAGCTTACAAGAGGTATATATACATATAGATATAGATATAGATACATGCTGGCCAGATGCAAGGAAGGGGCTGCGTTCAATATAAAGTTCTAATGTCGATATTTCTTACCTTACCTGACACACGGCAGCCCGACTGCCAAATAAGGACATCTTCCACCTTACATGTCAGCCCGGCTGCCAGATAGAGATATTTCTTACCTTACCTGCCAGGTAAGGATATCTCCCACCTTACATGTCAGCCCGGCTGCCAAATAAAGATATTTCTCACCTTACCTGACACAGGCCGGCCCGGCTGCCAGATAAGGGCATCTCTCTGCTTATATGTCAGCCCGGCTGCGACAAGGCAGCCCGGCTGCCAGATAAGGACATTTTTCCACCTTACACATCAGCCCGGGTGCCAGATAAAGATATTTCTTACCTTACCTGACACATGGCAGCCTGGCTGCCAGATAAGGACATCTCCCACCCAGCCCGGGTGCCAGATAAGGTCATTTCATACCTTACGCGGCAGCCCGGCTGCCAGGTGAGGACATATCCTACCTTAAGCCGCAGCCCGGCTGCCATATCCCAGGTAATGATTAATCAAGCTAAGACATGTTCAATTTTATATGTTTATTCCAATGCGTTTTACATTGCTGCTTCTTCAGGATACAGTGATCAATATGGGGTGGTGCTACACAATATATATTTAGTTGTTTTATTGTTACTTGTGACGTTATAGAGGTGGGTGCATAATGTTGTTAGTTGTGGAATGGATACTGGTCGTTGATTGGTTGGTGCTATGCCGGATGTAAATGTGGTGTGTGATCTGGCACGCCGGATGTTGGTAGATTGTGTGCCGGATGAGTGGATCTGATGCGGATTATCTGTAGGATGCTGTGAGATATGTGGAGATTGGGACTTCATGTGACAAGTGGTGGTTTGGTGTGATGTTAGTGATGAATCCGGCAGGCCAGATGTTGACTAGTTTGGTGCCGGATGTGTGATTGTGGAGCGGATTTTAGAGGTTAATAGTTGGCGTTATATTAGTTATATTAGTTTGTTTGCCAATAGTAGTCTTATGAAGGGTTGGCAAATGCTTCGGTGGCCCAATATTGTTTTTACAGAATATATTTTTACACATCATTTAGTCCAATGCATACTTTTATTTTGACCACTGCATTATTTATTGTCCCAAACTTCCAAGTTGAGTGATCCTTCATCTGTTTCCACTACAGTGCAAATAAAAAAAGTATTTTCCAATAATGTGTTACTCTCTGGTTTGCAGTGTCAGTGTTTTTAAGTCGAAGTTAAATTACTTATTATACAATTTGGGTTTCCAGTCGTAAATCATGGAAAACAACAAACTATCAATGCAAAATGTATTACAATAAAATAAATGTGAAGATCTGAAAAAAAAGTAAGAAAAAAACAAACATTTTTTTCTCAATTCTTATTATGAAATTCACCCCATATCTGATTCAAGCCACGGAAAATCATTGAGTCCTATGGCAGACGTTACTAGTTGTGTCAGATCTTATAGCTCTTGACCAATCATAATCAACGTTCCATTCAACAGGCTGCCGCATAGTGTGCCAAAATACACAATATAGCAGCCAACTGCCATATTACATATAACTTATTCTTATAGAACGGCCCGGCTGCTGAATTAGGAGCCAGCCGCCGTATAACTGTATAAATATTCTTATGTAGCAGCCAAGCTGACAAATAATGTCGTTATTGACCTTATATGTCGGCTGGCTGACGTATAGACCCGTCCTAAATATAAAGATAAAGTTGGTACACACTAACTGGGCAATTTGGAAACAAAATTGTGGTGGTGTGGGGAAAAGTAATTTTAAAAGTCAACCATGCCGGATACTACAAAGGGCCATTCCGGTGTAATTAGTTCAGATTACACACCTGTTCATTATCCCCGGGGGTAATCAGAAATTAGTTTCAAATTACATCCCTCAATTGTACCGGTTAATTTCAATGATAACAATTAATTTTATTTATGGCATTTGACTTTTCTTGCAAACACTTTATATATTAATTATAACCGATTAATCGCTAGGGCAACTAATAAAAAATATGTTAGCATATATAGCCTGCCATGGTAACTAACGAGAAACATTGCTAGCACGAGGTCTTGAAACATTTTAATCTCCATATAACCTTGTGAGCTCCATCGCAAATAACGTAAACAATATTTATGAGAAGTCTTGAAGCAAACACTTTAATCTCCATTTAACCCTTGGATTTCTATGGCAACTAGTGAAAAAAAATTGTTAGCATGATGTTTGGAAACACTTCAATATCTCTCGCAATATTTTTTTCATCATTGTCGTTTGTATCTATTGATTTATCTATTGCAGATGTAACGTTGACCATGTTTCAGGCCTATTTTGAACACCGGTGCCAACATTTACATTTGTAATTATCTTCAGTTATCAAATGACAACATATACACACATGGGGTGCTTACCTTGCACTCATGCTTACAACATACACAATACCAGTCATCTATGACATCAAACCAAATTGACGGCGCATAAAAATAGAACAAAAACTGTAGTTAAAGGGAAGCTGCTAGGGTTTTAAAATATAGTTTTGGCCGTTATTTTGGCTTAATTATACTATTTAAAGTACATCCCAAAATAAATCATCATTAAATTTTAAATATATGCCACGAAAAAGGGCATTTGAAGTAGGCCAAATTGATCTCATATTGAGGGTCATAAAAAACGCTCCCACTATCAGCAGCTGCCGTGTGACGTCACACGGTGAAGTCGTATGCCTACAGCAGTCCACTTGCCCTGATCCTATAGTAATCCCGCAGTCACTACCCAGTTGTACAGCGTCTTGTTCATGGATTGTCCTACAAAGTTTTAACATCATTTTTGTTTAAATTGTCATCATCTCCGGTTTGTGTAACAATACAAATGAAGATGTTACAGCAATGATACATGGCCAAAAGATTTCCAAATCGCACGCGAGTGGGATCGTTTTGTGAAACTTGACAGAGCTAACTGAAAGCATGGTAATCCCGCATATGTTCTGTGTGGTGTTCACTTCAGACAACTTAATGATTTCATATCTTATGGTCAGTGGATATACATAAATTCAGTTTTCACTCCCAGCCTACCCAGGGTAAATGTCCCAGAATAGATCTAGATGAAACGTGTAGTTCTAACCATTAGGCCTACTGCTACCAGGGCTAATGATCACGATGATGACTTCAACACCCCCATAACCACTTATTACTACCAGAACGCATAGCAATCACGACTGTTTTCAATTTCAGCTACCTAACTTTTATACACGTAGAATTGTGGTCCACACCTGTGATACCAGATTGCATTATTCAGATGCATAATTATATAAATGATAATTTTTTGAATAAAACTGTTTATGAAAACTCAGCCCCACGGGGAACAAAAATAATTCAAAAATAATGGTGATTAGGTCTACATACTGAGCGACCCAGGGTTGTCACCAAAAACTTGAAAAATTAGTCAGACTAGCCAAACGGCGCTGAAAACAAAATTAATATGTTTATTTACAATATTTCAAACTCTCGCCTGATAAAAGTCAATAAGAGCGCCGTTGAGGTTAAATTCCATAATTTTGATAATTATTTTGTAAATAATTCAATGAATAAATACGACCAAACTTCAAATTCCCAGCAAACACAAGACATTTGTAGACCTATAACATTTGTACAATGCTGGTCCAACGTCTCCGACGTTGGGCCAGCGTTGTACAAATGTTATACAAATGTTTTGTGTTTGCTGAGTAACCGCATTGGTCCAGCATTGGCGGTGATGGGGATTTAGACAAATTTGTTGTGGACGAGCCGTTACGCTTCGCAACTCGCATCAGATCCGGCGAAAGGGGGGCATGGGGTCATTAACATTTATGGCAGGGCGGTTAACAAGGATGCGCGTTGTTTGAATACAATGTCGATCTTTGATGGAAGTGATAAGAGAAATTCTCAAATTCGACGTTTTCGAAGCAGACCTTCTTTCTGATTCTGATTTCCTTGGTTTAACTTTCGTTAATAGGCTACCAAATATCATCAAAATCGTTTGAGAAGTCAGAGTGAGTTGACGGGGGAGTTCACAGGTTCACTACTCTCTGAGAAATCGGATAAATCTCCATCGCTAGTTGTAGCCATTTTGACGGAGACCTCTTCATGACTTCAACGTGTGACGTGCCAGGCTGTTCGGGAGTTTCCATGATCGTTACAGAATACGAAGTGACTTCGGCTCGAAAAATCTAACAAAAACATTTTTTTTACCAATAATAAAAAAATTTAGGTAAAAATTTAATTAGCTGTTTTAATTAATAGGATATGTTCCATTTATTGATGCTCACCCAACCTTAACCTTAACACCCTCCCTTTAAACCTCTGACCGCCCATCCCGATTATGTTAGTAGTAGTATACAAAACGGGAGTCTCTTGGAGCTATCACTGTCACTTGCTGCAACTCTGACTCGTAAAAAGTTCCTTCAACTTGTTCATTCTTTAAATCTTCAAATGTGTATACATTTAATCCAGCCCACTTACGTCTCGGCTTCACTCTGAATATTTCTCCCGTATCTCTCCCTTTCATTGTATTCTCGTTGGAATGCTTTTCGAAGCTAAGAAATACGTACAAAGCTGCTGATAGTCAGTGTATTTTTTTGTCTTTTTGACTTGATGTATCGTCATCACCGTATTGAATTTTCCATGCCTCCACCATGCGTCACAGAAGCAGGGGTTCGTTTGATAGTGCAGTGAAAAGTATGATTGTAGCTGTACGTTATATCACTGAAAACATTTATCCATGTGTGTGTTTATGTTTATGTGTAA
The DNA here is from genome assembly GCA_964017125.1 of Flabesymbios commensalis. Lineage (NCBI taxonomy): Eukaryota > Metazoa > Annelida > Polychaeta > Terebellida > Flabelligeridae > Flabesymbios > Flabesymbios commensalis. Next base: position 57,620,194 of record OZ024918.1, read on the forward strand.
ATATCTCGACATTTCAAGTTTTATTGCGCGATTCAAACGTTCCACGTAAGTCGCTTTCACTTCATTATGAGTCACGAAATGATGTGTATCTATGTGCAGAGATTTGAATAATGATTGTACTGTGGAAATTTTTTAATTCACCACCTTTATCAATTCTGATAGTGGTACCCTTCCTTCTTCAAAAATAGTTGGCAATGACTTGCTAGCTTCTCTACTAGTTTTATACGTTAAAGCTCGAATCCATGCAAAATGTGAAAGAATATCGGTTGCTACAACAATATGTTTATAATAACCATTACTTCCCTTATTCTGAATTATGTTAATTAAATCCACATCTCATTGACTATCTCTTCCAGAAATTACCACTCTATTTCGTTTGAATGTGTAGCGTACTGGCTTGTGTAAAGTATAAGATTCCTCTCCTTTCAGACGTTTTTAGACGTTTTCTACTCGCTCTGGGATCACTTCTGTAAAATTTATCTAGCCCTCCATAACTCCCGGGTCTGTGCAGATCAAAATATTTCACCACCAACTCAGCCATTTATACTCTGTCTTTTTTATTCTCTATTGTAGTGCATGGGCATATGTTGATATTTAGGGTCATGTTTGCTTTTTAATTTATGTTGCAGAATTTTTTTGGTGACCACAGGAGTATACTGACATAGAAAAACCTTGGTGCCATCTTTTTAATACATTTTGTGTATGTTTTTTTTTATGGGAGTAACGAACTGACTACAATACAGTAGAAAGAAAAAATACAAATTTTCAAATTCGCTGTGAAGTATGTCACATAGCACCTTAAAATAACCAGTAAAACCCTTCGTGCACAAAATAATCGTGTTTATGAGCTTACAAACAATAACGAGATAATGGCATGATTTTAAAATTAATTGGACAATATTGGCATACGTCCCTCATTAAACATATTTGTGTCATATTTACAGAGTTCATTAGTGCAGTGTAAAGGGTTTATGGAAATACGTGTTTTCACTGTGCTTCCACACTGACATCAATCGTTATACGACGTAAACAGATAAGACTTGGTAGTGTGTGCACTGCTCAAAGGCTTTGTTCGATTTACACTTCATTAACTGGAACTTTCATGCTTGTTTTGGTAAAAGATAATAGCAACTGTCAATCTGGATTGATCGCTGTTGATATTTTAGTGACATAGTATTTGGCGGTTCACGCATGTTAGTGATCATAAGCAACAGGTTTCCTGCCTTACACAGTCGGTACAAGGATAATGTATTGCATGATTATATGTTATACATATGGTTGAAATTAGGCAATAAAAAGCCAGGCCTATTGGTAGTAGGGAGGCCACCCTCACTCACCGAAGCCATCATTCAAGTAGAAGATCATTGGTGTATGGCGGTTTAATGCTTTTAATGCTGGCAACATTGGTGTATGATTGGTTTAACATTGGCACCCTCATCCCCCTCCTCCTGTAGGTGTTTGGTGGAGACAGGCCCCTTGGAACCGCACCCCTCTCCGCATGTGACCCGCACAACTCACCCTCTGCACGTTACCCACATATGTCCCGCACCTCCTTCCACACATGACCTACACCCCCCTCTAGCGTCATGTCATGATGCTGTGTAAGTGATTGCATGGCTGAATGATTATTGGTCGTCATTGTCATATTATTGGTATGTATGATTAATGAGCATCATGATGCTGTTAGTATGCTGACTCATCCTCGAATGATTAATGAGCGTCATGTCATGACACTTCGTGAGCATCAATGTGTATGATTAATGGCCGTCATGCTCTTATTATTGGTATGTATGATTAATAAGCGTCATGTTGTTTGTGAGTATGATGACTCATACTCAAATGATTAATGGGCGTCATGTCATGACGCCAAGTGCTTTATTTTGATTGGCTTGTTCAAAATATTAATGAGCGTCTCTGCATGATGTCAGCATAGATTGGTATCTCATAATGGTGTACATGTTCTAACATGAAACTCATGCTCGAATGATTAATAAGCGTCATGTTTTGACGCCATGAGTGTCAATATTTGGATGATTAATGAGTGTCAGGATGCTGCTAGTATGATGACTCATACTCGGATAATTAATGGGTGTCATGTTTTGACACTGGGAGCAACAATGTGAATGATTATTGAGCATACCATGCAACGATGGCATTACTCATACACATTGTGAATGATTAATGAGCATCCATAGATGCATAATGTCAGTAAAGGACGCTATTTAATGATGTGTCAACATAATTAATTGACTGATGCCAGACCAGCTAGACAAAAATGAAATTATTTGGGCTTTAGGACACCTTTGTGCACATATAGGCTGAACTGGGCCAGGAGAATCTCCTGAGGATGGTGAGATGAATGAGATGACACTGTCCTCCAGACACAGGATTCGAAATTCAAACCCTGGCAGTTAAAGGCCGAGCACGCTACCTCTCGGTCACGGAGGCTCCCCACAATACTGAGTTTCACACGTGGATAGGGAAGAAAACATTTTTTTGTTTCTTTCAAACCGCCGAGACCGGCAACCAAACCCCGAACTCTGGTGTGAAAGTCAGCAGTGCTAACCACTGCCCTAGGGCCCCCGCCTACCAACTAGACATTAATACACTGGACAAAATAAAAAGCCTTAACGTTTATATCATGTTACTAAACACTTTTTAACTATTTAGCTACCAGGGCATTTTTTCACATCTCACTGCATTTAATCACCCAAACAAATCGTTTTTTACATATGTCAACCATTCAAACACTAGAAAGATTATACTTACAGTGGGTTTGTCCGCGCAGGATGGTATAAATCAACGTAGTTAATTCAGTCCATCCGATCTACACAACATACATCAGCACTCGATCATGTCAGGTATAATTAATGTTGAAGAGGCTGCTGTGGGTATGCACAGCATGTGGTCCTGTGCGAAATCCGTGTACGAATATCACAATTGTTTTTATCACGGCTCTCCATACACTAGTTTAAACTTAACTCGGCGAGGTCACCATTAACGTGAATGCCTAATCACATTGAGAAGGAAGAAGCAATGATATTTCTCTGAAAACCATACACACAGATCCAGAGTATTCGAATCAGGGATGCATGCATGACTGACGGTACAAGATATTTAACACGATGATTATCATGGTAACGGCGCTTACCCCCCTGAGACATTGGTATGATAAAGCGTTCTACTAACTATGATTACACTCTGGGTGCTAGGGGTAGCATTGTTCTACTGGGCAGTCACACGTGCCATGTATTTCATCATGTAATCGTATATATATTGGATAATATTTGTGTAGTTAATAATAACTAGTTCTTCTGTTTCAGGGTTTCATTGTGTGGTTTGAATCGAAAACTACTTTTGCTGCTGGCTACTCTTGTTGTTGCTGCTGCTGCTGCTGTTGCTGATGTTGCGAGCTTAGCAAAGTGCGAGATGTCATTTTTACCATTCAGCTACCAGAGCATTCACATCTAACTTACTGGGATCTGTGAGTTCTGACTTCACAATTAATGAAATCGTAAATTATATGTATTATATATATCATATCTACTTGAAAACGATATCAAATATCGTTCAGTATGCTGATTCTGATTGGCATAAATGACAGGGACACTGCTTCGAAATATGACATGTGCTGCGTATAGCACATACAGTGTATATTTATTTGTATGGTATTTGTATGGTCGTACTGGCGTTGAATTAGGTCAACACGCCAATTTTCAGTTCACGCATGTGTGAATTAAAAAAGGTGCTGTGAAATCCGATACAATTCGGCCAACAAAAATAACAGTCACAATTGAAAGATGTCAAAAAACAACAAGTGTTCTTGGGATTGTGATTAGATGGATGAATGATTAATGAGCGTCATTGTTATATTATTGGTATGTATGATTAATGAGCGTCAGGACGCTGTTAGTATGATAACTCATCTTCGAATGATTAATGAGCGTCATGTTTTGACGATCAGTGAGCATCAATGTGAATGACTAGTGAGTGTCATGTTTTGACACTGGGATAATCAACGTGAATGATTAATGAGTGTCCCTGCATGACATAATATCTCATAATAGTGTACATGTTCTAACATAAAACTCATGCTCGAATGATTATTGTGTGTCATGTTATGACGTTATGAGCGTCAAAGGTTGGATGATCTAGTTATTGTATGATAATTAGTGGCGGTAATAACAATGATTAGCATCATGATGCTAATCAATGTATTTGGATGAATATCATCCACATTATTAATGATAAATGAACGTCTATAGGTGCATAATGGCAACATATTTCATATGGTTTGATCACTCATGCACAAAAGATTAATGGACGTCATGTCATGACGCCGAGTGCTTTATTTTGATTGGCTGTTTCAAAATATAAATGAGCACAATCTCATCAATAGCTTTGTGCATGTTGTGTTGTTGGGTGACGCATTATTGTTCTATGAATCATGCACACTGTGAATGATTAATGAGCGACTGTAAATGACAATAGAAAGCCTTACATCAGGTAATGTTAATATAAATATGATAATAATTCAAAAAATAAGGACTTCAATTCTGTATTGAACTTTGACCAATTCTGATGTATAGCAAACTCACAAATACGAATCCAAGTCTAATTTTCTTTTTGATGTCAAGAAATGACCTGTTTTCTATTGTAAAACATGTTTTTTTTCAGAGGCATGTCTACTGGTTGTCTATTTTTTCAGCTATTTAACTTGATGTTATGCAATACACGAGGGTATTTTGTATAGAATTGTTGTGTTCCTTCATTATGTACACAAAAATGAAAGGCATAGGAAACAACATGTCGATTGGACCACCCTTCGCAGTTACCCTTACAGATATTCTGGCAACATAGCACACTAGTTTATCATCATGTTTAAATTGTTGCAATCATTTTCTCGGCCTTGTGTGTATTCAGATATATCTAAATATGTCAAATCATGTCATAATTGGCAGATTTAAGGGAAGGCTGTGCAATATCCTGCCAAAGTCCCATTGATACATACCAATATCTGTTATGTCGGAACCTTTTCAACAGATCCAGATTGCTTGTGTGGGACCTTATCCCACACAAGCATCCTGAAGCATTTCATTTAAGGAATATTTAGGTAAGATATATCTGTGATGTTTTAAAAACATTATTTTGCCAACACAGATTTCCCAAGGTCATCCAAAGTGAGGTACAAACCTAACGGGAAATGTGTTTAAACAACTAATTGAAGAATTAGGTATTAAACATATAATATCAATTGCTCATCACCCGGAAAGCCAGGGTGGTCTAGAAATATTTCATTCTACATTGAAAAACATGTTGAAAGCCTATTGTGTGAATAACAAAAAGAATTGGGATGAAAAGATACCATTTTTAATGTTTGCAGTACGTGCCACAGTTCAGGAAACATTAGTTTTAACTCTCTGTAAGCTCGTTTTTGGACACGAGGTACTTGGTCCATTGAATGCACTTAAAGAAGTCCTTGTCGAAAAGTCTAATGATGATAGAGATTTTATAATGTATGTTCAAGAATTTCGTGCGAGATTGACTGAGGAGTGGCGATTTGCACATGAAAATATGAAAAAGGTTTAAGAAGAGATTGAACAGTAGTAGGACGAGAAAGATACAGTAGAACGTAATTATAATGTGGGTAATTACCCCTACCCGAGATACCCCTAAGTGCACGTTATTCTGAACCTTATGTAGTGTCTAAGAAATTAGAATAAGTGAATTATGTAATTGATTTCTCTCTGGTCAGATTATCCTTAGAATATGCTTCGGCAGTTTGAGACCCCTATAGACAAAAATACATTGATAAATTGAAAAACAATAAAAAATCAGCAGCAGGATTTGTCACCCAAAATTATAGACAAACAGCCAGTGTGACATCTCTCATTCAGAACCTGGGCTGGACTGACTTGAAAACAAGACGAAAAAATGCTAGACGTTTAAGTATGTTCAAAATTTTAAATGAGCTAGTCGAAATTCCTATCAATGACTGTTTAATCCCAACAGGCCAAAGAACACGTGGTGGGCACAACCAGGCCTATAAACACGTCAGAGCTAATAACACCACACTGGGACAAAAGTCTTTTGGGTATTAAACTATCCCTGATCGGAATTCTCTTCCGGCCGCTGCCATAAAATCGAAAACTGTGGTAGTGTCATCTGCTTGACGAAGTCTGCCACTTTTCCACCCTCCAACCAGATACTCCATATGGGAAGTGCTCCTGGAGTAACCAATTCAAAGTCAAAGAATTCAAGACACAAAATAAAAAAGTCACAAAATTATAAATTCTCGAAAATCTGACGTCTGTGGACGTCAGATTCTGACAACTAAATCGATACCCGCGCTGTAAGAATCAATATATTTCTAATGGCCGGAAACCCATAACATAGGTATTCAAATGAATCAGAAAGAGCCAACTAAGTCATTTATGATGCTTTCAAATTGAAAAAAATCTTTTGATTGCAATTTTTTACAAATTATTTTAGCGCTTTAAGGGTTAACCTTCCAAGCACAACCATGCGGTATATTGCGGATGTTGACCTGATGTTGGGCTAACGTCGCAGTATTTGCGGTTTTTGGTCGTGATATTAGCTTTTAGAAAAAGTTTTTTCTATGGGAGATGAACATTAAATAAATAGCAGATTTTTCCCCACACTATTCATGCCTGATCGTTGCAATGGACAATCCGCAGATATAATAATATGCATGCTTAGCTATTATTCTAGCCCAAGTGAGTTATTCGACTGTCTAATTTAAATAACAACTGAATGACGACGGTGATTGGCCGACCCGTCATGTGACAGTTGGAACCACTCTCCGATTGGTCGGGGATAGAATACTAGACGTGGTCCATTCTTCGTACGTTTTCCACGACTTCGAACAGTCATAGCTTAATTAAATCACATACAATACGAAACCGGATATAACACTTTGTATCAATAATGAGCCGCTCTGGCTCACCTAATCATTCGTTTATAATGAGGCCCTCTGTCTTACCTAATCATAATGAGCCCCTCTGATTCACCTAATCATAATGAGCCCCTCCGGCTCACCTAATCATAATGAGCCCCTCTGGCTCACCCCATCATAATGAGCCCCTCTGGCTCACCTAATCATAATGAGCCCCTCTGGCTCACCTAATCATAATGAGCCCCTCTGGCTCACCTAATCATTCGTTTATAATGAGCCCCTCTGGCTCTCCTAATCATAATGAGCCCCTCTGGCTCACCTAATCATAATGAGCCCCTCCGGCTCACCTAATCATAATGAGCCCCTCTGGCTCACCTAATCATTCATTTAATAATGAGGCAGATCTATTTTAACCTTTTAAACGCGGGGATCGTCTTCATACGTCAGAATCTGATCGTCTGTAGACGTCAGATTCTGACGTAGAAAGAAGGTCAACTGTAGACGTCAGTTCAGTTCAGTTCAGTTCAGTAAATTTATTTGACCAAAGTTGTACATAATCAATTTAAACAAATAAATAAATAAAGTCAGGAGACCACCGTTAAGACCTTATGGTCGCTAGCACAGTGGCCACCGTTTGCTGGTTTTGAATAATCAAACCCTCCCCCCCCCCAAAAAAAAAAAATATTATCTTTATACACAAGACCATGGTATAAGAGAAAAAATGTTCCAGATTAATCATGACATAAATTATAATACATAAAAAAATAACAATTTAAATAGAATATCTTAGCCAAAATGGCATATGTGATTGCAAACAAAACAATTCAATAGAGTACAGTTGGCTGGATATTTTGAAATCATCTAGGTTTTTGCGTAGTTACTGAAACCACTAAAACTATGAGTTTTTATTTTATCTTTGATTAGAGTTGGAGTTAAATTTATTTCACTGGGTAGTTGATATCTAATACATCTTTTTGCAAATCCGTGTTTTACTCTGGTGATGTGAAGGTTGTGTCGTTGTAAATATTGTGGAAGTAATTGATAAGTAAGTTTGAAGTAAAATTAAAGTTGAAAAAATTTGTATACATCAATGACCTTTAGAAGCTTTACATGTAGAAAGATGGGATCTGTGTGGCTTAAGTAGTGACTTCTTGTTATTATCCTCACTGCACGTTTTTGTAACTTGAATACTCTTTTTGTATTTGTTCCGCAGGCTAGTATGCAATAATTTATATGTTGGAGTATTAAAGAATAACAAAGTAATATTATGCACTTTGTGGAAATACATATTTTAATTTGTTTATTATGCCTAGGGTTTGACAATTTTATTTGATATTTTATTTACTTTCTTTCCAGGTAAGCTGGGCATTTATTTCTAGGCCAAGAAAATTGAATTGATTTACGCATTCAAGTTTTGTATTGTTTATCTCTAAACTAGGAATAGTAATTTTTTTGTGTGGGTAATGAAAAATCATGAATTTTCATTTACTTACATTCAAGGAAATCCATTTAATTTTAACCATATAGATAGTTTTGATAATTCCTTATTTATATCAAATTCATTTAAATTCCCCATCAGCGTTGTATCATCCGTATATATTATAAATGTAAAGTATTTGCTTGTTAGTACCATATCGTTTATGTAAATAATAAATAATAAAGGGCCAAGAATTGAACCTTGCGGTACTCCACAAGAGGTAAGTGTAACGTTGGAATGTGCATCATTTATTTGAACTTATTGTTTCCTCTCATGTAAATAGCTTTCAAGTAGTGTTAATGCAGATTGTGTCAAACCGTACAATTTTAATTTTTCTATGAGAATAATATGCTCGAGCGTATCAAATGCTTTTGATAAATCGAGGTAAGTATTAAACGGAATTTTGCCATTGTACATTACAGGTTATTCTGTCAATTACTTCTAAGGCGGCCATTTCAGTTGAGTGTTCTTTTCTAAATCCGTTCTGATTATTATGAAAAAGTTTATTGATGTTGAAATATGAGGTAATTTGATCAAAAATCGCTCGTTCGATAATTTTGGATATTGCAGGCAGCAGGGATATTGGTCTGTAATTATCTATTCGTGTTTTATCATTTTGTTTGTGTATTGGCGATATTTTCGCTATTTTCAGTTTGTCCGGAAAAATACTAGTGTTTAATGATTGATTTATGATTAATGTAATTGGTTTAGCTAATTCTAATTTACTGTCCTTTAGAAGACCTAATGATAATCCGTCATGACCAGAGCTCTTTTTGGAATTCAAATTATTTATAATTTTCAGTGTATCTCTCTCGCTAATGTTTTTAAATGTCAGTTTACTCGTTGGTGGATTTTTCAGATACTCTTTAAATGATCTATTTTTGGGCCGTTTTATAGAGTTTGAAAGGGACTGGCCAATGTTGGCAAAGTAGTTATTGCATTCATTGGCAATCAAAGTACTGTCATTCGACATATGTCTATCAATAATAAAATAATCTGGAAATCTACTTTTTTTTTTTTTTTAGAATGTCTACTGGGATTGTCCATGTGTTTTTCATGTCATTTTTGCACTTCTCAAAGCATGTATGATAACATAGTTTTTGGGCTATGAAAAAACTTCGCTTAAGTATTATGTTTAATGTGCGTAAAAATTTTTTGTATTGGTAATATAAAGGTGAATCAGGTGATGTTTCCTTCAGTTTACGATATAAATTATCTCTGTTTTTCATTGATTTAATAATGCCACTCGTTATCCATTTTGTGTTTTCGCTTGTTGAATTTAACTGTTTTAATTGGAAAATGTTTCTTCATGGACTCTGTTAGGATATCATGCATCGTATTATAGTTTACATTAGGATCTCCATTTGCTTCGGGTGTTAGTTTTATCGCTAATAATAGCGGCAGCTGTTTGTAATGAACTATGTTTGCAAAACAATTGTCAATTAATGTGCAACTACGATCGGTGAATCTGGTTGGCAAAGTGATTTGAGGGTAAAAGCTGTGCGAAACAATAGTATCAAAAAACTCGTTAAAAATTGGCCTGTGATGTATTTTTAGAAGAATAATATTAGTCAGATTGCCAGAATAATTTCACTATTAGATCTATCTAGAGATGTCAGCATTGTATTGAATTCACTGATAAACGTTTGGTAATTATTATTTATGTCTCTCGGTGGTCTATATAAATTTCCAATAATAATTTTCTTATTTAAATCGTGTTTACTTATTTCTAGGAACTGGCCTTCCCAAATATTTGATCCGTTGAATAGAGACAGTGACGTATAGTTGAACATAGAATTCACATAAATGGCTAATCCACCATGAGTACTGGACATAAAACCTTTATTTATTAGGTCATAGCCATCTAATTGGTACAACGTCAAATCAGCACCTTCCGCAAGCCAAGTTTCATGAACACATATCACACTTAATTTTGCGCGGTGTAGTTTTAAATCTGCTAGATATAATTCTAATTTTTCGAATTTGGCATTGAGACACTGTATATTAATACTCATTATCGTGAAATCTTTCTTATCTTTTTTACAGAAAAGTTTAAACTCATCAATATTTAAATACGGAGACAGTTTTATAATTTTCATGAAGTCGTCTTCTAAAAAAAATATCGTTTTCATTATCAGGATTAAGAATATGGTTCAGTGAATTTTGTTTTAAACCACCATAATGGCTCAATAGTAAATCATCGTTATCCATTTAAGATGCATGAAACTGCATGAAAATCTCATACCATGATGAATATGTGAACAAACAAGAGTGCAAAAACGTGTCAAAAAGTGCAAAATGTGCTACTATTGAACTAATGAAAATAGTCATTATGAGAGTTATGGGGAAAAAAGAAAAAAAAAGTCGTAACGGGGAATAACATACTGCACAATTGCCGAATCTGAATCGTGTCAGGATGGATGCAAAAGTGCATAATTATAGAGGATATTATGTTCCTTTTTTATCATGTTTTATGATGTAAAACGCGTTAATATGTTGGAAAATTATATTGTCCGTGCGAATAACAGCGATAATGTTCATACTATGATCACAATGTGAATTGTCATGTGTAGGCGTACAGTCTAAGCTTATGATACATTTCCTATCTTCACATTAATAGGCCTACTTCTTTAAATGTACATAGCATGAAAAAAAGTCTTTGTAATAGGGCCTGATTATTTACAGAATATATTGTTTACTCTTCTTTCATGGGCTTACTACACTGTAAACATGGCATGGCTTTATGGTAGTGTATTTTCACTATCTGGAGCCACTGGTTGGTTGCCGACATCAGATGTTGATGCTGTACCAGTGGGTGGTGACGAGTGTGGCGTTTGGAGATCTTGTTGGTGGAGATGACTTGATGCCTGAGCCTGCGACTGAGGATGTTGTGGTTGTTGTCGTTGCTCCTCCTGCTCGGGTGCTGCTGTGTTCAGTAGTGGTGTGGACGTCAACACAGGTAGCAATTTCAAACCTGCAATATCACACAACCGGTCTGTAATAGTCGTCCTTGGTGGAGTAGGAGTGGTGTCCATAGCGCCCGCGATCTGTTCACGATTACCATTTTCATTATTGTTCATACTTTGATTTTGCATTGGAGGCCTGCGCCGTTGCTGAAAGTTAGCCTGGTTTTGTGGCAGGCGCCATTCTGTGCGTTCACCACGTCTTGCAGCTTCACTCACTGATTGGTTCAGGTGGACGCGAAAACGGCGACCACCCTGAATACACCAGACCCCACCTCTGGAAAACCAGGCTGTTTCCACATTACTGACATGGCGTACCCGATTTAACAGAGCCTGATTTTTTCTGGTTAGATCTTCTTGTATGTTTATGGTCTTGCCTTTCAATTTGCGTCGCTCTCTGATGACCTTTCCTTTATCGTTCTCTCTAAAAAATTGACCAGAATAGTCGGTGGTGGAGCAGGGTGGATGTCACCAGGTGGGAGTCCTTTCATAGGCAGAGGGTGAGCAGCGACAATATCTTCATATCTGAAGTTCAAATTTAAACTGCTTTTGAAGAAGTTCAGTGCCGAATTAGTAACATCATTGTTGTCTGACACTTGAAGTCCCCTGATTCTAACCGATGTCTTGCGACTATATTGTTCGGCCTCATTTATTTCATACTCCTGCCTGTTAATCTGTTCTTCGAGTGCACCAATGAGGCCTTCTAATTTTTTTATTTATTCGTCGCGTTTTTTCATCAATTCATTTTGTTTTCTGATTAAATCAAATAATGTTGAGACCTCTGTTTTAACTGCACGAGACACCAATTCTTCTAGCTCTTTAATGTCAACAAGAGCTGTTGAGCTGTCTGATGATGTATCGGGCTGCATATTTTGTCTGTTACGTTTTTGCTGTTGTTTACTAACCATGATCAAGTTTGAATGGGACTACTGTACAGCATGGCTTCCACTATCGACATATCGATATACAACACCAGTGCAGTGTTGAAACATATACCGACATCATATTTTATAATAATAATCTTAGTATTGATTATTGTAAACACTGTACATACCGTTGTTGTATGCAGTTTTCTGACGAGTGTTCCATTCCATTATTGACTGAATACGTTCATGATATTTGCTATATGTAACGCCTATTGATAATTTCTTTATTTCTATTTCTGCCAAGATCAGCAAAGTATGATCTTGGCCGAACACATCATGTTGTTCCTCAATGCTTCCACGTTACTTCATCGTAAATTCAGAATGCCATTTCACAATTTGTCAAATAAAACGATTGTAATCACTGCGAGGTGACACACGTCCGTGACCAGACAGTACACATACATACTCTCAAGTTGTGACATATAAAGACGATCCCCGCATAGAAAGAATTAAAATATTTAGACCCATAAAATAGGTGTTCCAATAAAGCAGCAAGAGCTGACTAAGACCTTTATGCTGATTTCAAATTGAACAAAAACCGTCTCCATGGTTAAAATAATTCCGCCTTGTAGGGTTAAATCCAATTGTTTATGTTTAACTAATTTTACTCACTTAACCCTAGAAAAATTATTATTCATAAGCCTTGGAGATCAAAGGGTTTTTTCCAATTGGAAACCATCATAAATGTCTTAGTTAGCTCTTTCCGATTCATTTGAATACCTATGTCATGGGTCCACGGCCATTAGTACTATTTTTACTCTTACAGCGCGGGGATCGACTTTAAACGTTAGAATCTGACGTCTACAGACGTCAGATTCTGACGACTAAAGTCGATCCCCGCGCTGTAAGAGTTGAAGTTGCACACGACTTCAAGTGAATAAAAAGTGACAATGCTGTTATAGTTTGCACTCCAACGGTTTTCATTTCTATATTTATTATCCAAGGTCTTAAAGGGTAGTGTTCTGTTTAACCCTGGGGACTCCTCTTCAAAGCTACTTATTGACCATAACGAAACAAATTCACTGAGTATTACACGATTTCATGTGAAGAAAAGGTAGGATTTAGCCATGTTAGATTGTAAAAAATACTAGTAGTACATATTTACTAACGTTAAGAATTTTGAACATGCAATTATAAAACTATAAGTAAAAATTATATTTTGTGAAATTATCAATTTTATGTCGATATTTCATGCTTCTGAACTCGGGAAATGTTATTTGAAATATTGAACACCATGATTGTCAAATTAAATATTATTGTACTTTCTACGGCTCAACATTGAAGTACCATTGACCGAGCGTCTCGATTTATATTCACTGACTAAATGCCGCCTCAATGTCTGCGACGCTGGCCCAACATTGAGCCGGTATTGGATCAGTGTATCTTGTTTGCTGAAGGAGGGGTTATTCTGATGCACACTTTTGGCTCACGGTGGGCGTGTTTAGTAGTGTTTGTCAACCTGGTCTCCAACAATGGAAACATCCACAGAAATAGGACTGACAAGATGGTGGGGTGCAATAATGAACGTCACTGCTTCGTTATGTGAACCAAGCAGCAGTCATTGTCATATATATGCTGCCCTTATGTAGTAGCCTCAGTATATCCACGATGGCTTGATGCCATGCCGCCTCTTTGCGGCAGATGTATTAATCAACAAGGTATAAGGTGTGGACACTAATTTGCCCCAAAAACACACACTTAAATAACATAGACCATTTATTCAATTAACAAAATCTGTACAGTCTTAGCAGCTAAAGGATGACATAACCCTTTTTAAGGCAATTTTCATCAATCATTTCCGACCCATTAGTTTGTATTTTGCGTCATCTCACACATATATAGAGCCAACATCAACCGAACTCCATGGTTTCTTTGAAAATTGCATTTAACCGATTATCACCACTATAGTCGTTGTATGGCTGCTTCATCATCTGATGAAACAAATCACTGCTATTGGAAATGAAATATGTGTTTAGACATCAATACTTACATATATTTGGTCTCCAAATAAACAAATGCGAGTAATTTTCAACCACTTGTTGTTGTGGGTCGCGGTAGCGAGAAACAACTTCGAGTACATGAAAAGTAAAATCAGATTTGTTTAACCCTTTCAAGCCTGAGTTTACCATCGTCATCTTCATCCACTACAAGCCGCGAATTGCTGTCGCAATTCTCGACTTGCAGTGGATGAAGATGACTTGAAGCGGGTGAAAAATTAAAGAAACTTGCCATGTATTGGTAAACCAGTTTCATATAAATTTTCATTCTAAAACCCCTAGTTGTAGGAAAATTAAGTCTGTTTTCAGGGATGTAAAATGATGCTTTAATGCATCGTGAGGGCTTAAAGGGTTAAACACTACACCCCTAATTGAAGGGATAATTTTTATAGGTGATTGACCATACACGTGATTGTTTTCAATGATCGAGCACACGAGGCATTAAACCAATGATGTTTCAATGTCAGTCCATCATTTATGATGCTGGCCCAACATTAAAACAACATTGAATCAACTTATTATTTTGTATAGGGGATATCCAGGTGAAAACCTCTATTATATCCTGGCCGGCCCAGATGGCTCATTCCGTCTGGCTGTTGCTCGAAATTCAGAGGTACTGGGTTCGAATCCAGGTCGGGTCGAATGTATGTCATCGGGGTTGTGCGTACCCAGTGCTCCAAACTGTTCATAGGAATGGAGTGTGCAGTGCTGTCTATCGTACTGTGCACTATTAATAGGCCAATAGTGCCAAAAGCGACGTAAAGCAATTTTAACTCACTCACTTTTATATTATCCTATTGATCTCATAGTTAATCTCAACATGATGAGATGACGATCTGAACATTTGGAAACACTGTTAACACCACCTGTTGTACCCAGATAACCTTTACTGGTGAGTTTTAGAAGTCCACATGCATATTGAGATAGTGTGTGACAAGATACCATTCACGCCATCCACGTGGCGAAGAATAACATTAAACAGTGTCGAAGTGAAAGCACTAAAATCCGTACTTTTCATATATATATATATATATATATCGATTGAGAGATTTAAACGTTTCTTTCGATTTGAAATGCTGGCTATAATTAGGAATAACATGGTTTCTTGTGGATTAAAAGTACACCATTATAATTTGATGCAGCTGCAATATATTAAATCAAAATGAGCAAAATTTAAATAAAAATGAGTAGGCCCCTATGTATCTTTGCAAGAATATAATATCATGAAACGGTGAGGAGAATATATTAGAGAGCATGGAGGGCGATCCCAGAAACCATGAGGCGTTGGCCCAATTTTGTTTTAATGTTGGTACAGCGTCGTAGACGGTGGCCAACATTTAAATAACATTGGGTCAATGGCCAACCTCCTATTGCAAAACTGATATAACCGTTACAATGGATTAAATATATTGCACGATTTATTAAGAATATATATTGGGATTATAATGCTGACATTTGAACATTTATTCGTTTTCATTCATTCATTCATTCATTCATTCATTCATTCATTCATTTATTCATTCATTCATTTATTCATCCATTTATTCATTCATTCATTCATTCATTCATTCATTCATTTATTCATTTGTTTTTATCCATTCATTCATCCATACAATTTTCATTGGTTGATTCATTAATTAATTCAATCAATGATTTTTTC